>NW_006498608.1:5174310-5196928 GCF_000471905.2 Amborella trichopoda | reverse complement strand
AGATTTAAAAATAATTTAAGTATGCAAGTGGACTCATCCGGTTCGCCGGTAAGGTATAAGTGGACCTATCTGGGACGCCGATTAAGTGGACTCATCCGGTACGCCGGTGAGGTATAAGTGGACCTGCAGGGATTAAGTGGACCTATCTGGGACGTCGATAGGGATTAAGTGGACCCATCAGGACGCTGATGGGGTATAGAGGTGACCTACTTGGGACGCCAGTAGGGTATTTTGTGAAATCCTTTGAATTATGTACTGTCGTTAAAAGTTTTATTAGCATTTCAATTACCCGGATTATACTTAGTTATGCATTTATTGAAAGTGAAACTGTTGATGCATTTCTGTTAATAGATCTCATTTTGGAAAATATTGATATCTTTCAATCATGATTATTTTTAGGATTATGATGATCACTTACTGAGTAGCCAAACTAATCAAACTTTGGTAAACATTTTTTCAGGATAACTGCGGATTCATTTTGAGTGCTAGTCAAGATCAACCTTGGAAGATACTGTTGTTGTACTAGCTTTCTTTATTTACTTTGTAAGACCTCGCCACTGTAAATTTGTCCTATCAATAGATGTATATATGTTTTGTCTGTCACATCTCAGGAATAACAGTATTGTAAATTCTTGAGGTGTGACAGGTCTTCATCATATTGTTTCAATAGACATCTTTTTAGAAAATGTTTATATCTTCCAACCGTGACTATTTTGATGACTATGATGATCACTTACAGAGTAGCCAAGCTCATCAAACTTTGGTAAATTCTTTTCAGGGTAATTGCACTCTCATAGTGTGAATGCACAATGGGACCAGCTTTGGAGAAATTGTAGTCATGATTAAATTTTCCTTTGTACCTTTTGTTTAAATTCACCGTTGTAAATTTTGCCCTGTCAACAGATGTGTATATCTAGACCTGCATGTTAATATCAATTTTGAGTAGATTTTGTACATATTCTTAGAAATGGAAAATTTTGTTTTGTTATTTAAGAATTGACTGGGACATCTCAAGAGTTTTAATGTATAAAAAATAAAAAAACTTGGGGTGTGACAATGTGCGAGTGCGTCTTCGGTTATCTACATTCAAATTTCAAAAGATTTCAAAGATGATGCACGCTTTTTACTCGTTTGCATACAAATACTTTTTGAAAATATATGAATAAGACTTCACTTTTGATACAAGGTCACAATCATTATTGATTGTTGGATGTGAAATCAAGTATTTAAAATACAAATCAAGTGCCAACTTAGGGATCCATTGAGCAATGTCTGGTTCTTGAGTTAGATACCCGGTTTCAACAATAAAAAAATGGAAACTTGGCTTACAACAAAAAATTACCAAAAAAAAAGAGAAAATTTTCTGAACATGAAATGTTTTTTGGGAAAATTGCTGCCTCTAAAATATACTATCTCGACACTTTACCTTCACCCTTAGCTTTCCTCACTTCTCTTTCTCAAAAACCATATTTTCTAACTAATAACCCCCTAACTCAAAAAGTGATATATTTTTTGATGAAAATACCCCTTCCCGTGACTTCAACTTACGAATAAATCATTTGGATGGACCCCAATAATACTTCGTCGGACCGCGGTTGTTATTTGTTGGACTTACGACATATGCCAGAGTACATTTCTACAATACTGGACTGCTTATTTAGACAGCGATACAACGGACCGTAGACTACTAACGCCAGATCGAAACCATGAAATGCCGGACTTACATCTCCAGAAGTAAAATTCTCGAAGCAAAGTTCTGTAACGTCGGACCACGAGTAAGAAATTGCTAGACTGCATCCTCCTAGTACCAGATAGATAGACCATAGCGCCGGAGCGAAGCTGTGAAATGCCGGACTTAACATCATTCCAGAACACATGCCGGACCCCACATTGCAGACACCGGACTGACCCCATTCCAATAAGTAAATTGCCAGAGCACTACTTCAAATCGCCGGAATTCCCACATTACAGTAACATATCGCCGGACCGCACACATACACTGTCCGACAACTGCATCAAAACGCTGGAGTAATTTTATTACAGTACGCAAAATGCCAGACCGCACCCACAAAATGCCGGACTTGCCTACGTAAATGCCGGATCGACAGTCACAAAATACATGACTGCCTACGTAAATGTCGGACTGCCTACACAAATGCCCTTTTTAACATAGAAGTTAAAAAGAGGGGGTAATTTTATCTTTATTTTATTTTTTTAGGTTGGGGGTATTATTTAGAAAAGATGGTTTGTGAGAAAAAGAAGTAAAAAAAGTTTAGGATGGGGATAGAGTGTCTAGAAAATATATTTTAAGGGGTTTTCAGCAATTTTTTCAAGCTTTTTTTGACAAGGGTACGTAACTTTTTATTAAAAAAACATCAATTCGGTTACAATGATAAGGACGAAACAACCCAAACAACTAGCATGCACCCCACCTTTAGCCAACAAATCAGCTCTCCCATTAGCCTCCCTAAAAACATGGGTTGAATTGACCATATGAAATTTGTTGCAATCAATGACATGCAACCAATACTTCTTCAAATTCTATGGAGGCTAGCCTTCCTCGGACACTAGTTCATGGCATTCAACGAATCCCCTTCCACCACCCATCCCATATTCGGATATCACTCTTTCAATATTTTAATTCCTTGTAATACTACTAAAATTCAGCAGTATTGGCTATATCCACTCTACATGGTCCACAGTAAAATTAAATAATCATGCCATTAGAATTAGAGAGTACACTCCCCAATCCTGCTGGCCAAGGGTTCCCAAGTGAACTACCACCGAAATTTAACTTAATACAACCATTGCAAGGAGGTAACCAAGTTCTGCGTACAACATGTTTGTGTTCCTTAAGCAGCATCAGTACACGAAGATTCCGAAGTAAATTAATCCAAGCAATACCCAAACCTTCTTTGGTAATCGACAACCATAGCCCAACATTATGCATAATCCTCTCTTTAATACGAGCGACCTCCAAACATTTACTATAAAAAATCCTTTTATTCCTTTACAGCCAAGGGAAAGGTTTCTACACTTTCCCTACAGCATAGAAGATCTATGCTTCCCCTCCATTCAAAATGAAAGTTGGATAAGGGGAAGTATATAAGTTTTATGTTGTAGAACAAGCATAAAAAACTTACCCTCCAGCTAAACCTTCCAAAAAATTGAGACTCTAATCAATTGTCGAATTAGCACACCTAGCTTTGGTAAGGAAGGAAGAGACAAGTGGTCTATAATACGAGTGTGTTGTCCAGGTAGGGGCAATGGAAATCCAATCAGCTCGAACACCCACTTCTAAAAACAATTTTTCAAACTTGAAATTACTCGAGTCAACATAGGAATGCACTAAACACTACACGGTTCTTCACAAAATGAGATGATTTCCTGATTTAGAATAGGGAACCTAAGTTGCAAGTTGACCCGAGCGTTGCTAAATAGGCTCGACGAATTCTTCTTTTTTTTTCTTTCTTTTGTTTTCTAACTCAAGTAAATGGATTACGATATCCTTTGGATGGTGTTTGACGACAAGAAGATAGCATTATTGATCTAGTCATGCAAAAAATTGCCAATAACTTAATAAACATCCTTCAATTATTGTAACAAGTGAAATTCTTTCGCAATTATTTTCTTTTTTGTCATTTACATGCTAAAATGTGAAAAATCTTTAAAACTCTTAAGTCAAGTGATTTGGCAATAGGGTTTAGATGAAGGGTGGACTTATTTTAAAGGACTTATATATTATAAGAAGATTTTTCTTCCGTATAAGGAGGTATTTTTCTTCCGTATAAGGAGGTCCAAATTATTTCTAAAAAAAAAAAAGGGACTCAGCAATACAACTGCCAAGGCCACAAGTCAAAATCACTTGTAGCCATCACGGGGTCTACCACAGTTTGAAAAAATTTCTTTTAAACTTCAAACTGGTCAATATAACTCGTTGATTTTGTGTAAAATGGCTAAGTTTATTTGTAACGTCTTTTTTAGAGATAAATTATTCAATTTATATATTTTCCAGTGTTTTAACTTTTGAATTTGTGAGGCGAAATATTTGCCGACATATTTGTGTCAAATTGTTGAATAGGTGATTGGGATCAGGTATGGATCGGAGATACAGAAAAACTAAAAAAAATGAAATAAAATAAAAATTAATATATAAGGTTGGGATTTAGAGGGTACCAAATAAAACACATTATATATGCTTTAAAAAAAATAATATAAAAGAGGGGGCTCTGGGGGAAATCAGGTAGGCACCGGTACCATCTCATAACTGGTCTTGAGTAAGACTCATCCAAATTAGCAATCCATGTTTGAAATCACATAACAATGATGTGAGGCTCTAAACAATCAAATTAAAGTGCACTTAAAAAAATCTTTGGAAGATGTTATTTTGATGCTTAAATATTCTCAAATTAATCATCTCGACCTCAAGATGTATAGACATGACAAATAAATGGATTTCAAATTTTGGAAAGAGTGCATCTTGTAATACATTTTTGGACTGTCAATTTTCAAGATTTTCAAGTTTCTATAGATATGCTCGATCTACACTATTTTTTATACTTTAAATTTTATAATTAGAACTGAAAATATATTTTAAGATTATCACAAATATTTTCAATATTAAAACCACATTCCCCGCCACTATTTGAAGGTGAGCTTTTTACTTAGATGGTTTAGAGCTCGGTTGTATACAAGCCCCACGCGGGCGCGCGCACGCAAAAACAAACAAAATATGCATACAGAATTGGACCTTTTCGTTGAACATTTAAACAAGTAGGAAATGACGGAATTGCCCCTAACTGAAGAGCGCAAGGAGATCCTTGTCAGATCGAGGCTCTGAACTACAGATTGCAATCTGACACATGGCATAACTAAGCGGGCCCCATCCGCAAACCCTTGGAGCACGCCAAAGGCATTATTGTCTTTTTCTACTATTTTCGGTCCTAAATTTCGGCCGAGAAAACAAATTTTCTCTCTGTGTTCAAAGTTTCGGGGAACATATCTCTTACAGCCAGGCATTTCTTTAAGTGCTAAGGGTAGAATAGTAATTAAGAATGCTGAGTAAAAGTTAGAGAATAATGCATGGTACTATTGAATTTTAGAGAGAGAGAGAGAGGGAGAGAGAGGAGAATAATGCGCGTTACTGTTGAGTTTTAGATAGAGAGAGGGTTTTGATTCGTAAGTTTGTATAAGGCTGAGGCCTTAACTAATCAAGGCGCACCTCAAATACTGCCGTGTTTCAGTATTAGAAATCTTTGTAACGATTTTAAAATTTATTTTCAATCTTTAACTATAAAATTTTAAAAATAGTGTAAATCGAGCGGATCTATGAATACTTAAAAACCTTAAAAAATTTTTTAAGAATTGAAATATATTTTCACTCATGTCCATATATCTTGAGACCGAGATGATCAAATTGAGGGTTTTCAGCATCAAAACAAGCTACTCTAATGAATTTTTGAGGTGCATCATAATTTGATTGTTTGAGGCCTCACCCTTACATACATTTTTTCAAAGAGAGGGAGGGGCTTAGAGAGAGAAGTCTATGTAAGCAGCGTGCTTACACCCTGATGGACCACTGTCACCATAATCTATTTTGTTTTACCAGAAAACAGACCAAGCAAATATTTTTTTTTTTTTTTTTTTTAAGGTAAGCACCGGATTATCTTCTATATGTATTACTAAGAGACTTGCACATTGGTTAGCCAATGTCTCAAATCTAGATTGGCAAGGTAAATGGGTCCGGAGGCCTGGATAAGTAAGTTGGAGCAATTCAGAGAATTGGCCTTAAACAAATAATTAATAATCTTAAAAAATTATAGCTAAAAAATAAAAAAAATTAAAATTAAAATTAAAATGAGTGGAAATTGTATCACCCCGTACCTTGATGGTCTTGTTGAGCTCTTCTACAGAACCGGATGAGTCTATTGTGGATCGGTCTCCTCCAATTCCCTGTAAGGATCCGCAAATTTTGAGAAACTACTCTTACTATAAGAAGAGGAAATATATTGTTGAAAAAATAATTTAAGATGCATTGTAGTTCCCGAATAGCGATCTACACCACATCTGCCATCCATTGTAGATAACAGGCGGTTGAGATGTTGTGTAGTGTAGTTTTATGGATCAAAAGAAAAGGGCTGATGTTCTGTAGTTTATGTGGACACTACGCACGCAACAAACTCAATTGCTTGCCCAAAGTTTGTTTTTTATACAAAAACATCACACGTGCCTGGAGCATTGTTGAAAAACCGGGCCATCTAATCATTAACCGCCCAATTTGATCAGAACCGACTATTGGCCATTTTTGGTTTAGGGCGGTTTTGGTGTTCGATCGGTATTTAAAAAGTAAAATTAAAAAAATATATATAAATTTTCAAAAATTAAGAATTTGGTCTGTAATGCATTTTTTAATATTCTTTACATGCGGTAAAGATTAAAAATTGTTTTAGTCATTAATACTCACTTTAATTAAAAAATCGATTCGTTAAAATCCATTTTATTTCATTAATTTTCAACTTCATTTGAATGTGTTTTGTTTTAATCATTATTTATATGCTTTACATATTTTAGTAGTATTTTTTGTATCTTTTTTAATTTTTGAACACATTTTTGACCACCTGGGACTTACCTGGTTAGAACGGTTGAATCGGCTGGTATACCAATTAGGCTGGTCTGACCGCTTCCGAGCCCATGTACAGTTAACCGTTCCAGTTCGATTTTGTGAACACTGACTTGCAATATTAAGATGTGAGATCAGTTTGCACCATATGGTCCCAATCATCATGAGCTATTACATGTAAAATTGGAGGTTTAGTGTATACCAATCAATGTTGGAAAAATCGGGCGATCTAATTGGTAACCGCCCAATTAGATCGCAACCGGCCATTGGGGCTAGTTCCGATTTCGGGCGGTTTTGGTGATCGACCGGTACTTAAAAGAATATAATTTCAAAAAATATAGAAAATCCCAAAAATAAAGAATTTGATGTGTAATATATTTTTTAATATTTTTTACATTATGCAAAAGATTAGATCCGCCATTGGGGCCAGTTCCGGTTTCGGACAGTTTTAGTGATCGACCAGTAGTTAAAAGAATATAATTTCAAAAAATATATAAAATCCCAAAAGTAAAAAAATTTGATGGAGTGCGGATGAGACCAAACCCGATATCAGAGAGAGGAATGTTGTGAGGCTGGTAATCGTAGTACCCGGATTTTAGTTAAGAACTGTCCAATTGAGAGAATGATACTTTTGGAGCCTTTATAATAGAACCATCTTAGAAATGATTAGATCCATAATCGCAGAAATGATTAGATCCATAATGGCTCACCCTAATCTCCCCAAAATGTACTAATCTACCCAAGACCTAGACTTTTTTGGGAGAAGCAATAAGCACATCCATGTATATTCTTAATAGGGTTCTAACTAAGACAAAAGATTATACCCCTTATGAACTGTGGACAGGTAGAAAACTTGAACTAACCAATTTAAAGAAGTAGGGATCGATTGTGCATATTCTAATTCCATATCAGCATAGAAATAAGTTAGAAAACAAAACTCTGAGTTTACAATTTTATAGGATACCCCGAAAAGTATCTAGTCATTTCTAAGAGGGTTATATTATAGAGTCTCTAAAAGTGATCATTCTCTCAATTGGGCAGCTCTTAACAAAATCCAGGCTCTGCGATCACTAGTCTCCCGACATTCCCTTCTTTGATCTCGGATTTGGTCTCATCCGCATTCCATCAATTTTTTATTTTACTAACAACGGTATCAAAGTGACTGTATCTTTGTAACAAAAAATTCCACCATAAAAATATTTAAAGTTAAAATATTTTATCCTTCCATCATTTTAATATATTTCTGTAATTATAAGCAATCTCTTAAATTAATATATATGGATCCAATATTTTGTTACCAATGGGTTTTTCCCTTGAGTAGGAAGTGGGTTCTCTCACCAAAAACCAGCCCTTGCATGTCCCTGTTTTGATATGGTTAAAAAATAGAGAGAGGAAAGCAACCCGGACGATTGGAGAAAAAAAAAATTTGGATAATTACAAGGAAACAATAACAGGAAACTACCAACGCTTATTCTCTTATCGTCATTATCTTCTTCCCTTTTATTGTGAAATCCTAATGGGTTACACAGAGAAATGTAACGTGAAATATAATGAAACAAATCAAAGAGACACGGGAGTCGTATGGCTGAAAAGGTGAAAGAACCTCATATAAGATATCACGTACACCCCTTCATGGTTTAAGGGGATGAGATGTAACAGATAAATTGCTCTTAAATGAGTTATAGTTATCAACTTAATAACAATGTCTTTATCATTATGAGACTTTGCCTCTATGGTTATTTTTCTTTTCCTGTAAATTATGCCGAAGCATGATCAATATATACAGAAAAAATAAATAAATTCATGCACGGATTGTGAAAGAAAATATATACCAATGCATGGAAGAGAGACATTGTAAATAACATAATGTTATATCAAAAAAAAAAAATTTATTTTCTAGGATATGAGTAAGATTAAGCCTAAATCTTTCTAACACTAGTGTTAGTAAAAAAAAATTGATAGAGCACAAATGAGACCAAACCCGAGATTAAAGAGAGGAATGCCGTGAGGCTGATGATCGTAGAGCCCGGATTTTAGTTAAGAACGGCCCAATTGAGAGAAGGATCACTTTTGGTGCGATCATCAAGATTTTACTTAAGAACGGCCCAATTGAGAGAAGAATAACTTTTGGAGACTATATAATATGCCGTGTGTTTTCTGTATCTCCTTCTCTATGGCTTTCCATATTTATGGGGAGAAGATGGACCAATGTCCATCTTTCTCCAATAGGTATCTGAGAAAATGTATTCGCTGATATCAGAGATACTCATCCATGTGAACATTGGACCATATGAACGTTGGAGAAAAAAGTTTTATAGTATAAATAAATATTTATACTTTTGTGAAGGGATACTTATATAATGAAACATGAGATTCCTCTAAGTCCACAATTGTAGGCAAGACCATGTGAGACCTCATGGCTATACGTATCAACAGGCTTACCCCGTTAGAGTAGTTGAATCGATCAGTTTATCGGTTAAGCCGCTTCTAGCCTCACGTCTAATTAACTGTTCCGGTTCGATTTTACGAACATTGATACCAACGATTAAACTCATAATTTGAGAAAATTTTCCCATAGCGTAAAGAAAATTTACATGGCCTAGCCATCTGATTGTATACCTGGGGGCATGTAGTGTTTGTAACCTTTGTGTAGTAAAAATAATAATCTCATTTTATAAGTAACCTTAATATGATCTTCACATTATCTATGTATGATGTAATGAGCGGTCTTACACCATTTTTCTTCATCAATGGTGGATAAAAGCTGATTTTCCTATTTTAAGTCGAACAACGATCGTTGCGTTGAACATGAATTCATCTCCATATATAGTTTTGCAGCTCTACATCTCAAGTTCCATTCCTACGATTAAACTACTCCTGGTCCTTCTCCAAAAAAAAAGAATGTACATTTAATTTCTAATGTACAAACCCGTATGAAAATGAAGAACCATCATTCACATCACGATTCAGAGGATGGTGGAGATGTGCCTCAATTCTTCTTCCGAGCGTCATCTCCACTATCTCTTGATGATGAGGATGGACGGCGGATGCTTAGCTTGTGTACCATCCACTATACGTGCATAATTGCATCAAAGAGAACAAAATTCCATATTACATGCTACCTTCCCAAACGATGCACTTTGCATTTCCCTATAAACCAAAGCCAAAAGATTTAAACCAAAGCCAAAAGATTTCATGCTCCCGTATGAGCATGTTGTCCATTTAGTCTCTCCAACACATATGCTAAAATCTATGAAAAAGTTTCCTAAATTGCATTCTCCATTGTATTGAAGAAAATAATGCCCTAAAATTGAATAAAAACCATCCAATTTCTAAAAGGGAGATCTAAGTGTTAGAAAGCCAATAAATTCAATTTTTTTTCTCTCGCAAGTAATCATCTTGTGATTTCAGGTGGTTACCACAATTTTATATCAACGGAATATTCACAAGTTAGTCTTTTATCCGAGGGAGTAAATATACACTATATGCTCCGATGGAGCATATATATACAATCAAAACCAAAATTTGGGTATTAGGTGTTTAAATTTTAAAAATTCAAATTTCAAAGGTACTTATAATTTAAAATAGCAAGGATAAATTTGACCTTTTTAAGGATGAATCAAATTTTGATATTTGTGGACAGAGAAAGACCACGCTTCTCCAATTTGGCCATACACGTACACAAATAAAAAACCAAAATATCTAAAATACCCCTAGTACCCTACCATAATAAACTTGTGTTGCCCTTTAGCGAAATTATCCCGAAATTTCGGTGAAATTTCCCCCCCCTAAATTTTCTATAGAGAAAATGGGTTTAATCAAGTGCAGCACAACATAGACAAAGGTGCACATATTGGTAGTACTTATAAAGTTATACAGGGTTGGAACCTTATATTATTGAAGTAGGGTGCACCTAAAAAATCCTTTAGAAGAGAGTGTTTTGATTTTGGAACCCTCAAATTGATCATTGTGAGTTTGAGATGTATGCCTATGAAGAAAAAAAACAATTTCAAGTCATAAAAATAATGTGTCTTGTAACAAATTATCTGTATCATTTATTTTCAAGATTTTTAAAAGTCTATAGATATGTTCGATCTGTATAAGTTTTAATTTTTTAAATTCCATAACTAGGGTTTAAAATAGATTTTTAACCATCATAGAGTTTCCGACACCAAAAGTACACTTCCAAACAAATTTTAGAGATACACCAAATTGGGGATGTTTTGGTAACCATTTGAATTTTTTTTGGGAAAATTTTTATATAAGGGGACTCCTTAAAATATAGAATTGAGGTGCATCTCCAAAATCATTCGAAAAAAGTTGTTTTGATGGTGGAAAAGTATCTAATCGATGATCTCGATATCGATATGTATAGATATAGAGAAATATAAATTAAAATATTAAAAATAATTCATCTTGCAACATATTATCTAGAGCTTCAATTTTTGAAATTTTTATGTATCTATAAATTTGGTTGATTTGAGCTATTTTTTAAATTTAAAATGTTATAACTAGATATAACAATAGATTCTCGTACCATCCCAAAAGTTTCGAACACCAATATTGCATCTCATATTTGGAGTTGCATTATTTAAGGTTGCAATTTTAGGCAAACTACAACCCCCTTTTTCTTTTCTTTTTTTTTGAGCTAAAGGTACGATATGTTTGTCATTTCGGAATATATCAGGGTAAGATAAGTATTTCTGAAATATTGGAGCATAAGGTGCGCGTGGCAGTGAAACAAAAGCTGAAATATTCAACTCGCATTGACTTAGGAGCCAATGGAAGAGTGACACGTGAATTCCTGATTAAAAAAATGTAAACAAGTACAGAATATCTTAAAATATTCTCTTACAAATTGATCACCTATAAATAAAATATTCAAAACTACCATTAAATTTGATTGATCAAGTTAAGATTATTAAAAAGAAAATGGTTTGATGAGGCTGAAGCACCTCAAAACTCACCGCAACAATGTAATTCTAGTGTGTAAAAATCCTTCAAATCAACCATCTTGGCCTTGACTATATGCTCGTGAAAAATTTCAAACCTCAAAAATATTGTACATTGTTATCTAGGCCATTTATTTTGCCTTAAAACAAAGTGTTTATGGATCCACTAGATCAGTAGAATTTTTTCAGTTTTAAAATTTATAGAGATTGAAAATTGATTTTAGAGCCATCACAAATATTTATAATGTCAAGTGTTTCCTGGATGACCATTTGAGGTGAGGCTTTACTTTATTTTTATAAAACGTAGATACTGTATAAACTGCATCCTTTTAAAAAATTGCATCGTTCATGTTAGTCTCATTGAGTTGAACTTACAATATTGTTTTAATCATTCATGATTTACCAATAAGAGAGAGAGAAAGGATGCTACCTATGTACATGATCAATAAAATTAACTGGGTAATGCTTTGGATTAGTATAAGGGATAGTATAGTGTCGACATAATCTGGATCGTCTGAAGATGTACAAACAGCATTCGGCTTTCAGATTAGATTAGAAGAGAAGAAAATAAATAGTCACAGATATATTTAGTAGTTTAATTTTAAATTTTTTTACATATTAAATGTACATCAATTTCTAAAGGTTATGAGTACCCCTAAATAGTAAAAAGTAAAAATAAATAAAAAAATAAATTTTAAAAATAAATTTTAAAAATAAATTTTCTAAAATATTCTTAGATATTTGGTCTTTTTAAATTTCCAAATTATTATTTTTGAATGGTTTTAAATTTTATTTTTTTTGAACGGAATTTCCAAATTATTTTTATAGATGCGTATGATTGAAAAGTGTGAATGCCCAAAATTTCAAGGAATCTAATTTGAAAATTTCAAACTTAAAATATTGTATGTGATAATGGATGTCTATTTTCTTCCCATCTAGTATGAAATGTTGGGAGGGTATTTGTATACCATTCAAGTGTCCAGATAGGAAAGGGGATGGGTCGAAGTAGCAGCACCCCCATACTTAGTTACCACGTTGTGATTTTCTATCATGACACCACCCATTGACACCTTAAAAAAAAAAGTTAATTCCCTAATCTATCTAAAAAAATCAAGTACGAGCATGTCTTCTCTATTGAATTACCAAAAACAATAATCAAATGTCCAGATTTTTGGTTAGCTACAATTGATTTGCTATTAAAATCCGGGTAGGGGCATCTCTTCACAATTGACACATCTTGAAGCAAATCCCTTGGGCAGCTACAATAAATAGAGGGAAAAATGTATCATGCGTTATTTAAAAATAATTGAAACCAATGGTCTAAATGCTTTTTTAAAAGAATTATTATTTTTAATTTTTATAATTTATTTATTTTTTCATATTCATGATCTTCATAATAGAGATTACATGTCCTTAAAAATTTGGTCAAAAACTCCATCTCAAAAATAATTTTGTAAGAGGTGATTCTTTTTACATGGACTCGTAAAAACCGAGTCCTAAATAGAGAGGGGTAAAAGTTTAATGAGTCCCTTTTTTTTTCCCGAGAGAACCGAGAGAAGTGGCTGTTACAACTGTTGTAATGGCTGTTACAACTGTTGTAATGGCCGTTATACAAGGAACCATTCTCATCCTGCCTGTGACATTACAAAGGTAAAAGTTAGGGATGTAAAACGCAGTCCAGATACCAAATAACGCCCATTATTTCCTTTTACAAAGACTATTATATAACGTCTTGTGCTCATCATAATGGATTTCAAATTTTCAGAATAGAAATAGCCATCGTAAAAGGAATAGTGGCATTGTTAAAGGAAAATTTACACTTTTTGTGCATAGAAAAAAGGAAGTAGATACACTTTTGAAATAAAACAATGTTTTCTTCTCCACTCTTCCTGTTATTTTTCTTTTTTACTATATTTACCCCATTTTTTCTTTTTCTCCCCTTTTTCTGTTTATTTTATAAAAATCCATTTTTTTTTCCTATATGAAACTGACTACAACAAATTTTCAAACAGGTTCTTAAACAAGGAATACTGATTGCTCTGATTTCCTAGCTAGTAAGTTATCAAATTGGAGAAAGTGATTTCACCAACTTTCCTGATGTTTATAGAATCCTAAGAATTCTTAGGGATTCTCAGTGAAATAGTAAAAAAAGTTATAAAAAAGGGCCTTTTTAGAATTGTAAGTTTCCTTGATTTCATAACACACTTGCATGTTCAAACAAAGAGAAAATTTTTAGAATTGTAAGTTTCCTTGATTTCATAACACACTTGCATGTTCAAATAAAGAGAAAATTTGGTGGAATTATAAGTTCATTGAATTGATTAAATTCTTGCATGGCCAATAAAGATAAGATATAACAAGGGGTGTTTATTGTTAGGATTCCCAAGATGCTATTTACTATCAAGCAAGGTTTGAAAACACGGATTGGTGAAGTGGATCGACCATCAGGAAAACCGATCCGAATTGGTGGATCCGTGATTGGATCAGCAATCTAGTTGAGAGAATCGGCCAATAAAAAATAAAAAAAAAATTGAGAAAAAATTAAAAATTTTGAAAAAAAAATAAATAAAGAATAAAGTGGGGCTGGATCAGCCGGTTCCATAATAGAATCGGTCCATTCCTCTGGGGAATTGCCTTTTTCTTGATATACCGAGGGAACAGGACTGGCACCCCAAAACCGACCTAGATAGGATGAGTCCGACTAAATCGGCATTTTTTCTAACATTGCTATGAAGTTAATACTTTACTTTCTCCCTTGATGCATCCACACCTATTAGTTGAGATAGATAATGTTTTCTTTTTCTTTTGGGTATCTCAATGCCAAGCTTTGAACTTGGATAGAGTGGTACCCCTTGAGCCCAATCCCTGGTTATTGGCTTTAGGGTTCTTCAAGGCCTTCATACAAATTACCACATTAATCTTGAAACTACAGTTTGAATGGGAATGATATTCCAGTTAAATTGTGGCCGAACATGTGCAAACTCTCTGAAACAGCAGCCAAAAATTGAGATTTCTGTGTCTATGGAGAGAGGTTGCCTTCGGATTTTGAGTTTTAGAAACTTCTGCCAACTTCAGGATTGATGCTCAATGATCTTTTGGCAGCCTCAGAAGCCATTTTACAATCTAATAGATTAGTTTTATACCTAAATTAAGGTTTAAGAATAAAAAACCATGGCATACATCCAATTCAAAGGTGTATAAAATTCTCTCTCAATCAAGTGAAAAAAAATAAAATAAATAGGGGGAACTCTCCATGTAACCAAAGTTACCAAGAGAACGATAACATGTGTGACACCACTAGGACAGAGAATGGGTCGGATCGGATCTGGATCCACTGTGATCTGTATTTGGATCCAAAAAGCATATATGGGATCTGGATCTAGATCCAGACCCAATCAGATCCAAAAAAATTATTTCATGCATTATTTTATATCTATAAAATGATATAAAATAATACATAAGAAAAAAATACTAAGAAAAATATACAATGAGACCATTTATCTTTGGAACAAGGTGGTCACAATTAATCTGACCATTGGATGTAAAATTGGGTTGCTACATTTATTGCATCGACCAAGTTCAAAGTTCAAAAGAAATTTTGTCAAACTTTGTGACACATCTAAGCTATGCAATTTCACATCGAATGATTACAAGTAATTGTGACTTCTTTGTATAAAAGTTAAATGGTCTCATTATACACAATCCCAAAATACTATATAACATATATGTATATATATATTGTAATATTTTAATAACTGTGCCGGATCCGGATCCGGGTCCGATCCACCTAGTACCCATATTCAATCCGGATTAAGATTTGGATCCAGATCCATCAATTCCAAGATTTGGATCCATACCCAGATCCGGATAGGGTTCGAAATTTGGGTTTCAGATCCAAACCCAGTAAATTCTCAGCCCTCGCATCACAATCCCTTCTTCACAAAATAGCACATATGGTAGGATAACTTGGCTTTCAAAATCCTTAAAAAGTGATTTGATTGGACCCAGAGCCACAAATGGTTGGACATCATCAACCAGGCCTGTAATGCATTGTATTCGTGAGTGAATATACTCCCAAGTGAAATACTCATCAAAGAACTCTGGGAGACTCTCTCGAGAACCTTCGGGAGACTACAGAACCCATTCTAATGTTCTTAATGAGTTTTAGGTAGGAAATTTGAAGTTAAACAATTCAAATATGATTGAACTTATTAATAAATAGAATGATTGAATCAAACAATTTGCTCTTTTGATCAGATATAGGATAATCATTGATTCATTGTGGTTCTAGCCTAAACACCCAAAACCTTTATTTAAGTTTGTTTGAAACACCAAATAATCCAGTTTTAAATCTGTTTAAACTAACATGATTGTCATCTAAGAAGTTATTTTGAATGCCATCAATTATTAAACAAGAAAGAATTGACTCAACAATTTATGAAAACTGATATATTTTTACAAATGAAATATGTATGAAGGAACAAAGACTATGAGAGGATCACTGGCCATATGGTGGATGCTTATGGTACAAGAATTATTCAAAGCTATAGGGTAAGATGAACTCTAGAAGGATATAGCAATGGAGCTTGGAAAAGGGATCTTACAGATTAGATAGTCAAAACATATCAGCTTTAAACTAATAATCTTCGTACTCTTAACCTTGACTTTTTCATAGAATATTTTTAAATGTAGCATTTTATGGAGATAAAAGGAGCTTCTACAAAAAGTTGCTCAAAATATCTATCACGAGATGGGCTTATTGCTAAAAGATTTACATATGGGCTGATTGCTATGGAAATGCAGTCACCAGAAACACAGATCTCCAAAATCTATTTACAGCTAAATGGTGACCCTAGTTTAGCCTAGTTATCTGCCTAAGCATTGTTTTTTCTATATGTGTGAACAAAAGTCATCACTCTTTCCTCACCTTGATCTCTGATTTCATTCAAGATATGATTGGAGACCACCATTTAAAAACATTGATTGAGTCTCCTTCAACGATGGCATTCCGATAGATTTCACCAAGAAGTTTAGGTCATTGCAGTAAGAGCTATGACAAAGAAACTTCCATAGCTTGTTAGGATATCCTTCCATCTCAAAATTCCTTCAATGTGAATTTTGTGAGTTGTGATAGTTTCTTTTTTTGTGAGTTGCTTGGTGGCACTTTTTGTTGCTAAAATAGGCTAAAATATGGGGTACTTTGGGGGTGTTTCCAATTAGAGTTTCTTAGAATTTCCTATACCTTAATATAAACAATATGCTTGACAGATTGGAGTAAAATTCAACTTCGAGCCTATTCTTGTTTGTTAAAATATTTCAACCACCACATTAAAGCCATTTACTCCCTCCCCATCCGGGAGTGCAAATGGGTGTAGCCTGGTCCACTTTACTATTCAAGGATATGGGCCATTTCTATTTCTGAATATAAATTTTTTTTGCCAAAACTGTCACAACTACAAGCTGAAAAAAGCTGTTTTGCACTTATTTTCAAATAACTCATTTCTTGAATCTTTACCCAAAAAAAAGAAACTCATTTCTTGAATCGAAAAACGGAGGCATCCAAACATGTCCCAAGATCATTCACCTGATATAGGTTGCCAATGAAAATAGAGAGGAGAGGGGTTTGGGTTTTTTGAAACTTCCAAGACATTCTGGGCTGTGTCCTAAGCTTCACACTAGCATGGCCACCTCTATGCAACAAGAGATTTCTTTAAGGACAATAATTTTGTTGTTGAGCTATGAAGTTTTCTTTAACATGATTTTGATATCCATTGCTGAGTTATGAAGTTTTAAACACAATTTAGATTGTTTAGAGTTAATCTATTTGGCATAATTGAGCCATGATTTGACTTTTTAGTTTTCATAGTTCAGGTTGATTTTTCAGTCTTCAAAGCTCACATTTGGAATTGGAGTGTCCAAATTGTTAAAGGGTGACCATAACTAAGTGAGGAAACAAGAGTTTCTCAAAATGCTGATTTATGTAGAACTTCCATGTGACCGAAACCGATAACTTGGGAAGCATAAAATATGAATGGGTATCTTACATTAGAGTGAATCACAAAGAGGAACTTCATTCGCCTAAGACATGGTGAATGAAGTAACATTATCACAGAGGAAGGCAAATCACTTTTTAAGGTCTAATTAGTAATTGTCCTGTTCTTTGTGTTGTATACCTTGGTAAGTGATGTTGGGGAACCGAAATGGCATCATGAACCATAAGTGATGAAATCAACAATGGAATCTCTCCCCATTATTGATGAAATCAAAGTTATTTTTAGATTTTTGTTGGTCTCTTTGAGTCATCTTTTTATAGCGAGGAAAATACAGTAGCAGACTCCTTAGTGAAGGAGGGGGTCTCTAACACCTCCCTCATAGTTACAAGGTTCGAAGTTTTTGTGAAGTCATCAAAAAGACAATTTTGTAAAGCCAATACACTTGTACAACAATTTTGTTAGGTATTGAAAGTTATACATCAAGTTAGGGAAAAAAAGACATCATGTATACACTAAGTATAAAGTAATTGACAACCCGGAAAAAATGATTATGATAGAGTAAACAAACAGCCATATACTCCCTCAGAATGGCCATAATTCAGGGGAAACAAAAAAGAGTAAATGGCCATCTCACTTGAAAGTTTACATGGTTTGGTAACTGTGTGCACGACAATCCCTACATAGCATTACAATTATAAGGAAATGACCGACTCATACTGTACACAGTTGGTGTCGCCTACTTTACTCATACCATAAATAGGAAAGGAAGAAATCATATTTAGAAGATTGGTAAAAAAAATGGAGTACAAGAGACTCAAAATTCTCAAAGGGAGAGCACAAAATCTTTCCTAGCAGATATACAAGATGTAATATTTCCATTCTGAATTTACAAGTTTTGAAGTTCCTTTAAAATCTTCCTCCCCTTCTCATTGGAAAGGACAAACGAAGTAAAAATTAACATCTAAAAAAAGAAAAAGGAGGGAGAATCAAACATTGGAAAGAAAAGGAGGAAAAGAAGAAAGTACCCATCTATGGACTTACTTTGAACTACAAGCAATGTAGAATTACTGCAAAATTTGCTCTTACAAAAACAAATAATACAGTGTTATGCAACAAATAATACTGTGTGATTCCTTTAGTCCTTGTGAAATTCAGGCTTGGACTGCTTACATGAACTTTGTTCAGGCATGCATGTGGGATTCCTTGATACTTTAAGGGAGTTTTCCATCAACATAATTCCAAATAAATGTATGGCATGCCTCTAAATGCACCCATAGTCGTGTAATAAAAAACCCTAATATTTCTTCAAGGCTATGGAATTTCATGATAATCTTGGTTTATGCAAAGGTTAAATACATAGAATTATACGAAATGGCTATAACTTGCCATTGCTTTTTGCACCGTGACTGACCAAGGATTGAAGGATTTGGACTTGAAGCTCTAAACAATGCATATAGCTTTCCACTTCCCCAAACAAAGCCTCCACCCTCATCTCATTTCCACCAGGTGTAACTTCTCTTAAAATCCTCAAACGCTTCCTTATTTCCTTCTCTTCACCTCTTAGCTTTCCAAGCCCTATTCTCCTCCTCATTGAATATCCCATATTTCTTGTTCTTCTTCTTCCGCATTTTTTCCGATGTGCCCGATAGACCCTAGATTTAGGGTCAGGGTTAATTGTAAGGAACTTTGTTCTAGGTTTTTCTAGACCAGCATCAACCAAAGATATGGGGTCATGGTTTGGGTTGGAGATGATGTGAGAATCAGGACTAGGGTTAGACAAGAGACCAAAACTAACCAAAGATTTATGGCCATGGTTTGGTTTAGCCATGAAGGGAGAATCAGAGTTAGGGTTTTCTAGGAGAACAACCAATGACTTAGGATGTCGGTTTGGGTTAAGTAACATGAGAGACTTTGGTTTAGGGTTTTCTGAGAGATTTTCAACCAGTGACTTAGGCTGGGGGCTAGGGTAACTTAAGCTGAGAAAATTAGGGTTAGGGTTTCTAAGGAGACCAACATGATGGAAAGTCCTAGAGAATGGTGAAAAAGTTGAAAACTTAATGGAATTCTCACAGGGAGGACTCGTGGAGTTTGGTGTCTGCTTCATGAACATGTTAATGATACCATGTGTCTCTTTCTCGAGCTTGCATTTCATGGCCTTGCACCATGTGAAGCCTGAGCCAGCTGAGAGGACTAGAGCCATGTCTACTTGGAATCTCACGAGTTTCTCAACTTCTAAGTCAGGATCAGCAATGCTACCAATTTTGATGAGAGCAGGAAGGAGATAACTCACATAGTTTCTCGCAAAGGTGACGAAAAACCTCATGTTTTCACTGGAGACACAAACCCTCTTGCGCTTACCTATCTGCAACTGCTCCATGAGAGAGAGAGAGAGAGAGAGTTTTATGTGGTTGTGTATATAATTTGCATGACAAAGGAAGTTGGGGGCCTCCATTTAAGCAGGTTGGGTAAGTAGTGTACGTAGAAAGGCAAAGGTTGATGTTTGAATAGTGATGGCACATTAAAGCCCAAAGGCTCAAAGTTAGTTTCTCCACAGCAACAAAAGCTGCCAAGCTAGTTGACGTAGCTGTGAGGCATGGTGCAAATAATTGGAATCAAAATAAAATGAGTCAATTGATCCAAATTTGGTGGAATGCTGGGCATTTGGAAGATCACATGGTTGCACATGCCTCGCTTTCTCACACCTACCAGAAGATTGCAAAGGCCATGTGCAAAGGGGAACAAGACACCAACGCCACTATAAATGCCTTCACATCCTTCCAACCCATGTACCTCCCCTTCCATTTCCCTAATTGTCATTTCTTCTTCCCCTCCTCCCTCCCTTACACCTACTCTCTCTCTCTCTCTCCCCCCCCCCCCCCCCCCAACACCTATTCTCTCTCTCTTCCACCTTTCAGTTGGCCCGGCCCGGTGTGTTCGGCCGAGCCCTTGAAAACAAGGCCCAGCCACAACATGTGGCCCACGGCCTAGCCCACCATATCCGAGGAAAGAGCCCACCATAGGGCCATGACCCTTTTTTCTTATTATTTTTACATTTACTCACTCTTATTGTGTTTGTCAGAGGGTCAAGGCCAGGCCAGGCCTGGGCCAGGGTCTCTTTGGTCTTGTCAGAGTTCGGCCTATCGCCAAGGCAGCCCGGCCCATTCCAAGCCCTACAGTATTGTTTGACCCCACTACTTCCTCACAATAGGAAGCCAAGGATGCCGCCTTTTTTTTTTTTTTTGTTCACTCCTTTTCTGTCTAATCCAATTAAGGAAGAGAACGATAGGTCACCAACGAGAATTTTTACTATACAATTTGGGAATGTAGCAACTCAAATGAAAAACATGAAAAGAAAAAATGAAAAAGTTGAATTTTGGAATTAAAACTTGGGGTTTTTCAATAGGGGTTGTATAGAATGAAACTATCTATCAATAGTAGAAAGTGGTCACAATTAGTGCTAACCATTAGATGTCCAATTGGATGACTTGGGTATGTCATGAAGTTCAAGAAACTTTTTTTTTGGCTTTAAGTTCAGTCATGCATTTATAACCATTTGATTTGAAATTTGGTGAACAATAATGGTTGGGAACTCTTTATACTAAAAGTAAATGGTCTCTTGCATACTTTTCCTTTCAATAGGATGACATAGAAATTAGTTTTCCCCCTTTTCTATTATTTTGAATATAATGAGTATATTCTAAAACTTAGGGCTATTTGTTTTATAATTTTGGTAATTTAAACTAGGGTTTAACTTTTTTTTGGTAATTAAAATTTCGGTTAACCTCTTTTTTGGTAATTAGAAAATGAGTTTTCTCCTTTCCCGTTATTTTGATAATATACTTAATTTTGGTTTTAAAAAATTAAAAGTGAAAAGGCATGATACTTCCACATGCACCTTTTTTTTTATTTTTAACCCAAGGGCATTTTTAGGACCCAAAATTTGATGTGTAACCTCTGGAACCTAATGACTAACCTAAAAAAATAAAAAATAAAATAAAAAATCGATAATCTACCAAGAACAAACAGGGATTGTTCAATTCCTGGAGAGCAAGGCGTTGAAGAAGTCAAATAGAACTTTTTCTTTTTTAAAAGTAATATTGCGATACTTCGATAGATTTAATAAAAAATCCTCACAAGTAGTTTTCATACCCAAGGGAATTAATATACAATACGCTCTCTGAGCATGCTATACGCTCTCTAAATAACAAAAAAATCCCTCATATAGGCCGCTTTAGTAAAAACTCAATGAAAGGGACAATAGACCTAGAAAAGTTTTAAATTTTTTGATGACGTTTACAGAGGGCCTAAGATTTATGAAAACAAAATAAAGCCTCACCTCAAATCCTCATCTTCAACGCATTTTGGGAATCGAAATCTTAATGATGGCACTAAAATTAATATTTAACACCTAAAATAAAATTTGAAACTCAAAAAATATTTTTGCGGATTTGTAAACTCTTTTTGTTATAGTGAAATGCATTGTTTAGATGATTTATTGTAATAGACATTATTTTTATAATTTGAAATCATAATTTTTTTTGTACGACCACAATGTTCAGGCTAAGATGATCGATTTAAAGATTTTTCAACACTTGAATTACAATTTTTGATGAGGCACGAGGTGAAGCTTAACTTATTTTAATAGAATTGCAGGCTGCAGCCCTATCAAATCATTTTCCAAAAAAATTTGAGGGTGTACCAAGGAGGGCCTAGCAATGTAGGAAGGATGTCACACAAGAAGCCAAACCAGAGCCTGCCCTCTCTTTTCAATGATAGATGAATAATTGACATTTCTCTCACATCCAGCATCTAAGAGTACCAGGCCACCACAAGTTCCTAGTGCTGTCCATGGCTAAAAGAGTGCAAATCTCAGGCCCCCTCATTGAAACCCACATGGTCACTTAGTTGGCCTCAAATTCCTCTCTCTCTCTCTCTCTCTCTCTCTCTCTCTCTCTCTCTACTACTACTACGTACGTACGTAACGTACGTAACGTAACGTAACGTAACGTAACGTTAACGTAACGTTAACGTTAACGTTAACGTTACGTTAACGT
>NW_006498608.1:5132115-5174290 GCF_000471905.2 Amborella trichopoda | reverse complement strand
CGTCTCGTCTCTAGGCGTAAACGAAGTAGCGAACACTCTACGACCCGCCTACTCGTAACCAACCACTGTCGACTACTTGTCGTCTAACTACTCTCTCTCTCTCTCTCTCTCTCTCTCTCTAGATGCCATAACAAGAATTGAAAGTACATGCTCATAAGTTCTTGATATGGTAAGTGTGAAATGGGGGCAAAGAGTGAAGACTCTCTCTCTCTCTCTCTCTCTGCCATAGTAAGAATTGGAAGTGTTTTGCACATTAGTGCTTGATGTGGTAAGTGTGAAATGGAGGAAAGAGGGAAGACTCTCTCTCTAGATGCCATAACAATAATTGAAAGTCATTTCTCTCTCTCTCTCTCTCTCTCTCTCTGTGGATGCCATAACAAGAGTTGAAAGTCCTTGCAACATTAGTGCTTGATGTGGTATGTGTGAAATGGGGGGCAAAAGGGAAGACAAGGGCAATAATACTCTTAGCTTTTTCAAGGCCATCTCCCTCCAACTGCAACCCCCTTCAATGGTTGTGACTCGTGAGATTAGAGACATACACTCCTCTTTTTATTCATGTCTCCATGTTGGGGGATAGGGTTAAGGTTTATGATAACAAAATCTTAGTTATGACAAAAAAGTAGAAAGGTAAGGGAGTCATGTCAAAAAAAACATGTAAATAAGAGAGTTGAAATTAAAAAAGAGAAATATTTTTATGTGGCACTATGCACATTTAGAACTTGTACAACTCCAATTCTCAATTTTTTGATTTAAATGGATAGTTGGAATAGCTTCATTCGTAATTGTGAATAAATATATTTTATTTTATTTTTATAAATAAAAATTTGGGTATTTATTTTTATTAAAAAAAAATTATTTAATTAGGTGTATCTCTGTGAGAAGTGTATACGTTCCAAATTTTACATCAAAATGATTTTGTCTTTTATTTAAAAAAAATAAGAACAAGAAAAAAGAGAGATGTATCCTCCAAAGCTCCAAAAGGCATGGCTAGAAGAATTTATTTGGGATGACTTTTAGTGAAATGGTTTTGATAGAAAAAGAAATAAATTTAAAAAAAAATCAATTTTGAGTACTTGAATGCTTAGATTATCGTTTGACGCGGGGTGGCACGCAGTCACGAACAACCACCCCACCTCCCATCCCGTCCTTTTTTTTTTTTTTCCTTTCCTAACAATTTCAATTTTTTTTTTTTTTCCTTGTTTTTTGAATTTAATCAACTATTTATGACTGAACTATGTGTAAACCAAGGTCCAACTATTCTATGCTTTCTAAAGTGGCTTATAGTATAAGCATATTTAATTATATAATTTTTTTAATTAATTAAATTAGATTATTAACCTCGAATAATTAGGATTATACTTGATAAATTCTATTAGATGGCTATAAAAATTAGTTTTGGCACCCTCAGAGCCAATGCTCTACTTGTATTAATTGCACCAAAGAGCAGTCATGGAGAAATTGAACTCTTTACCCTCAAGCAATGGTCTTCCAAAAATCAGGCACCCCAAGCCTTTAGACCGATGTTCGTAAAATCGAACTGGAATGGTTAATCGGACATGGGTCCGGAAGTAGTTTAACTAGCCTAACCAATAAATCAGCTGATTCAATCGTTCTAACCCGATAAGTCCTGGGTGGTCAAAAAAGTGTTGAAATATAAAAAAGATAAAAAATAGAAGTAAACACTTAAATATAAAAGCATATAAAGAATGATTAAAACAAAACACATTCAAATGAAGTTGAAAATTAATAGAAAAAAAAGGAACTTAACGAATCAATTTGTGGTTAGGAGTATTTTTAAAATTTTTTGAAAAAGATTGAATAATATAAAAGTGAGTATTAATGACCAAAACAATTTTTAATCTTTAACATAATGTAAAGAATATAAAAAAAATACATTAGAAACCAAATTTTTTATTTTTGGGAATTTATATATATATATTTTTAAATTTTTTTTTTTGTAGATACCAGTTGATCACCAAAATTGCCGAAAATCGAAACCGACCACTTCCGATCTAATTGGGCGATTAACGGTTAGATCGCACGATTTTTCTAACATTGCTCTAAAGATCACATAATTTCCTGTAATCCCATATTTGAGTTTCGTCAATAACCGAGATATACATTTACATGACATTATATGAACAATTTGTAAAAACGTCGGGACGCAGGCTCCCATAGAGGGAAGCCCAACGAATGTCAAGACCCCATTAAAGACGGAAGTGAGGTACAAGAAGGCCATTTCCGTCCACCGCCCTTCTTATGGAGCCGTACGTAGACATTACAGCTCATACAGCTCCTAGCCAGCAAGCACTTAGCCTTCCTCTATAAGGAGTTAGCCTTCCTCTATAAGAAATGGAAGTATGGATGAATCGACATTTAAATGGAGGAATTCGGTTTTTCAGCATGGAAAAAATTTATGTAAGGGGCCAATATTATATTTTAGAAGTGAGCCTTAAAAAAAACCCCAGAAAAATTTGTTTCAATACTGGAAATCCTTCAAATTGATCATCTCGACTTCAAGATTCATAGATATGAAAAAAAAAAAGATTTTAAGTCTTAAAAATAGTTCATCTTCTAATATATTACCTAGACTATTCATTTTCATTATTTTCAAGTGTTTGTATATCAACTTGATCGTCAATATTTTTAAAACTTTAGGGATGGCAATATATTTTTATGCCATCACAAAGCTTTCAGGCACCAATACTGAATCTTTCGTCATAGTTTTGAGGTGTGCCGTTTGACACCTTACACAAACCTCAATCATTTGTACAATGAGGCATGAAAAGGACCACAAAAATATCTAAACACGTCTGCTACTTGTGTAGTTAATAGGGCCTGTATAATTGTTGGGTAGGTAATGGGATTTTACGGCAACAGAGCTTGAATTACAAGCCCACGAATAGGGCCGTTTTTGAGCCCACCTAATAAAATGGAAATGGGCTTCTGTTTGAAAAGGATTACCTAGGTCACACTCACTAGGGGCAGAAATCGTAGTTTAAATAACAAAGGCATCTACTGGCGAATGTCACATGGTACACTAATGTTAGCAAGGTTGGACATTCGAACCTGTCAAATAGTTGATCATTAACTTGACCAATATGGTCTTGAGCAACTTTTGTAAAATATTTTATATTTTATGGGTAATATTTTTGTATCTTCTTGATTTAAATAAAAGAAAAGTCTAATTCGTTCAACCAATGGTTAAACCTGTTTTAACTTAACTAAATCCCTAACTGATTGAATGACCTGTCTAATTTTGCTACTCATCTATCTCAACATCTTTACTTCAACTACATTCATCTGCTTCATAAAACAAAGCTGATCTCACAACTGTCTTATAGGACTTCCCCTTCAGCTTCATTGGTACGCGGCGATCATATATTTCAAATCTCCATCTCACCCACCCAGCTCTAATTCCATGCACGACATTTTACATGTCAACATTTTTTTTTTGCTATATACATGACTCACTTCACATCACTAGTTCATAGTCTGTCTCTTTTCCCTCACATTTACTTGACCAAGGAAAATATCTATGTTAAGACTGAAAGTAGAAACACAAATCATAATTTATATACCTTAGGCTAAAAATAAGAATATGAAATGTTTACATCCAAGGCACGCATCATATACAAAAAAGGAAAGTGATGATTGGATCATTTATTTTTGGTTTTAGTACAAGGTCACAATCACCCTGATCCAATACCCTGACCCATTGGATGTGATATTCCGCTATTAAGAATTTGCATTTGGCTAAGCTAAAAGTCCCAAAAGAGTTTTCCTCATATTTTCTGTCACAACGCCATTCATCTAATGGGTATGGGTGTTTATGAACTTGACCTTACAGTACAATCCCATCATTACTCTTTTGATGAAGTTTTAAGATAGAGAGTAAAGTGTGAGAAAGAGTCATGGAGAATAACCCAAAACAAAGATACATCCAATTTAAAGAGGAAAAAAAAAATAGATAGAAATTTCAGCTTCAGATTATTTGGTTTTACATAGAAGCAGCAGCCTTAGGCGCCTCGCCTTCTCACTGCCAAATTTTAACACAGCAAAAGCTAAAAGCATTATAGTGCACCCCCAAAACAAGATCTAATTCTAGCCTATGGGATCTCACTTTTCCCCCTTTTCCAATCCATCCCTCTCTCTCTAACACGATTGTGAATCCTGTCTAAAGTGTTTTACACGGTGTAATGTTGCTGAATTGTCTCAATATCCAACCCCTTCAACTTCACAACCGACTCGACGTGCCCCTTGAGAGTGTGCAGCTCTCGAAGCCTATGAAACAGTACAAGCCACCAATGTTAGTGTTTGGACCCAATACAAACAATTCAGAGAGAATGGCTCTTTGGTGTTTATCAAGTTTCCAGTTCAGCAAAGAAGCAAAGAGAGGGAATACTCATCTATGATGTTCATCAATCTTCATGCATGTAGGGGAGCGAATTCATCTTATAATGTTGAACTACTTCAAAGTAAATTGGAGAGAGTATTCACACTATATTCATAAGTTCTCATGTAGCTTAGAGAGAGAGTGATTTACTTTAAGATGCTCATCAATCAACTTTAGCACGGGGGAGAGAGAGAGAGCGAGAGAGATTTTCACTTAATAGTTTAGGAAAGATACTTCATTCTATAGGGCTCATCTACTTCCATGCATATTAAGAGAGAGAAGAGAGATTAACTTTTTTGTTCATCAACTTTTATGTAGTCTAGAGAGAGAGTGTGTGCTCAGTTTAGACTTTAGAGAGGGTGTGAGTTCTTTTTAAATGAGAGTAAAAGGAGAATATACCTCGCAACCTCAGCCCGCCTCTTGGCCTGCTCTGCTATCTCTGAGAGCTCCCTGTAACTGCTCTTTTCATTGAAAAGATTTGAAGCTTCAGGGGGCTGGAGGCCGTGCAGTGTACGTTGAGCAAGAGCCCACTGAGCTTCTCTCTCCTCTCTTCCATAATCTTTCTTACTAGTGAAAGCAGTCTGCCAAAACAAAACAAAACCAATTGATGTACAATGATGACGCAATTGATCTCCTCTGAGTTCTAAAAAGCTAAGATGCATTCCTAAAGTTTCAATCTCACTAAAATAGTTCTAAAGAAAACCCAAGAACCAACTTTAATGAAATATAAGGGCTCGCTTTTGAATGGGCTCCAACTCCCAAAAGCTCTTTTAGATATTTGTAACAGCAGTAGGGATTTCACATCTGATGACTAGGGGGTCATTGTCACCTTCTTGCACCAAATGTAGATGGCCTTATAGTATACAACCTCTATATATAACTAATTACAAAGAATGGTTTTTTAGCCTAAACAATGACAATATAGTACCACACCCAATGGCTTAGATTCAATAGACAGTCATGGTCAGGTTTTATTATTAAATTTTAGTTTTTGTCTATAAATACAAATTACTTGAAATTTGAAGTGTCCACTCTTGAAAATAGTTGCTAATAATAAAAATACAAAATATATTTTATAAAAAATAATTATACCAAAATACCCCCAAAACATTCAGGGGTATTTTGTTTAATTTAATTGTAATTTTATTTATTTACTTATTTGGTGTGCCTTATTGAGAACAGTGGACTCTCAAAATTTCAAGTTATTTGAATAAAACATATTGAAATTCAAATATGAAACTCAATCTTAACCGTCTGACCAGATTGGATCAAATATGGGCCGTTGGTCGTAATACTAATGCATCAACTCTTGGGCATATATATAGGGAGGTGGGAGAGATATAGAGAGAGATGTAAGAGTGAGAAAGAGCACCTTCTTCTCTAGCAGAGTATCCCAAGCTTTTCCACTTAGAATGTACTTGACGGCAAACTTGATCAAGTCAAGTGGCACGTAGAAGACAATACTGTAGATCCAAATAACTCCAGCCCAACCCCACCCAATGCCTTTGACTCTTGCGAAACCCCAGTTTGCATAAACTGCCAAAAGGGTAGCCACCTGAAGAAACCCATTAATCAGTTTCCAGACTTGTCAAGAGTGAGAGAGAGGGAGGAAGGGAGAGGTTTTGTAGGCTTGGAATAAGTAAAGTCTAGACGAATGTAAAACAAGAATACAAAAAAGTGATCATGAGTCTACAAAGCCAAAATTGATCTGCTCATATTACATGTCAAGCTATTGAGACTCGTCCTAAGTCCCAAAAAGTGAACCAGTGTATTCAAAATTCTAGGTTTTTTTTTCTTTTCCAATAATTAAGTTTGAATAATAAAAAGTCAACTTCTGAAATTGGAGGTAAAAGGTTACTTTCCATAAAAGAATTATTGTCAGAGGGGCGGAAACTTACCAACTGAGCCACGAAGAAAGCACTGACCAAGAGGAGTCCAGGTCGTTCGACGAAGGACCAGCTTCGAGAGCGGGTGACGAAAATGAGAGCCTGGCTCACAATACTCACTTGTAAGTACAGAGCAGCCATCATTTCATGTTCACTGTCCCTTATTCGTCTCACATGAAACTTTTCCTGCAAGTGCCAACACAGAGCAACAAGGTTAAAATTCAGCAACCCAAAAAAAATGGCGCACCTTTTGCACCACAATAAAGTAAGTGCTCTATTTCTAAACCCTTTTCATTTCCCCTCTCAAGAGTAGAACTGAATTTTTAAGTATAGCGCCTGTTAAGAGATGTGAGTTAGTTTAAATGTAAGGCTCAAAAAAGGCAAGGGGTGAGACCCAAAAGGACATGGTTAGAAATAGCGAGAAAAGATATAGGGACTTATGGCCTAACTGAAAGTATGACCCTTAATAGAACAGAATAGCGGACCGGGAGTTGTGTATCCAACCCCAATTAGTCGGGAAAAGGCTCTGATGATGATAAGATGATACTCCCGGACCATGGAAATCGTGATAATGGGCGGTTCTTATTCTTATCCAAAGAAAAAGGAAAATCAATTAAGCATTCTTCACATAATGTCTTCAAGTTATTCTACAAAGATGCATAAAAGTATTCCTCTTCTTTGCAAAAATTAACAACTTAAAATATGAGACCCAGTTTTCACATAGCAAAAAGGTAGCATGCCTCTTCATGTGATCTATGTTTCTATATTTTTGCTATGGAATATATGGATAATTATTTGCTGAAATTCAACAAATTCCACAAATATAAGCCACTAAGTTTTGAAAGAAAAACACTTACAATCAGAATTTAATTAAATTTCTGTGATATGCTCAAAATCTATTCAAATGTTTCACTTGTCACCGTGTTTGAAATGCGCAATAGAATCTCCTTTTTAAACAAGTTGGGTAAAGTTTAACCTACCGAAAAGAAATCAGTGTCATGCACAGCCCAGAAGAAAACAACAGTCATCAATGCAAGATAACTCCCAAGGACAACACCAGTTGCAAATATCTCTTTCAATTTCCAACTGTCAGGCAGGGGGGATGCCTTCACGCGATCCTTTGAGATTGTCATGATTGTTCCTAAAGTCAAAAGTGGTCACATGAAAACAAAATCAATGAAGATGGCAAGGAAGGGTAATCCAAATGCAAAGGTAACAATAAAAGGTGGTCCCAAACTGGTTCAAAAAGTTCAGCCATGTGAAAAGTACTCACCGTCATTAAGTATGGCAATGATTAGAACCATGAAGGGTGAGAAGTCGAATTTCCATATCAATGCAATTAGCATGAAACCCAACTGTAATATTCAAGGAAATAGAACAATCAGGACGGATGTAAAATTATTTTCTTCGATAATTGACAAGGTTTCAAAAAACGCTAGGCGGCCCCTAGGCGCCCTGTTGTACAAGTAATGTAGATATGTAGCATATATACATATATTTGTGTCAACTTTAGAATTTATTACATTTGAAACTATTGTAACATATTTTTTTTATGTACAAAAATATGACGTCGCATGTTGAGAATAAATTTGTTCAAAATTTCAAAACTCAAACCATACAAAATTTAAAAGTCTAATAGGATATGTATTAGTAATAGTCTCCAACTCTCCATATTTCATAATAAATGAAAAACTTTACGAAAGTTCTTCAAACAACAAAAAATACTTTTGATTAACAGAAACATGTATAGCTAAGAGATAACTAAGAGATTGAGGGTTTAAGAAATTTTCTTTTCAACTTCGAGGGATGAAAATAACCCCCATAACCTATTTAAACTTCAAAATTACCCCATTTTCCCTTTTGGGCATTTTTTTTTAAAAAAAAAGAAAAACCACGTCCTTGGGCACCTGCCTAGGCACCCACATGGCCAGCCTGGGCGCCCATGTAGGGCCGCCTAGGTTTGGGCGTGCGGTATTTTAGTCCAGGCCGCCTAGGTAGGCGCCTAGGCGCCGGGCAGACTATTTTTAAAACCATTGATAATTAAATAACCACTGAAATTCAAATATTGAAATGTCATATTTTGTGAATACCAGTATCCAATAAAATGCGATGAAGAATATGTACTTACCACAATTCGAATTGTAATGGAGACTGCATAGATCTGCAAAGATAAGGGGCCAAAATGAACACCGAATCAATAAGTTTCTGATGTAATTACTAGTGAAGTAATGATGCAAAAGAGATGGTTGAAAATTCGGATGGTTTGTGCTTACGGTGTAGTTCTTCATCCTCTGGAAAATAGCTCTGCTGGTTAAGACTGCACTGATAATGACACTAAGCCCAGGTTCTGTGAGAACTATGTCGGATGCACCTCTGGCTGCATCAGTAGCATCAGCAACAGCAATTCCAATATCTGCCTTCTTCAAAGCAGGTGCATCATTCACTCCATCACCAGTCATTCCACAAATGTGTTTCCTCTCTTGGAGCCTCCTAACAATCTCATACTTATGTTCTGTTCCACAGTTCACATGAGTTAGGAACTTAGGATCAAAATGCTATCATCATCATCCGAGGCTTATCCCAATTATTTGGGGTCAGCAGGATCGAAATGCTATAAAATGTGTAAATAATTGGGAGTTTGAAAGGTTAGTTAAAAGATCAAGCTGCTATGAGTAGTGAAGTTAATTAAAATTTTATCAAAATTCAAATAATTGTGAAAAACAAATAAGCCCAATTGATTGTCTATGCGACCCCACCAGGGAAAACTCCAGCGAATCCATCAGCCTTCTCAATCAATTCATCAATAGGAAGAGCGGCAATTGAGGCATCCTTGTCTTGGCCAAGCAATGAGGAGGAGGGGTACATATTGGTACCCATTCCAAGCCGACGGCCCGTCTCTTTAGCAATAGCAAGCTGATCCCCTGAACATACGGCCGCCTCAAAATGTGAGAACAAGGAAGAAAACATAAGTCCAAACTGAGATCCAAAAAGGGTAGAGAAAAACCAAAATACCAGTAATCATTTTCACATTTACACCAAGGTTGAGAGCCCTTCGAATGGTTTCCGCACTGTCGTGTCTAGGAGGATCAAACAGCGGCAATAAACCAACAAACTGCCATGGTGCCCCTGGACTCTCCTTTGTTTGCTCAGGCACTTCCTGCATCAGTTTTTGAACTAAATTATATTAGCAATGTTCCATATGTAGTCATAGCTATATGAAAAATAGAACAAATCCGGAAAGTGCAAGCTACAAATTGAGAGCTTACAAGCTCCTTGAAGTACATAGAAGAATTTATTTTGTTTAGACGTTGAGATCGAACTGATAGTCCAATATCAAATTTTAATCAATCAGGAAGAATGAAAGTTCCAATTAATAACCTGTCGAGCAACAGCCAAAGAACGAAGCCCACGCTCTGCAAATTTATCAATCACAGAGTGCACCTTGTTCCTAACGTCTTCCTTGCAGTTGCAGAGGCTCAATATCTGTTTCCCATGACAAGAACGGACAATAAGAATGACAAGAACCATTATAAACCATAATCTAATGGTCAAATATTATAGTTCCTTTATAAGAAACAATTTCTTTAGAAGAACAGTTTTGAATGAAACACCAGAATAGAAAGCATCAATTTTACCTGCTCAGGGGCACCTTTGCTGGCACGATGCCAATTGCCATTGGAATCAATGTAGGTGAGAGCAGTTCGCTTGTCCACTGGATTAAATGGTAGAAAATGAATCTCTCTAATACCAGCCCTAGCCTGTGGACCTCAAAAATTTCAATGAAACTGCTGATCACTTTAAATAAAATCAATAAAATCATATGACAAGACTTGAGATTCTTTGGTATTACCTCTTTAGGATCAGCAAGCATCCCAACTATGGCAGTATCAATTGCATCCTGATTCTCAGTTCTAGATGCTCTAGCTGCAAGCAAGATCACATGCTCTTTGTCCACACCCTTAATAAAGACCTGAAATTTCAGCACCATTCCCGTATGCATCACAATCTTGAGAGAGAATAATTTAAATTCCAAAGTTGAATCCACCCAAAACCAAATTACCTCAATGAGAGTTTTGTCAACACTCAGTTTGTTAAGAGTTAGAGTTCCCGTTTTGTCACTGCAGAGGACATCCATGCCAGCCATCTCTTCTATGGCCGTCATTCTTTTTGTGATAGCTCCCTGCTCAGTGCGATAAAAAATAGTTTGAGAGATTTGTAAAGGAGTAACCATTTGAGATCAACACCCACTAAAGATTAACTACTTTACCTGCTGAGACAGTCTATGTGAACCAATGGCCATGGTCACAGATAAAACAGTGGGCATGGCAATTGGGATGCCTCCAATCAAGAGAACCAAAAGATTGTCAATTCCATCTCTGTACCTTCGGCGTTGAATGGGATACATAACAATGATCTCAACAATCATTCCAATCGCAATCGAGCAGATACAGAAGTTGCCAATGGCTGTAAGAACCTGGAGATAAAACACCAAAAGAAAATTTCAAAAATAATACCATGCAGAGTATATCCTCATAATAACTTTCAAATCTCTTCTTGACATAACACACCATCAATGTTCAAAAAGAAGGCTGGGACTCAAGACTCAGTAGGGTCCTGAGTCCCGAGTCATCTGCACAGAAGCCAAGTTTGTCAGAGATTTGGCTGAGTCTGTACAAGTAATATTAGTAAAATATAGGAAGCAGGCAGGTTTGGCTGCTTCCTTACAAACTCAGCACCCTGTCGAGTCCGAGCAACTTGGTTGAATCCTAGTGGACTTGCCCAAGTCTTAGAACACTGATAAACCATATATAGCAAAAGACCAAGCTAACACAACAAGAGGATTTCACAAGCAAACCTTTTGGAAATGACCAACTTGGTTGGTGCTATCCACCAAATGAGCAGCTTTTCCAAAGAAGGTCCATATATAGCAAAAGACCAAGCTAACACAACAAGAGGATTTCACAAGCAAACCTTTTGGAAATGACCAACTTGGTTGGTGCTATCCACCAAATGAGCAGCTTTTCCAAAGAAGGTGTGAACACCAGTGGCAATGACCACAGCTTCAATCTCCCCTTGCTTGCAGGTGGAACCAGAGAAAACCTCATCTCCAGGACTCTTGGTAACAGGAAGAGATTCACCAGTGAGAGCAGATTGATCGATCTTTAATGGATCACCCTCGAGAAGCCTAGCATCAGCAGGGACAATGTCTCCAAGTTTGATGCTAATAATATCACCAGGAACGAGAATGGCAGCATCTTGCTCACTCCACCTCCCATCTCTAAGGACCTATGCAACAAACCCAAATAGCACCAGTTAACACAATACTGGATGAACATATTAAAGATGAAGATATGAGATAGAGAAAGAGAGGATCAATAATGACAGTCATATTGAAATTAACTCATTCAGAACAGTCATTGAGATTGAGATTGAGGCCTAGCTGACCCCAAATAATTGGGATAATGCTATGATGAAGCGGATATTGAGATTGAGGACTTCCCCATATAAAGAGCGGCAGCCCCCACAATTAATGATTTCATGCAGAACATGTAATCTATTTAAGGCAGGGGGTGATCTTAGATTTTAGATAAATGGCAGCATTTGGGAAGAAGACGAGATAGCATATACTTACTTATATCATACAAAACCCCTCAAAAAAAGGGGAAAAGCAAGTCATTGAGAGTTTATAATCCAACCAACTACAAACTTAACCCCATCCCTCAATGCATGAATTGTTGATTATGTCACACAAAAAATTACAAAGAAGCCCACCTTCAAATAAATCGAAATATTTAGAAACCTGCTACTCTTACCTTTGTTTTTGGCGCAAGGCCAGCCATGAGAGCAGCTGCAGCATTGCCAGCGTTGTTTTCTTCAATGAAACTGATGGTTGAATTGATAACAAGCAACGCTACAATACCCACAAAGTCCTGCCAATCTGGAGGCTTCCCCTATTATACAGAAAAAGGCGAAATTTCTCAGTTTGCTTAAACCTGTTCTACGAATTCGCCGATTACAAATTGTTTCCCTACCCACCTGTCCATTTGCTAAGACGATAGCCATCAAAGCAGCCATCTCCATGACCCATGACAAAGGATTCCACATAAAACCAAGGAATTTGAGGATTTTGCTCTCCTGCAATTGATTATCAGGAACCCTCAAATTAATCCATATCAAAGGGTATAAAAATTTTTCTAAAGAAAACAAAACAATCTAAAACACAAAACACGACATTAAATAAAAGAACCCACCTTCTTCTCTTCTAGCTTGTTGGGTCCGAAGATCTGGAGCCGGTTGGCTCCTTCGTCTGAAGTGAGACCCTCTTTTGAGCATTTCAGCTGCTCGAAGACTTCCTCGATGGGTATGTGTTCCTGGTACCAAAGCCCCAGATCAGTGAAGGAATATCACAGCAAACACCCCACTACTAAACCCACCAAAACCCAAAACCATGGCAGCGCAAGCTTCTCTATTCCATCTCAGTAGGTTGGTGGAAACCCCATCCCAGTAGCTGGGTGAAAACCCCAAACCCAAAAACCAAAAACTTTCGACGGTTTTACAACTGGGTCACTGGGTTTATTGCGAGGTAAAAACAGAGTGACGCCTTGTGTCTAAGAAATCGGATAACTGGTCCGGTTACCCATTGGTCAGAGTCTAACAGGCCTAGTTGGCGATTCGGGTCGGACAAAAATATTAAATTTCCCAAGTGGACAAAAGAGAAGCATCTTTTTGCTTAGATGAGCTTTACTGGAGGTAACTTCAGGACGATAGACCGGAAGGAGAAAGGAGTGGCGCTCTCTGGTGTACGAATATGTACATCCGAGTACAAAGCATAAACTAAAGGAAAATGCTTGTTACTTTGTTAAGAGTACATACAAAGAACATGTTGGGTGTTGTAAAGAAAATTTCGAATTAGAGGACCCACCTCCACTATTGATTATATATAAAAGAATCAAATATTAAAGAACAAAAAGAAATCAATAGGACATATTTCTCATAGAAAAGGACTCCCAACTTTTAACGAATCGGCCAAATTAAACCCTGTATTTAGGAGTAGCCCTATCTTTTTGGTAAATGACACTACTGTTGGGGATTTTGACTTGCATAAAAAAATATTGTAATTGGGGATCTTAAAAATAATCAGGACAATAAATTCATAAAAATTTGTCTCACAGCAACTCTATAGACCTTTCCAGTGTATCTGAATAGTATATATTAGATTTGATCCTCGTGCATGATAAAAATGTCAATATTAAATTAACAATTGGGATGGGCTGACCCATCCCAATTAATTCAAAAAAAGCTTTAACAATGATGATGCAAAAAGACAGTTTATTAATCGAAAAAAAAGCTTTAAAGGCGATGACCCAATTTAAAAAGTGCAACTTGGTTAAATAAGAGGACGAAAACTTTGATATTCACATAGAATTGACACTTTGAAAAATATGAAGAAAAAAAAAATTGACACTTCGAAAGTCTTTCTAGCACATCATTTTATAAGGTGAACAATCCTGAAGTGGCACTGACTATATAAAAGGACTTCAAAGTTTCCGTCATTTGGAAAATTTATAGGGTTAGGGTTATATTCTCTTTTGTGGAGATGAAAAAGAAGAGAGAGAAACCACAGAAGGTCTCTCTCGAGTCTGAACAAACAAGACCTCATTACTTATTTCTGCACAATCCGACGCACCCGGAACCTGTGCTTTAATAATAAAAAACGAATCAGATTCCTCCAAAGTCCAAGGTCCAAAGTCCAAACCGCACAAAATAGCGCATGCCGCACTTTCAACCGAAAAAGCAAATAGCAGTGACCATCTATTGCGAAGAACTGTTCAATGAATATAAGAATATTAACCATAAAAAGGAAGAAACAACAAAATATCAATCCTCTGAAATGGAAAGGAAATCAAATCAAATTCGGGAAAATAGGACAGAAAAAATACGGAAGAACTTATTTTCTAGAGTGTACAGAACGAGAGACGTCTTGAACGAAGAGACACTAGAGAGAGAAAAAAAAATAGAGAAACTAGAGCGAGAAAATAGAGATGGACTAGAAAGAGAGAAAATAGAGATGGACTAGAAAGAGAGAAACTAGAATGAGAGAGAAAATAGAGATGGACTAGAAAGAGAGAAACTAGAATGAGAGAGAAAATAGAGATGGACTAGAAAGAGAAACTAGAATGAGAGAGAAAATAGAGACAGACAATAATAAATAGAGGAATAGAGAGAGAAACGGAGAGAGTCCACAGATCGAGCTTTCTCTGCCTTTTTTTGCGAAGTTTGTTTCGATCCTATTTGATCTCTATTGCAGTTCTTCGAAAAAGATAATAAACAGGTAAAGCACAGAAACCATAATTCCTTCACTTTTTGGGGCAAAGTTCTTCTCTTTTTCAACCCAATTAACAGGAAACTGATTGTTTAAGAAAGCCATGGCGCTACCGTGCATTAAAAAGAGCAAAAAATTATTAAATATCCAGAAAAAAAATAAAATATCTCAATATGGCCAGATAACCTTGAGCACTACAAGGTCCAAAAATAAAAATAAAAATAAAAATAAAATGATGAAAGGAAACACAATCGTATGAGGAATACTTGAGAACCAGTGGTTCTCTTGATCACTAAAGAAATTCATCCCAGAATAATTCAGAATCCACCTAAAAGCATTCAAAATTCATCCGTAAATAATTCAAAATCCACCTAAAATAATCGAAATTCATCCCTAAATAATTAAAAATCTACCTAAAATGAACTCAAATATTTTTTTTTTTTAAAAAAAAGGAAATAATTGAAAGGCTACCAAAAATGAACTGAAATCTTCAGAAAGTCAAGAGCTTCAACATCAACTTTCCTTTCTAAGATCATTTACCCGATCAAATGAAACGAAAGAAAACATCTAATAAAACATTTACCCGATCAAAAAATTCAATGAAACCCAAGCCACCCTTATTTTTTCTCAAAATCAACCAAAATAAACTCAAATTTCACTGAAAACAAACACTAATCATCAAAAGCAACAGATTCTTCCCGAATAAAAAAAAATCAACAGATAAGTAAGTCCACTTCTAGTTCGTCAAGTTTCTTACCAGATCCACGGCTTCATTCTTAATCTGCTCAAGACTGATCCCCATGCCGCACCAAAACAATAGGAAAACCTGAGCACTCTTCCTCAAACTCAAAACCTAGAACAATCGAACACCACAGAACTCCAAAACCTCCATATCAAAGCAGGAAAACCCAAATTCCCGTCATTTTCCAGTGAAAAACTACTGGACTCACAAACCAGAGCCGACCGACGGAAAAAAAAAACCTATATCCTCAGCAAAACCCCGAAACCCTAGTTTCCACCAGAACGAAACCCTAGTTTTAGAGAGAGATATTAGGGATAGAGTTTGGGGAGATGAAGAGTTTAGAGAGATAGAGAAAAACCAGGGCTGAGTTTTGGTCCCTTTTCTTATGGAGTTTGCCCCAGAGGCGCGGTTTTTATACCCGGAGTTAAGCACCTCCTAAATATTGCGCATTAGCGAGGGCCCGCCTCCAGCCCTAGATGACCGCCACGTGTCGGTTGGCCTAGGGAATCGTTTCTCCGCCCACTGTAACGTAGCGAGGACGATGTTCCATTGTGGGACCCACGCCGACCTTTTGCAACAGTCAACCGCCGGTGGTCAGGTTTCCAAGAAAAGGCTTCTACGAATGGAGGACATATTTATGTGTGATTCCTATTCTACCCTCAATAAACTAAGAATCTTGATTCCTATCCTAGTTCACATGAGAAATTTATCCTAAGTTATTACTACTTAACTCTTTTACTTATTTTTACCTATTAAATTTTTTGAATTAAATCAAAATAAATAGGTAAATGTTGGACACTTAATGTGTTGCATGCATTTTGATACTTTTTTCATGATAAAATTCACTATTATTAAATAATAAGATATAGAATTTTAAATTTGGTTTGAATTTAGTGGGAAAAAACTCATTCATCTGCATTCTATGTTGCAATCGACTAACTAGATGTTGGAAAAAATTGTCGAAATAATCTCTATAAGTAGAACCATTTAATATTTTACCAAAAAATCCGATAAATTTCAAAACCTTATTTGATGTATCATTTGTTGTTATTTACATTTGATTAAACATGACGTGATATTATAAATTAGATCAAGAGCATCGATGTTAACTAGTTCAAAATTCCAAATGTTAGGTGTCATAGTTTCTCTTAATTAATAGGTAATTTAGGAAAATACAATAGAGGAAAAAAAGTCAAACCTCATCAAAGAAAAAAAACTTGACATTCACTTTGGGGTATTGTTGGAAGCAATTAACCATCCAAAATAACAAATAAAACAATGATGGTTAATTAAGGCACTTTACCACTAACCCTTAAAAATCGAGAATTTAATTAAATATAGTCTAAAAATTATGCGTTAATGAGCACCCCTTATTTACCAAAAAAAAATAAAAAATGAACACCCCTTAAATATGGCAATAAAGGACAATTGCCAAAAGTAATGAAAAATACCAAAAATTAATTTTGCCTATTTATGTGATTTAACTCAATATTTCAAAGATTTGTTAAGGTTTTTCCTGGTGAAAAACATTCTCAACCTCATAAAAATATCCATGAGAAAAATAACCCAACACAAATTTTCTTTTTTAAAAAAAAAGAACAAAACAATAAAGAGGCTATAGTGAACAAAATGGCGTTTTATTAATTAATTGTGCAAATGATATCCCATGAGTAGAACTGCAATTGTGAATTTTTGGGGGTTATATCAGTAATTTGTCCTTACTTAACCGCTTGCTAACCGTATTTCACACGGGAAAGGTCGGACCCAGAAAGTACAAAGTCTTAGATTTAAAGCACGAGCGGCTTCCACAATAATGGAGCGGCAGTCCTCCCCTTAGACAACGATTGGAAAGCATCGGCCGTTTAATTCTTTAAGACTTGTTCAACGTTTAAGCCACCATCATACAACCGTTCGATTTCGGGGCCTTTGCGACCGGTTATTGCCGGTGTCACCGGTAAGGTGATGCACATCCGAAAAGCCTCCAAAATGTCGTCCAAATTTCGGTTAAATGATACCGCAATGGACCTAAATAAAATGAAAAAGGAAATAAAAGTTAATTTTTATCTTTTTATTTTTCTAAAAATATTTGAGCGGTTAATATGTTTAGGGTTCCTGAACATTTCATTCCCCCTAGGAGCATACTCTCCATTGACTTCCTCAGGCAAAACCTAATTTAGAGTAGTTTTAGGATCCCAAATTTTAGAAATGTAACCTTGTAAATTGCAACCATTCAATTTTTAGAGCGTGAGATTTAAGTATTAGAAAACTCAAAAATTCAATTTGTTTTTCTTTTGAAGATAATCACCTGGTGGCTTTTAAGTGTTTTCCACAATTATGGATAAAAAAAAATCTCCAAGTTAGTCTTCTGCATAAGGGAGTAAGTATAGTATGCTCCAGTTGGAGCATGGTAGATGTGCTCTGTAGAATTTTGGATAGTGTTTGAAAAATAGAATATGTTTCGCTAGAACCAATATTTGTTTGCCGAGATCACTTGGATTATTTCAAGTCGGACTTGGGCACATTTGCTATCCGTGAAAATACTTCTGCGAAAGAAATTTTACGCATAAAGCTCCCTCATATAGTTTAAGTGTACACCTTGGTGTAGAAAAAAGTGCTCGGATAAGTGTACCAATTGGTGTAGAAAAAAGTGCTTGGATAAGCTAGCGTGAAAAAAGCTCCCACATCTAATAAGATGAAAGAGTTTTTTCACGCAAATATTTTCATGTGTACCAAATGTATCCTAGGTGATTTTTGAATCACTGTTTCAAAGGTATTGTTTTCAAATAAACGAATTTGGTATTTGGAAAATGTGGAATCTTGATAAATTTTGGTTTATGAGGATATTATACCTTAAAAAAAAAGAAGAAGTAAATTTGAATTTTATACTCCGACATGAGTATACCATCCATTGAGTCCATCGAGTAAATTCAATATATGGGTAATTTTAGGATCCCATGATGTAGCCTCTTCAACCCACAGACAACCTCACTTGAAAAGCAAAAAAAAATCCCTAATTTAACTCTCTATATACTAGAACAAAATATTGTATCAAAATCAAGCAAATACCGTCCAATTTTTTAAGGGTGAGATCAAAGTACCCAAAAACACAAAAATTTACCTTTTTAAAAAAGACAATTGTAATCTATTGATTCTTAGGTAGTTTCCAAAATTTCAAACCAAAAAAACAAAAAATTCCTCCCAAATACAGGGCAGTACGCCGCCGTCCGAGCATGGTATATGTGTCCAATTAGTATTTAGACATAAATGATTTAAAATTTATATTAATAATATATGTATTTCTAGAGAAAAGATAGAATTTTTGCCAACCAGCCCCCCCACATGCCTCCTCCCCCTTGTAAGCCGAAAACTTGTCAATCGCAATTGCTCACATGTCTCCCCTCTTATATTCAAACTCAGGAGTTGATTTATTTATAATTAATAACCAAATAAACAAGAGTGGGTTCAAATCCCACTCTCGTCATTTATTTTAAATAAATATCATACAATTTCATTTTACCTACCCAAAGAAAAGAAAACAAATGATTTAACCAAAGAAAAGAAAACAAATGATTTAACCAAAGAAAATGTTTATCTAAGGGTGAAGCCATAAGCAATAAAATTAAGGCGTACCTAAAACGTTCAGTACAAGAAGTTGTTTCGATACAAAAAATACCGTTAAATCCATTCAACTCAACCTTGATATACATGAACATAAAAAAAAATGGACTTCAAGTTTTGAAAATATTTCATCTTGTAATGCATTATTTATACCATTAATTTTCAAGATTTTCAAGTGTTCATAGATATGCTTGATACACAATTTTTTAAACTTGAAATTTTATAATTAGATATGAAAATACATTTTCAAGCCATCATAAAAATTTAAGGTACTAAAACAGCATCTTTCAATACTATTTGAAGTTGTACCTTACTTTGATTGTTTAGGGCATAGCCTATAAAAACCACACCCTTTAACAAAAGCATAGGATCTCAAGAAAAATACCCCCCTCTTATATCCCGCTCTCTCTCATCCCAATCTAAAGCACCTCTCTCTCTCAAGCCAAATTTGGTAGGCCGTTTGGATATTAGAAATCTTTGCTTAACATTTCAGAAGTCTTTTTTTTTTACAAGTTTCTTCCCAAGTTTCAAAAGTCTTTTTTTTTTACAAGTTTCTTCCCAAGTTTCAAAAGTCTTTTTTTTTACAAGTTTCTTCCAAATGTGGGAAGAAAATCTCTTTTTTTTTTTAACAAGTTTCCTCCAAATGTGGGAAGAAAATCTCTCGACCTTTTCCATTGGTCAATTTCTAGCAGTTAATTTTGACACCGACCTTTCAATCCAAGGATAATTCTTGTGAAAACAAAAGGCTAAGCATGTGGAATCCCTAAAACTATAAAATCAAGTAACTAACCCAAATCTTAATCAGGCCCTATCAATAGGCAACTCACAAGTTAGATTAAGGTGATGTAACTTTGATAACCAATATTATTGACTTCTCATTTTTAATTGGAAAATGTTTTGATACGGCTACGGCACAAAAATTTATAGTTATGACGTTAGAAAGCCTTCGACTCATCTCTTGACTCTTATGATAATGGAAAAAATAAAATAAAAAAAGACTCCAAGTTTTAAAAATAATGTGTATTGCAACACATTTATAGACGGTCTATTTCACCTTAAAAATAAGTATTTATGGATCCGCAAGATTTGCCTTTCTTTTTAAGCTTCAAATTTCATAATTGATGTTGAAAATTGATTTTAGAGTATGGGGATTTATGATGCCCAAATTGCTTTCCAAACGAGGATTTGAGGTGAGGCTTTACATTGTTTTCATAAAACCTAGACCTCATAAAAATTGCATCATTTTTAATTATCACCATTTAATAATATATGTTTTATTAAAAATGTCATATAATTGAAGAAAAAGAACTCCAAAAAAAAGGTGTTGAAGAGCGTGCCATGATGCCCGCTTTTGACTAAAATAATTGGGCATTAATTTAATTACTTCATGGCGATTATTCATTTATAAGGGCCTAGTTGGCCACCTATATTTTTAATAATCCACCAAAAAAGGATTGAACATCAAGAACAAAAAGTAAAAAGAGGAAAGAAAAAAAAAACCGAAAAAAAGAAAGAACATGCTTCCTATATGTTTTGATTTTGGTTTAACAACAAGAATTTGGATATAACTTAGATATCCAATGATATGAATTAGGATCATTGATTCCCGAGTCAGATCACTGCTTTTAACTTTAAAAAACTACCTAACAAAATAATAAAAATTCATGAAATAATATATCTACGACTATGGAGGGACTTAATTGCTTGGTTCTAGACAACCAAAGAGGTTCAGGGCTATTTGGTATTGAGGGATCCTTCATTCGACATTGGTCAAGCCAACTCGAGCAATTTTGAGTAGTCTCACATTTTATTTTTTTAGTAAATGCCCAAGGGAAAAAAAAAAAACTTTGAAGTGGATTATTAAAATGTGGGTGTAGAAATAAGCCCCCTTATTTATACCCCTTTACAGAAGGGTAAATGAAGACTATTTTTGGGCCATGTGCCCCTTACAACCCCAGCAAAGTGCCTAACGGTCAGTTTGTCTCCGTTAAATAATGCCGTCAGCTTGGTCCATTCTACAGGGAAACTTCTATTCGCCGTCTCTACTGCCTAACGGTTCTCAATCATCGCCGTCATCTTATTAAAAAAATTATTGACAATTTATATTATTAATTTATTGGTATTTTAAATTGTTTTTTCCAAAAAAAATTGTAGCAATTATTAATAATTTATTATTTTTGTTATTTTAAGGATTGGCATGCTATATGAGGAAAGCCCCCAGGTATTGATACGCCTCACTCATAAGATTAAGAAAGAGAGATTCCCATCAGAATCGACCGTTAGGATTCAACGAAATTATGGATTGTGTTTCAGTGAATTTCGGCTAGTATTTTGTCCCTAAATATCGTGATGCCAATGATTAATTTGATTCCTACTAAGTCACAATATTTTAGGCTAAATAAAGTCATTTTAATCTTTAATTTTTTTTTTAAATAGAAATCCATACAAGACTATTTTTTTTTTTTGGTATAAAAAGGTTACAATCATTATTAGACATAAATTTTTTGTTTTTTGTTTTTGGTATAAAGAGATTACAATCATTATTAGACATGAATTTGGGAGGTTGGAGAGGTATTATTAACTTTATATAAAATTCAAAATAAATTTTTTTGAATATTATAACATACTTTAAATATGTTGGATTTCACATTTAGTGGACAAAAAATACCTCTTAATTATAAAAAAGTGTTATATGCACATGGATAGGCAGAAATCATCCATCCAAAGATGGATGTAAATGATGGTCCCCCCAAATAGAAAGTAATACCTATGGTTCCAATATTTCCTCAAAAAATATGATTTTAAATTTCAAATATTCCTTTTACACATTAATAATCTTCATTTTAAGGATTATACATTTCCTATAAATTAGGGTCAAAATCTATTTCAAAAATAGATTATTAAGGGGGCCCCATTTCTACATATGAGGCTGAGGACTCATAAAAACCATATCCTTTAATTATTGTATGCTATAAAGAATGTTATGTATACAGACCGGCTACTGAACCGTTGAGGGTTTTAGTCATGTAAAAACCAATCCGATCACTAGTCGAACTAAGTAGATCAAAGTTAAAAAAATAAAAATAGGATTTTAAAATATGAAATGCATAAAAATTAAATTGAATTAGTTAAAAAACCAGCTGGTCTAACCAGTAAAAAATTAGTCAAACATTATTATGGTAAATTTTCAACCAAATTTAGTTTTAGCTTTGGACCAAATATATCAAAGCACCAATTGGCAGTTCGACTGGTCGGTTTGATACTCTTAAGAACTGGTCGGTCTGATACTCTTAAGAACTATGACTATAAGATCACTCACATTAAAATCAAGCGGCCAGGGATGTCACAAATTGGTACTTCAACAAGCGTAAATTGCATGGCGATTGAATCTTACAAGTAATGGCTAATAGTGATTGTGATTATCTTATACAAAAAAAATATTTTTATTGTATTCATAATCTATGTTTCATAAAAATAATATTTTATCTAAAAAAAATATCATAAACTAATATTTTGGTGAAATTATGGGTAAATTGCAATTGGTAATATTTATGAAAGAATAGACCTAATTACACAAAGCCTGAATTAATGGAAACCTCAAGTTTACCATCGAATTTTGAATTATGAATTCCGAACATTATTGGAAACTTATCCATAGTTTGTATCCTTTTATATAATTATATTAAATTTAACTGGCAAAAGTTAAACTTGATTCCTTCTCCAACCCCAACATGGTGCCTATAAAATTGATTGAATTCCACGTAAATTCACATGAAACTTAGACCAAGTATTTCATCAGTTCATTTCCAATAAGTCTAATCTCGACCGTCCATCTCCATCCAAATGATACACCCACCTACTAACCGAGCCATACATTCAATAAGTCACACGAGTGCATGCATTTTTTTTATTTTTTATTTTTTATTTTTGGAGAAGAAGTCACGTTACCCGCTAGAAACGGAGTGATTCATGTTCATTAAACAATATTTTAGGGTTTTGAAATTTTAGTCCCTTTACACATCACGGGTTCATGCCTTAATTATTTATATTTTCAATTTTCTTTTTCTTTTCTTGGTTTATTTTACATAAGGTAAACGACCCGAAGTGTGGAATAATGTAATAGGGTTTTGACTCATCTTTTGGCTCTACTAAGAGCCCAAATTTTTTAATTTTGTTTATTTAGAGTTTTTCTAAATAATTTTGTTGAAATAAAGATTTTTTGGGCATTGAAAGTTCATGCCGCCCTTGTCACAAGGCTTTCAAGACCTCATTCATAGTTGACTAAAACCTCATCTCTCTCTCATATAATAAGCATTGGCCAACTTACATGTATAAGAAGAAATGAGAAGAAAAGTTGGCCACTAAGTGTGCAATTTGTAGTGGATATTATTTTGGAAATGAGAGGCATAAGTTGACAAGGCACCGCTATTTGAAATGAGCGTCACTTGTGTAGGGGGGTCAATAAGTTGCAAATTGTTTACTTACCTAAAAAAAAAGGACAAAAAAAGAAGAGGCACCACTATTTGGAATGTAGGGTTGACCCTTTGAGGCCTATTAGGGCTGCCTTATGGAGACAAGCTAAGGTTCACTTTTCGTTCAGGTTTGTGGGGGTCCTTTCATCAAATTGATGGCCCTAAGTTTGTGTACAAGGTTTCAATCGAGAATTTGGATTTGCCTCTAAAAACATTTTGTTGGTTCAATTTGGCCCTTCTTTTCCAGAGCCACTCTCCTTGAAATCAGGGTATTTCAGAAATCACTCGTCCGACTTGGGAATCACTGAATTGGATCAGATCTGGGTGTTGGTTATTCCTGGTCGAAAAATTTTGTAATCACCCTAATCCCCTCGTTATCCATTAAATTTCATTTGTGAAATATAGTCTGGTCTGACTCCGAATCGCCCAAGTCGGCGTGGGCACATGAAATTGGACTTGGACCTTACTGAGTGGAAACTTGCTCCTAATTTTTGAAACACTTCTTGAAGTAATTCGAGTTGACATTCCGGATAGTTTGTGGCCATGTCTCCACAAGTAGGTTCATACAACTGCATGTTTGTCCCATTTTGCTTGCAACCTCTTCTTTTTGAGTTCTCAATCTTTTAGAAAGTTCACCTTTCTTTAGCTAGGAACCATGTCCTAGCCGGTTTGGAGATTTGTCTTGCTTTTAGAAAAATGAGGAATTTTCAACACAACAGTGAATGCATGTAGCATTGAAATTGAAACAGGGGCCTCTTGGCTCAGTGTCCAAGCCTTTTGGGGGGTCAATTCACAACACTAGGGTCCAACCATTCAGTCCCCACTTACCCATGTGAAAGAGCAAAGAAAAGGCAAACAGTAGAAGAGGCTTTTAGTGGTCAATTCACCTTCTCTATTTAAAGCCAAAGCCCCAAGCTCCAGCCATTTCTTTTCTCACTTGTGAACAAAAGCAAGAAAAGAAGGGAAAAAGAAAAGGTCAACCCCATCACTTCAAATGAATCCCTTAGGCTCACCATTGCTCAAACCTCTCAAATCCTAGCCCTAAAGCTCATGTCACCATTAACTCTATCTTGCTAATAAAAGAGCCAATCTATGATTTTGGACCCTCAAAAGCTATCGTCTTGAAACTGTGTTATGAAGCCTAAATCAAACCTATTGCTCTCAAACCATTGAGCACAACAATTAACTGGGTCAAGGTTTTTTATAACATGGAGACCTTTGGCAATGTCAAAGTTTCATTGGAAGATAGAGGATGTCTTTAGATAAATTACAGGTATGGTAGCCAATTTTTTGCTGGTATAGGATTATAAAAAAGTAGTTTAGTCAAATTTTGCCTTCAAGTTTGTGCAATGTGGTTGTGCTTGTTTGGGTAATCATAATTTAAGATTATTTAAAGAAAAAAAGGAGATTGTTTGAACAATTACTTTTTGGATTAGGTGAGATGGATTCAAATCATAGTCTCCTTAAATAAAGCATATCACTAATTGTACAAACACTTGAAGCATATTTTTTTTCCTGGGAAATTTGAAAGTAAAAAACTAATAATCCCAGTCCTCTTGGCTTGTTGGATTAACTTATATCACACTAACATCCAAGATTTGAATCCATCTCACCTAACCCAAAAAGTAAATGCTCAAACAATCTTCTTTTTGGGTGTAGTTTGTATAAGGCTGAAGCCCTAAACAATCAAAGTAAAGGCGCACCCTTGTTTAATGTTAAAATATGTTATTTCAATATCAGAAATCTTTTTGATGGCCTGAAAATTCATTTTTATCTTTAATTGTAAATATTCAAAAAACAGTGTAGATCGAACATATCTATGAACACTTGAAAATATTGAAAATTGACGATCTAGATAATATATTATAAGATGCATTATTTCCGAGTCCTGAAATCTATTTTTTTTCATGTCCATATATCTTGAGGTGGAGATGAACAAATTGAGGGTTTTTAAGCATCAAAACAATATCTTCCAATGAAATTATGCCGTACACCTTAATTTGATGGCCTAGGGCCTCACCCTTATATAAACGTTTTCCTTATTTAGCACTAGGAACTACTTTGATTAACATGCCTAATTTTGTCTTGATCTATCTCCTAAAAAGATTTGCCAAAAGGTTGTATGCTCCCGCAGGAGTGCATTGGTCATTCAAACCCTCAAGTAAAACCCTACTTAGGAGTATTCTCATGACCACAAATTTTGGGCATGTAACCTCCTCAAACGACCAACTTTCACGAGTAACTTTTCCACATACACACAGTGACTAAAAATAATAATATCCTAAATGAATATTGTCCAATTTCTTGACTGTTAGATATAAGTATTTAGGAACTCAAAATTCTTTTTTTTTCAACGAATACTCATGTGGTCTTAAATAGATCACAAAATTTTACACCAGAAAAAAGTTTTCTATGTAGGCCTTTGCCAATCAAAGTAATTGCATAGTGTGCTCCGGCGGGAGTAAGCTATGCACATTCAAAGGATATTGTTATTGTACACGTTATATTTAAGGAGATAGCGTGCTTAGGCAAGATTCTCCCCCATGCGCATGCACCTTAAAATAGAGTCATTTTCCTATTAAGGAAAGTAATCCTACGAGGGAGCACCCTCCTTTTCAATTTGGAAAGTGAGAAAGTTATCGGTATAACTTTTTTGGTTTTTTTTTTTCCCATTTACACAACATCTTTAAAAGAACTAACTCCCGAACTATTTTAAAAAATAGGTAGGGACCTGTCTTTCTCACTAAATAATTAAAAAAAAAAAAAACAATTTTAAAATTTTTTAAATTGGGATTACATTGTATAACATCTCATTAATTGAGATTGCAGACTAAGTCCATTTACCTTTAATGTTAAGCGGTCGCAATCACTCAGTCGTTAAATGCCAAATCCGACAACTTGGTGTGTGAGAAATTTTTTATTTTTTTTACTTGAGTGTGGTCATTGGCATACGTTCAGTTGTCCGAATTCGAATCTAATTTTTTATTTTAATTTTAAAACTTCTAAATATTATCCATCTTGTTTTTTAATTGCGTAATGTGGTGACATGGATCCTTCATTTTGATTTTAGGAACTTGTACACCAAGCTTCTGTTTTTGCCCATTACATTTAAGAACTCTTGCAAAAGGCGAATTGTAATTCCCCATTACATTTAAGAACTCTTGCAAAAGGCGAATTGTAATGCATGAGCTTATGAAAAAAACAACTTTGTGGCTTGTGAGAAAGAAGTGTCATTATCATGACTAAAAACTGAGTGGCTAATTCTAAAAATTTTGTTCCATTTTCTTCTTCAATTTTTGGCCTTAAAAGAACATGATGCAAATTCTACTCTTTGGGTACACTTTTGGGAATCGGGCTTGGGCTTGAGTGTATTCCATGAGATTATTTACCTAGGTTTATAAAGGTAAAACACACTCCGAGCCGTTAAATGTGAAATTCAACAGTGGAAAGTAAATCATTATTTATCCAAAAAACAAACTTTATGCATATTCAACTCATCGAATTTTACATTTGATAGCTAAAGATTGTTTATACTTGTTTGTACCAAAAATAACGATCTCAGTATATATGGTCTAAAGATTTTAAAAAATCAAAATAAAATATAAAAAAAAGAAACAAATTTTCACATAATAAGTATGTCAGCAAAAAAACAAATAGAAAAACTCTCATCTAGAATGTTGAAATTGAAAAGGGAAGGTTTGAAACCCCAGCAATTCGAGAGAGAGAGGCTTGCCTCCTCAATGTGAAAGAAAGAAAAGTGAATATTAATGACCAGCATGCGTGCATCAGCCAAAGTAGTTGAGTTGCTATTACTCATTGTAGCTTTGTCTCCTGTGTTGATCCGTCTCTCCTTTTCTCTTTTGACAAGAGCACAAAATTTTATTAATAACTGAAAACAACTATGTTACAAAGGGGAAGAAGAAAAAACAAGCAATTGGTCGGATAACGCCCTATTTTTAGTCAAAAAATTTGCCTTATCATTTGCCTCCTTATAAATTTGGGTAAAGACCACTACTTGATGGTAACAAATATCCAAAGCTTCCATCCAAAACTTTTTTAAACTCCATAGAGTCCTACGCTTCCCAGTGCTCTAATTAATCATATTTAAGGAATCATCATCTACCATTCAACCATAATTAGCACACCGATCTTTGCATTTTTGGCTGTCGCTACACCACACAACCCAAAATATGTGAAAATCTCCACTCCCAAGGAATACCTAACCGCTCTTCCAATTCCGATAGGTTCTGGATTCTCAAGAGAACTTCCATTGAAGTTAAGCTTAACACATCTATATACTGGCAGGTCTAACCTTCACCAAAGATTGTTGAACCAAATGACAAATTAAAAATGATATCCATCTTACACACGCCATAACCTTCCTTTATATTGAAAAACCAAAACTACCTTTATATTGAAAAAACAAAACTATACATTGTGAAGGATCTTATCCTTTAATTGAACTAAAACTGGGCTCACCCCTTCAAAGTTCGGCTTATTTCTCTCCAATTAAAGCTCCCAAAGAAGAGCCATGCAAATAATCTCGGACAAAGTTAACCCTATTTTGGGCAACGACATAAGAGTGAGCTGATCAATAATTTATGTGTGTCTAAGAGGCAAAGACAAAAACCATTCAACTCATTGCATGGCCCACATTTATAACCCATGACTAACTGAGCAATGAAGAAATATATGGTCCCCAGTCTCTTCATCTTCCTTACACAAGCCTCTCTCTCTTTCTCTTATATAAGGAGTAGTTTATCTAAGATTGCAGCCTCATATTATAAAAGTAAGGTACACCTCAAAAATTAGTAGGAATGAGTGCTCTAAAATTAGAAAACCTTTCAATTGATCATCTAGATTCTCAAGATGTATGAATATAAAAAAAAAGAAAAGAAATTCAAATCATAGACATAATGCATCTTGTAACAAGTTATTTGGACCATCTATTTTCAAGATTTTTCAAGTGCTTATAGATCTATTCGATTTACATCGTTTTTGAAATTTTAATTTCATAATTAGAGTTGAACATGGATTTTAAAGCTATAAGCATGTTTTCGACATGAAAACTACATGTATAAAACGTCACCTTGTTGCAATTTCACCCTATAGACAAGGGCAACTAAAGGTTTTGAAGAGGGAAGGAAATTAGGAAAAAGAGAGGACACTACTTCTTTTGGCACATTTCTGTTAATTAACTTTTCCTTCAAAAAGAGAATCATATCTCCTTAAAGAAAACAATAAGTGGTGACTGAGACCAAATTATTCATTTGGAGCCCGGGAAAAACTTGTATATAGGAATATGGTAAAAAAAAAAATGAAAAATGCAGAAATATAAGAAATAAAAAGTGGCACCGAGCGGTTCTAAATTTTGTTATATTTGGTATCTTCCAAAGGGCATGCATAGTATGCTTCCATGGGAGCATGTATTGTGCACATACTACCTCGGTCAGGAGATTTACTTGGGAGACATGTCAATCTAAAATTTTGGGAACCGCCTAAGCATTACTTGATAATTGCTTTCAAAATAAAAAAAATTGAATTTTGAGTTTTCAAACACTTAGTATCTCATCTCATAAAAATTGCACTATTTCTTAATGTTGTTTTTTTTCAAGTCTATAGAGAGTGAAATTTGAAAATATTTTTTTATTGACGTTAATCTATAGGTTGAAGAGATTACATCTCAAAATTTGGAATCCTAAAATTATTCCTAGAGTGGATTTGCTTGAGGGAGGAAATAAAAAATATACTACTGCTCGGAGAATGAAATCTTTTGACCTTTTCAAATAATACTATCAACCACTATGTTTAAGAAAATAAAATAAAAATTTCCTTGGGAAAAGTTTATATAAGGTTGAGGCCCTAAACAATCAAATTAAAGTGCACCTCAGAAATTCACTAGAAGAAGTTGTTTCAATGCCCAAAAATCCTCAAATCGATCATCTTGACCTCAAGATGTATGAAAATGAGAAAAAAGGATTGCAAGTCATGGAAATAATGCATCATATAATTTATTATCTAGGCTGTCAATTTCCAAGATTTTCAAGTGTTCATCGGAGTGTTCGATCTACACTATTTTTGAAGCGTTAACTTTTATAATTAGATATAAAAATAAATTTTCAGACCATTATAAATATTTCCAATACTTAAACATTTTTTTTGACACTATTTGAAAGTGCTCCTCACTTGGATTATTTAGGGCTTCAGCCTTGTACAATCCACACCCAATTTCTTTTCCTATTTTAAATCCTCATGTATCAGCAGCCACTGTATGCAAGAGTGCCTGTGCGACCTCAAAAATTTCTAATCATCAAGTGCTCCACTCAATGATTAATTTCATTCAAAATTATTTAGAGCTCAAAAAATGCTTCAAATCAGATCTCCTCCAAGACTAAATCTAGATGACATCGGTACTTTCTTTTCTCTTTTTTATTTTTAGTTTTTTTAGTACAATTTATAAAAATATATTTGGAAATGGACCCGGTTTCTATGTGGCCAAGCCTGTATATGTACAAATGCAGACCCATTAATAAATCTATTTTTGAGATAGATTTTTTGACTTAATTTTTAAGGACATGTAATCTCTAACATAGAGATCATGAATATGAATAAATAAATAAATTTTAAAAACTAAAAATAATAATTCTAGTAAAAAAATATTTGGACCGTATGTTTTCATTGTTTTTAGATGAAACACCTACTTGCATCCATCTTTAAAATTGATGCTTTACACTTTTTGGACCGCGTATGCAATCATGCGGTCCAGCCCGCATGAAACAATTTTCCTTTGAAAATTGATCTTAGAATGGATCAAATTCTTTTGGACGTGAATCAAACCAAGGTCCCATCCACGTTACAATCCAGATTTTATATTTCGACCAAAACTAATGTTCAACTCGGATCGGGCCTTGAAACTCGGCACTGACCTTGTGGAGTTACTAGCGTGAGTCTAAGTGACCATGGGTAAGTACTGCCCAAGTATAGCAAGGGCTGGGGAAAAATATGGAAAAAGTAAAAAAATAATATAAATATGAAAATTATCAGAATAAAGAAAAAATTAGGCCTATGGTGCAATTTCATCAAAGATAGACTATCAATTTAAAAAAATAAAGTAAAATGCGAAATCAGCAAAAATCTTGCCCAAATCTTTGATCTATAAATATGTGAAACCTTCTTGCTTAAGTTGAAATCATCTGGGGTTTTAAAAAAAAATATTGTATGAGTTGAAATCATCTGGGGTTTTAAAAAAAAAGATTGTATACAATGAGACCATTTAAGGGTATGGCTTTCTACCCCTTTTTTATTTTCTGCAACAACGAAGAGTACTTGAAAAAGTACTTAGTAACTTTTTTTGAGTGCTGTAGAACTCAAGGCAAGTCTGCCTGAGTCGCCTCTGAGTTCTGTAGCACTCAACACAATCTTTGCAGTATTTGTTCGAGTGCTATATATGTGCAATGTTCACCAACATTGGTGAAGATACTCACCCCGACACCTCGTTGTGGCCGAGTTACTCGGCCAAGTCCGATTCGACTCGATAGAGTCCTCAAATACTTTCGAAAATCAAGGTTTAAGGCCCCTCCCAAAATCCAATCTAGATTGGTGGATCGACAATCTGGCTAAATTAAGCAGTGAATAAAAAATAAAGGGATTACGGAATAAAAAAATGGAAATATTTAAAAATAAATTGGGAATTGATTGGTTCCCAATACGTAGGGGGATCTGTAACGGCTTTACTGATTCTTGATCCAGATCGACTGTTCCAATCGAGATCACTAATTTTTAAAACCTAGCCGAAAACAAATAATCCAAAAATATTTTAGATTTTCCAAATTGGGTGATACCCGAAATTTTCACCCAAATCCGAAATATTCCCTTTGATTTGGATGTCGGCCACAAACTGACACCAAAATTTCGGGTCGAAATTTGAACCTGTAGCTTTCAACTTTTCACCATATTTGGGGAAGTAAGGCTTTCGATTGTAAAGGAGAAAGAGAGGTGCAGCTTTTCAGCCCACTCCAAACCCTCCCAAAAAGTTTTCTCCGCGCGTGATAATGCAATAAAGACTTCATATCAACCATCCATATTGGACCTACACAACTCACTTTAGGCATCTCATTTTCTCACCCCAAAAAAAAAACAGTTATTTTTAGGCCTTTTTTATTCTCAAGAAACCCTTACTTTAGGTATCTTAGAATTTTTTAACCTACTTTAGGCAGTTTTAATACTCAAAAAAGGAAAAAAAGAAAGAAAAAAGTACTTTATTTAGGCATCTTTTGTTTTCCATTAGTAGTATACATTTATTGAGCTATGGATATCACATGAAAGAGCAAGTTCTTGGTTAGTTTCTTGTGCTTTTTTGTCCTAGAAGCCCCCACTTTCCTCAGTGTGTGGACTAAATTTCACTAGAAACTCTCATTTTTTTTTCCGTATTTTATCTCTTTTTGTTTGATTAATTCATTGACTAGAAACTCTCTCTCTCTCTCTCTCTTACATGAGGATCATTCGATGGGGCACAGACCACAAAAGTGCAGTAATGGAGGTCCACTAGGCAATGCAAGTGGTTAGGCCTTTCTGTTGATATAGCTTAGGGTCCCCAGTTCCAGTCCTGGCACGTTGCATTTGGCCTCTCTCTCTCTAAAATGAGAAGGTCACTATGAAAGGTGCTGTCCAAAAGAGGAGATACGGTCATGTGGAAACTCTCCATGCTCTCATCAATCTCTCTCCCTCTGTCTGCATATTGCATTCGGCTTTAGCTCTGTGCCTTTCTTTCTCTCCCTCTCATGGACGGTCACAATGAAAGATACTACCCCAAAAGAGAGGAGAGAGAAGATATGGTCACGTGAAAACTCTCATACAATCCCTCATTTGATCCGGTCTCTCTCTTTTGGAAGTTGTTCTATGGCCCTTAACACCCTACATACATCCAATTACTCAAAACCACTCTTTAACCTGACCCTATCCCTTTCTTTAGATTAATATTTTTTTAATCTCTACTGCAGAATTTATAATAAGAGAAATCGTGACGAGTAAGAGAGAAAAAGATCAACAAGAGATTTACATGGTTCAGCAATGATGCTTATTTCTACAAAGAGTAAATAAATATTTCATTCATAGAGATTACTCTTATAATTCTTATATTTGTTATATTTTAGAAAAAAAATCTCGTTACAACTGTAATCCCACAAAATAAGAAACTTAATATAAAAAACTATTGAAAATTTAATATCTTATAATCCATAAGATAGAAAGTAAGTACCTATTATGAGAGAAAGAAAGATAGAGAGAGAGAGGAACTCAACCTTCTGTTCTGTTTGTTATCTTGTCACCTTTAGAGAGAGCTTTAGTTTGCTTTGCTATTTGGTGATATGTGGAGAAACGCAAGAAACATGAAAATTGCTGACTTCTCATGGAAAAGGGCAAAGGCACCCCACCATGGGCTCCAAAAGAGAATTTCTTATCTTGCTGCCTAACTGCTCTTACCTTCCCACTTCACCACAAATTATTGCCTTCTTTTAAGTAATTCATGCAACATAATGCAGGAGGGGCCACCTACCATGGGCATGGCCAATAAATGAAGGGACTCCTTCATGTGAAAATGCTCCTAACGCCAAAATATATATATATATATATATATATAAAAAAATAAAAAGAGAGTGAGTTCATTCTCTTTCGCAAAAGTAAACATGTCACATGTAAGATACAATAAGTAAGTTCGGAATAAATAGAAGGGGGGGGGGCTTACAAAGCATTTTTATAATTTTACTCAACAAATTTTAAACATTTATATACTTATGTTTTGTAATACGATATTTTATTGGGATTGTCTACAAAGAGATCATTTTCTTTTTGTATAAGGGGATCACGATTATTCATGTCCCTTAGATTTCAAAATGAGTGGTTGTAAGAGTGTTATTGATTAGACATAGATTTTCAAAAAAAAATTCTGAGACTTGTGGCTTTCTCAAAGTCATCGAATTTGACATCTAATGAGTGGAAAAAGTTGTAACCTTCTTGTATAAAAGATACATGGTCCCTTGGTGTACGATCCTATTTTTCTTAATGAGGAGATTTTTTGTCATTAAAAAAGGTAAAATAGATATTTCTATACGAAACTAACTGTATTTAATATTTTATATGGGCGATGTCACAACCCAAGTAGATGATGTCATTTTCCACTATAATTAATAAATATTTTTTATTATTATAAATTACTACTTTACCCTTGAATAATATTTTTAAAAATCCTTGAACACAAAGGTTACTACATTTTGAAGTGAAGGCGTAAGTGTCTAAAAATATTGAACATATTAATGAAATACTCATATGAATTAATACCCTAACATAACCCATAAATAAATTGTATCATAAAGAGAAAGAGAGAGAGAGAGAGTAGTAGTATGGGGCAATAACTGTTTTGTTTTTTTTGGTAGCTATATTGTGCGTGTTGGCTCATAGGCCTGGTCTACACCCAACACCACCTATACACACGCACATGGACACAAGGGTTGAAAGGGACCATGGCCTAATTTATTAAGCTCTTTATTTTTGTAAGGGTATATTGTCACCCATTCCCCTCATGGGTCTAGGCCATATACAACCCAATTGTAAGATTTGAAATTGAAAATAGACCAGACAGCCTTTGCTGCAGCATCCAAGTGGAGCATTGAGTAGGCGGCTATCTTCGAATTTGACATCTCTCTCTCAAATGCATAACATTCAGAGAGAAGGGAAAGAATTTTTTTGAAGTCTCATTTTATTTTAATTTTTTAATTGCTCAAACAACAAAAATATTTATATATTTGGGTAGTTTGAAAGTCCAATATTTAAAACACCTAAAACACAAAAAAATTAATGTCGTTTGAAAATTGGATTTTGAACTATCTAAAACTTTTTTTTTTCTTTTTTGTGTTTTTTTCTTGTTGTGTTTGGAGTTATTCAAAAGTTAGACTTGCAAACTTCCAAAATACATTGGTTTTTTTGTATTTTAGACAGTTTGAAGGTTACACTTTTAAAATGAAAGTCAATAAGAATAAAAAACTCACAAAAAAAAAAAAAAGACTTCAACATGATATAATCCAAAATATAGAACATTCAATAAACCACATCTTTTTCTCGGTCCCTAGGTAAATTTCTCATAGGGGGAAAGACATACTTGTCGCTCTCTTTGTCAAAAGGAAGCTGCGAAGAGAGAGACAGAGAGCTGGCTCTCTCTTTCTCCTTGGGAAGCTTAAGTCGCATGTAAGACATAGTCCCAAGAATGAATGTAATGCATAACAAAGAAAAAGAGAGAGGTGGGGGATGGATCGTGGTGGTAGCACCCCACACTTTAGTCATCATATTATGGTTGTTATTTTTATTGACACAATCCCACTAATATTTTTAAAAAAAACCAACTCTTAAACCATTTGAAAAGATAGGTAGAGGCCTGTAATCTCTGTTGAATTACTAAAAAAAACAAACTATAAGTCCCACTCCGTAGATTTAGAATAAATGAAATGCTTTTATCTCTCTCTCTCTAAAAAAAACCAAGTCACATGTATGGTGCATAGCCTCTTATCTTTAGAAAAAATGAAATGCATGGCATGGGAGAAAGAATCAAATGTGTGAGGCTTTTGTAAATGGGGCGGTGGTTCATGAATAGGCTTTTGTGGACCCACTTGCGCAACTTGGGTGTCTCACAATGCAAAACTATTGAGACCACGCGCAAAACAGCTTCCCCTGTCCTTTCTCTCTCTAAATATATTTTTCCCCTCTCCTTCTCTCTCTAAAACCACCATTGAATGCCAACATTTTCTCTGTCCTTCTCTCTATTCTTATACATTTTCACTCACCCAACATCCCTTGTGTAGCATGAGGGACCACAGAAAGTGCATTTTAGAGGACACTCCGTGCTATGGCCGTTGCTTTGTGTGACCAATGAGGAACCGACCACTTTTCCAGTCAAGCAAGTGGGATTTTTGTGCAAGGGTACTTTGGAGATTTCAAAAATATTTTTAATGGAGTTTTAGAAAGGGTATGATTGTATAAGGTTGCAACCTCCAAATTTTATTATAAGATGCAAGTTTGGCGTAAAAAATTATTAAGATGACTTGAGAATCTATTTTCATTTTTTAAATAAATTCCAAAAATGATTCAAATCAAGTAGATTTATAAACACATTATATTTTTTTAAATAGACGGTCCAGATAATGCGTTGCAAGATGCTCTATTTTTGTGACTCAAAATCTTTTTTTTGTTCATATTCATGCATATTGATACCAAGGTGATCAATTAGAGGATTTTTCAACAACAAAACAACCATACCCAATGGATTTTTGTGGTACACCATAATTCTACATGTTCAAAGGGTAAAGTTTGTAAAAAGTTATAATATTAAACAATCAAAGTAAGGCGCATACCCAAACTTTCTCATAACACGTAGTTTTGGTGTAAAAAAAGTTTAGGATGACCTGAGAATCTATTTTTATCTTTAATAATAAAAATTTAAACTTAAAAAATAGTTCAAATCAAGCGGATCTATAAACATGTGAAAAATATTGAAAATGGATTGTCCAAATTATGTGTTACAAGATCTACTAGTTTTGGGACTTGAAATCTTTGTTTTTTTTCTTATATCCATAACTCTCGATGTCGGGTTGATCAATTAGATGGTTTTTTGTCAACATAACTTTTGAGGTACACCGTAATTATGTAATTTAAGGTATCAACCTTACATCAACTTTTTCCTTTAAAAATTATCTATGTCAATGACATGCATCCACTTGGACAACTTCCCACAATGAATTGTTATTTTGAGTATAGCACGTGTAGCATGGAATACAAAAAGGTCATACACACGACTAGCCATAAGATTTGAAATTCAGCCTTAGACATTGTGCCATTGATCATACTCAAAATACAGCAAAAAATTTTCAAATTTTTATAACAGACACGTACTAAATGGGAAGGGAGTTGGGTGTTTCTTACAATTGCTCAAAAAAATTTATATTCCCAAGGCACACATTCTCAAACATCATTTGCTAAAAGATTTCATCCCCTCTCATGAACATGTTCTACATTGCTCCATTGTGCAAAACCCAATCTAATAGTATTTTAGGACTCTTAATTTTGGGGATGTAACCTCTTTAGCCTAGTGGATAACCCTATAAAAAAAGGGGAAAAAAAGATCAAATTGCAATATATCTTAAGATTGAACAGAGACTATCCAAAGATTTTAATCTTTGACGGGTAAGGTCTAAGTATTGAAGAAATCATGATCTTATTGTTTTCTGAAAATAATCATCTTGTGATTCTTACGAGGATCCCAAAATTTCATCTTACGAGGATCCCAAAATTTCATAAGAATCAGACCCGTTAAGGCATTAGTATGTGGTCTCACGAGTTCAGTCCGGTCTTGATAACTATGAGAAAAACTACCTCTAATGCCAAGCATAGGTAAAGGGTTTGCTTCTAATTTAATAAAGGGGACATCATGACTCTAGAGCATCGTATGCTTTAAGGAGTTATTTTTTAGTTCAATAATAAAGGGATAAATAATATGAAATGGAACCAAGTCAATGTTCCGTACCACAAGCGGTACTTTTGGACCATGGCGATAATGACCATTGACCAATTCTTTAGCCACACCTGTTGCTTTATTTTGTGGGTCAGTTGGATTAGGGTCCAAGTGAAAAGTATTCAATATTGGTACATGTCCATGGACGGTGTTGATGAAGAAAAAAACGAAATTTTTTGTAGGGAATGTTTGCGCAAATACGTCCGTTTAATTTTGTCCAGCTGACCTCAAATAGTTAGAATAATGTTTAGATGTTGATTTATGTATCTATTTTATTTTCTAGGTGTTTAGGACATGAAATACATCTCAAATTACTACATATTTAATTATGGTGAATTTCGAAACCCAGAAACAATGCAAATCTGATGATCCTTGAAGAATTAAAATAGATGGTCTAAAAAAAGGCAGTAAGATGGATCAGTTTCACGGATAAAACTCATGTTTTTCTGTGGAGTCGTGATTTTGTGGTCTTTTAAGATGGATTTTGGAAGGGCGGACTCACTGCACACTCTAGGTGCACCTTAATCGTACTTAAAGGTGGCAATGGGTCAAGTCGGGTCCAGGTACATATCCAAAAATATCATTTGGGACCCACCCGAACCCGAATGGACATGACCCAAACCTGAATGGTAATAGAAACATATGGGACCTAGACCCAAACCTGAATAATGTACAGGTTCAAGATGTGAACCCGGACTTGATTCACTGGTCTAACTTTTAGACACATATCCGAACCCAAGTCGGCTCTACCATCGGAATCAAGTCGGGTTGGAAACCTGGTCCATTGCCACCCCTGACCGCTACATTGTATACTGCATAATATCACATCACTAGATTAGAGAAATGAATATTACAAACACAAATTCTTGGTGCCGTCGTTGCCTAAAAAAAATGTACCGTTGCCGTGCATAGAAGTACATCCCACAAAGAAATGTGTGGTCGTACAATTGCTTTTCTCTTTGGAATGTGCTCTAAATTTCCAATTCCTTTTCACTTCCAAAAACTTGCCTTTCGAATGTTAGTCCACCAATTAATGCAATATGAAGTCTACTTCAATTTATAATTGGATGAAAACCTTCTTTAAAATTCATTCAATTTTTTTAAAAAATAATTATTTCTTTATAAATTGATTTGAATGTCATTAAAATGGCCTAAAGTTAAATATTGTTATCGGTGTTACACGGACATCGAAACATGTATTGCCATATGACATAGATACGATTGTTATAAATATTAATCATAAAATTGACATTCCAAACATATAAGCCTATATAGGGTAAAGTGGGATGTGGATTTTAAGGGATATTAAGGGCACATTTGATAAGTGAGTAAATATTTTTTGAAAAATACTTTTATGTGTAAAATGCATTACATATATTTGGTAACAGAAAAATGCATATGCAAACATCTCCTATAGCAAAAAAATTTATTGTCAAAATGCCTTCGATAATAAAACCGCATCTCAACCCATGGGGAAGTGATTTTTTGGGGGATTGTGTTCACACTGGACCCGCCGAAATTATAGAATACAATTTATTTGCTCCACACGCATGTGCCTCTTCTCTCTCTCTCTCTCCGTGTGAACAGCTCCACACAAAAGCAGGCCATGTACACGATTAGTCGTTTTTATGGTCGATGTGCCATCGTTATGCTTAAATTTAACGGAAGAGTGAACCGTTAATTATGAATAATGATGGCTTATGTAAGACCTTGCGGTCTATGTGAAGCCATAGTCAGCAAATCTCCGTCTAAAAGACAGTTTTTAACCCTTGTTTTTCATGGAACGTAGAAAATTGGAATCAAACTCTATAAATTTAAAAAAACCTCTCTCTTCTCTCTCTCTTTCTCACCCTTGCAGAAGGTTAAAACCACCCTGACCCTCCTCAATCTGTCTCTAAAACACTCACAGATGGATTTTTAAAATAAGTTATGTTCAAGGTTTCCAGGATATAATTTACCGATCAAACTACCAAACATATGAGATTTGATTGCACAGTGCCTTTAAACATGTTTACTAAATATAGGGAAAAGAAAGTTTGCAAAAAAAATTTCCTCCTATCTATTTACGTATGTAAATATTTTCATTAGTAAATGACAAATACCAAATGTGCTCTAATGTATTTTTTACAACGAAATTGCAATTAAAAAGGTTAGAAACTGTACAAGTTTCTAATGGGTATGAGATGGATATTGGATCCCTGGTTCGTCAAAAAAAACACAAAAATCCATAAAGATGCGCATTCATGTTAAATAAATCATTATCAATGTCAAACCACTTCTTTCTATGGACGTTTAAGAGTGTTTTGGGCATGAATTATCTAAAGTTTGGATTACCAACAAATAACTACTTTCTTTTAAAAGAGTACACGAATTTATTGGTGTACTTTGATTTATCAAACCTTGATTAAGGTTGCCATGTTACCGATAGAAATAAAGCTATAGCAATTCACACTGTATATTTTAGTTAGACGGTGTAGATTTAGTGGCAACCTGTGATGTGAGCCAGTGCCAAAAAATATTATGTCTTTTAAGATTGCATCAAATCTACATCTCCTAAAAAAAATGACATTGTAGATTACTACATCTTACTACGATTAAGGTTCTAACCTTATCTAAAGTTTTAATATTGCCTGATTTATCAAACCTAGCGTGTAGTGAAAAATTTATACTTAATGATTGACTTGGGCAACATCTTTAGGACTTTGATAATGAATGTGATGACTTGAGTCCACTCCCAAACTCTTAGAAACTGTGTAACACCAAAAAAGAAATATAAAGGGTGACAAAAAATAACAGATTGGGGCTGGCAATGGGCGGGGTAGAGCAGCCCAGACCAACTAAATCAGGCCTAGGGACAACATATGTGGCCCAAGCCTACCCTCATATAAAGGAAGACCGGGGCTAGCCGGGCCCAGGCCGAAGCCTGTTGCAAGGCCTTAGATTAGCAACTTGGATATATATATATATATATAATGACCATTTTACCCTATAATTTTGCAGTACCATAATTTTCGCTAAAAACCAAAGAAGGATGCCTTGAATCAATTTTTTGGGCTAAAAATTTTTCAAACTTTGTAAGACACCTAAACCATCCAATTTGACATCTAATACTTAATAGCAATTGTGGCCTCCATATAACGAAGGTAAAAGTTTTCATTGTATACAATCCCATAAGTTCATGCATGATTTCTAGCCCGTGTTATCCAAACACTCCACATTGGACTGGTGTAGGGAGCCGACATTTTTAGAAACTATTGTGACTCATAATCATTTACATACATGTTGCCCTATGTTTAAAATAATAGAAAATGCATTACGGTAACCAATCCCAATTAGTTGAAAAAAGATATTGATGATGATGATATGCATTGGGGTGTTGATATATTTACATATTGTGCCAAAATATAAGACACCTTAAGATATTTTAGACACCGACAGTTATGTTGGTGTCCATGCAACAGTGTTTTTAACATGCAATTTGGGAGGTATAAGCCATACAATCTTTACTTTATTGTTGCTTTGTTTTCTATTGCATATTGTTCCCTTTATTAATTATTTTTCATTTATTGGTTTGTTTTCTTCACTGGTTTTTGCTTTCGTTATTTTCTATTTCTTCTTACTTCAAAGTCTAAAAGGTTTGATACAAATCTATCGGCCCCCGAACCATATCCCTTTGAAGTCCCAATGCAGTTGCCCAAATTGCAAATAAATATGCTAACCTGTGATTTTTCACTTTTTTCACAAATCCTCTTTAAAATCTGTTATGAGTTTGTAAAGGTATGTAGGAAGACAGAGGGCTATGCACACCCTCTTTCTGATATTTTAACGAAAGTATGCTCAGACTATTTATTTTTCGTATGAAAAAGGATAAATCATCCCAAGCCATCAAGAATGAAATTGGGGGGTATACTTGTATCACTAACTACACTGCATGAAGAAATTCATCGAACTTAACCAAAAAGATAGAACACCTCTACTTTTTTTTTTTTTGAATGGTAACAGAACACATCTACCAATTCGGTTTTACATCTAACAGCCAGTGATGATTGTGATTTTTTTTACAAATCAAAAGACGGAAATACAAAACTCAAGGGGTTAAAATTTAACATCCGTAGCTAGCCCAAGAAGCAAAAGCCTTCATTTTGATAAGATAGAACAAGAAGTTGTTAAAGGGTAGCTACTTTATTTCAGATTTAAAGCCATTGCATTTTGAAATATCCATGTAGTATTATACCTCTTGTTAAGATTCACTTAAAATCTTCATAGAATAAAGGGATACGAGGTGACCACTAATCTTTTAAATTTAAGTTTTGGTTCTTTCGATGCTCGAACTAGTGTTTCATATGCAAGATCAACTTAAAAAAGACTATATAGAAACAAAAACCAAACCTCAGGAATGTAGAAATTTATTGTATGTTATACATAAACAAGGGAAATTATAGATAAGTCCGTTTTGTATTTGATAACGAAAAATAGTCTCCTATATTTCATACGTTACAATCAAGTCCTATTTTTTAGAATATAAGTGTATTTTAATTTTATGTATTTCTATATCAATTGAATTAATCTAAAAATTGGTATTTCACATTTCTCACCATAATGAAACTATAAAAATTTAAAATAAATAAAAATATCGAACTGCTTCTATATAACACAAGGGTAGTTTGGTGATTTTAGTTTTTCGAATTATTTTTAGGGAAAATATCTCTTTATCCCTTATTTTTAACTTTCATATCTCATGAGACTTAATAATTGAAAAGATTAATTTTAAACAAAAGGTCTCCATCTTTTCTATCTTACAATCCATTGGACCCCTTTGATCATAAGTTTTTTACCTAAACAAACACTAAAATGACACCCTATTCAAACTACATCTCTCTCCCACTAAAACTCCATCTCTCTCTTCGCTTCTCAGTGAGTTTATCAGCCAAGGGGTGTAGCTTGAGCTCGAACACAAGCACACCTTCTTATGTATGAAAGAGGGGCGATGGACTTTTCGAGAGAAAGAGAGATGGAGTTTGGGTTTTAGAGAGAGATAGAGTTTTAGAGAGAGATGAAGTTTGAGTTTTAGGGAGAGAGATGGAGTGTTGAGAGAGAGAGAGAGAGAATGATGACGAAAGAGAGAGAGAGATAGGTAATTTGGTTTAGAGTAGTATAGTAAATTTAGAGTAAGAGTAGACGTA
>NW_006498608.1:5111554-5128651 GCF_000471905.2 Amborella trichopoda | reverse complement strand
TTTTTGAATCCATGATCGTAATTTTTGTAACCATAATCGTAATTTTTTGTAATCCATGATTGAATTTTTTGCAATCCATGATCGAATTTTTTGTTATCCATTATTCGAATTTTTGTAATCCATGATCGTAATTTTTGAAATTTGTTGGTTTTTTTTTTGTAATCCATGATCGAATTTTTTTTTGTAATCCATGATAGAATTTTTTAAAATTTGCTGTTACTTTTTTTTTTTTTTTATCCATGATCAAACTTTTTGAAAAATGATGATTTTTCGAAAAGTTGTGAAAATCGTGACAAGGTTTTGATTATCATGAGGTATTAAACCATATTTTTAATTTTTATTGTTAAAGTTTATGTTGAAAAAATGTTATGTTGATAGATTATTTATGCAACAAAAATGCATGTTATTATATTTTTAATGCAAAATTGTATTTTTTTTTTAATTTGTTAATGCATTTTTGAGTTGGAATGACTGATGTTAGGTGGCTTTGTGAAGAATTGTTTTTTCTTTAGTACATGATCGATTTTTTAAAAAAATCGTGATTTTTCGAAAGGATGTGAAAATAGTGACCAAGTTTTGATTATCATGAGGTATTAAACCATATTTTTAATTTGTATTGTTAAAGTTTTTGTTGAAAAAATTGCATGTTGATAGATTATTTATGCAAAAAACATACATGTTATTGTATTTCCAAATTCTAATGCAAAACTGTATTATATTTTTAATGTAGTTTTGCATTAAAAATGTATTTTCAATTTTTAAAATTTTGAACGCAAAAAATACATGTTGTTAAATTGTATTATCGTGAGGAATTAAAGTGAATATCATTGTAAAAAAATTGTGCCATATATGACAATTGTATTATCCTGTATTTTTTCTATATTATTATTAACTTCCTAATACAAAAAATGTATGTTCTTGATAATTGAGTTGTAGCCATGTTTGGAGCTTGCATTTTGTATTATATTATCATGTATGTTTGTAATTGATATGTACGAAAGTATTATTCTCAATAGAAGTATTTTGAAATAACAAATAACAACAAATATAACTACATAAACTATCCCGACATATTATCACTATACATGGTGATTATTTTTCTTGTTGACCTGTCAGGTTAATTTTTAACTTTTTACATATTAAAACAGTTGAATCATGTCAAGATTTGCAGAAGACCCTGCATGACAACATGGGGTCAGACTTGATCCCAACAAGAAAGACAAACTTATTTGTAATTACTGCCAAAGAGTGATAAGTAGTGGGGTACATAAGTTCAAGCAACACTTGGCAGGGGTTAAGGGAGATATTTTTGCATGCAGTAGTGTTTCTAGTAATGTAAAAAAACAGATGGCGGCATTTCTTAATGCTAACAAAGGTAAAAAAATTGTCAAACATAGAATGAATGAGGAGATAGCTAGTTTATATACGCTATCAAGCAGGAATGATACAGAAGTGCAAGATAATAATGACCTGGAAGAGCAATATAATAATGACCTGGACATGGCCACAAGAATGAGTTTCCATGAACAATATCAGAGGGAACGTGGGTTTAGAATGCCCGGTGGGTCTAGCTCAGACATACATGATGGGTCTAGCTCAGACATGAATGGCGGGCCCAGCTTAGACATGCATGGCGAGCCCAGGTCCAGCATGTATGGCAAACCCAGCTCAAATATATATGGAGGGGTTGGTGGCAGTATGTATCAACATGAATCAAACGTTGAAGAAATAGTTCTTAATTTATCTAGGAGTGACAGTATTGTAGGTCATGGTCGTATAGACTCATTTCTCTCAAAGCCTAATTCACAACAGATGACTCTAAAAAGCATGGTTAAAGGTACAAGAAAGATGGGGAGATATGTAGGTAAACAGTTCTACGATAAAAAGATTCCCTTTGATGCAGTCAATAGCCCATATTTTTCACCTATGGTCAGTGCAATCTAGAGAGCCGCGCCCGAGGTAAAACCCCCGACGGCATATGAGCTCAGTGGGCCAATATTAGATGAGAGATGGAGGAAGTTACAAAGTGGATTGAAGAATATAAACAGAGTTGGCCAAGGACAGGCATTAATCTTATGAGTGATGGTTGGTTGAATAAAGTTAGCAAAAAGGTGTTTTTAAACTTCTTAGCCTATTCCTCAAAAGGTACAGTTTTTTTGTCTAGCAAAGATGTATTAAGAACGAAGAAGGATGCAAACTTCCACGTACGACTATATAATCAGATAGTGGAGGAAGTAGGAGATAAATATGTAGTCCAGTTTATTACGGACAATGCGCGTGCACGTGTTTCTATGGGCAGCAAGTTGATGGAGAAGAGTAAGCATCTGGTGTGGACCCCATATGCTGCACACAGAATCGATCTTATGTTAGAGGAGATCGGTGAGATCAAAATTGTAAAGGCGACTTTAGAGGAGGCAAGGTTGGTGTCGAGATTTATATACAACCACTCTAAAATATTATTTCTGTTTAGAGAACACTCTAAGAAAAAAGAGATAATCAGGTCTGCCATAACCCGCTTTTCGACCGATTACTTAGTTGTGGACTCCATTTGGGAATCTGAAGGTGCCTTAAAGATATTGTTTACCTGTGAAGAGTAGTTAAATGACTGTCTCTCGAAGTCCAGTACCGGTATAAAAGTGGACGGCATAGTCTCAAATAGAAGGTTCTGGTCTCAATGTTCCAGTGTCGTAGAAGCCACTGCCCCTTTGGTCACGGTGTTAAGAATGATGGATGTTGATAAGAAAGCTACCATGGGCATCATTTATGAAGGTATCAAGAGGGCGAAATCAACTATTGGGAAGAAGTGTAGTTTTGCTAACAAAGTGATCGAGATTATAGAAAGGAGGTGGAACACCAAATTTGAACGTCTAATTCATTATGCTGGTAAATATATATTTATATCATTAGAATGTTTCATTTTAAATCATTTTTTTATTAAATTGTAAATGACATTTTTCTATATATATATTTTTTAGGTTACTACTTCAACCCAAAATTTTTCTATTTGACACTTGAACATCCCCACAAGATTATAGAGGGGGTCAAATACATTATTGCAAGGTTGAAGAGAAGCCATCGAAACCAAGTAGCAGCAATACAAGAGATATTATTTAATATCTGGGTAAGAACTTCATTGAGTTGTTATATTTGCGAGGAATAATGTACTAAAATGAAATATATTTGTTTTAGCTTGCTATGTATAGGGATGCTATAAGATCCTTCGGAGCTAGACTTGACAGGAATTCTCGAACTAATATGGATCCAAGTTATCCCCTAGCTAATACTTTGTTCATTCATATATTTAATCTTATGAATTGTTTTTGCCCTTACAATGCTTTTTGCATTTTAATGCAGCTGACTGGTGGGAGATATATGATACTGATGCACCTCACCTAAAGAGGATAGCAATCACGGTGCTCTCCCATACATGTTCTGCTACTGACTGTGAGAGCAACTGGAGTACGTTCCAATGATTGCACACTATTAGAAGAAATCGACTCACTTCGGAGAAGCTTCATAAACTAGTCTACATTCATTACAACTTAAACCTCCGAGAGCGACAAATAAGAAGGAAACTTGAAGACTATGAGTCGATAGACTTAGACACAATATTTGTCACAGACACAACAGAGCAATGGGTAGTAGAAGAGGAGGAGCCAGTATTGCACAAAAGAGCGTTCATTGAGGCTATCGGTAAAGAAGATCTTGAAAAAGGTGATTAGCAGCATAAAAGAGGAAGCAGTCAACCAACGTATCCACAATTCGTCGAAGATGTCGATGATATTGCACCTAATGAAGGAGAGTGGGAAAAGGATCTAAGGGAAAATGAGATAGATGATTCCGAGACCACCCTATCCCAACCATATTATTCACATATCGAGTCCCAACAGCAACAGGGTAGGAATGAACTTGACAGTGTAGATGAGCTTGAAAGATGAACAAGCTTCAAGGACTTTGGATTGGGACAACAGAACACTAATACTCAGGGATTTGGATATAGTCAGACGCCTACTAATATCGATGATTCGTTTTTAGATCGAATCAATGAATTGTCAAACGAATTCATTCAATGACATCAGCTTGACCAAGAAGAAAAAGAACATCATCTGTCATTTTATTTTTAGATCGTATGTTACTAATTGTATGCTTTATTATAATCCATATATGTTGATATACTTATTCCATGATAATTCTATGTTTATCTTTCTGTGTGATGTAAATTAAATGATAAATAGTAATTCATGCAGAGAAAGAACATATCAATATTCGCATATTCATGCAAAGAAATGAAAATTTTTAATGAAATACCCCCATTTTTTATTGAATTCTTAAAAAACAATATTTATAATAAATTTTAATAATTTTTTCAAATTTTTTTAAAGCTTTATTCTGACCGATTCACCCTAGTCCCGATCCAGATCGCCAATTCACCGATCCAAATCGATTTTGAAGGTGCCCAATCCGAGTCACCGGTTCACTTTTTAAACCATTGGTATATACTATATATTGAAGCTCGTTTTTTTGTTAAACCTATAAAATATATTATTTTTTGGTTCTCCATAAAAATATAGCTAAAAGATATTCTACTTGCCTGGGAGCAAAATGTTTATTTACTTTCTGGGGTAAAACTCCAACCTAGACCTAGAACTAGTTTTGTGACTCCAATTTTCAGGGAAACCCATAGTAACCGTGCTCTAAAATATATATTAATTTAATCCTGGGTATCAAAACAATCAGAAAGAATAGAGAACACAATTGAAGCTTAACATTCATTCAAAACTTTCTAGTCTTGATCTGTGTCAAATATGGCCCAAAGCTCCGAAAGTCTATTTACTTGTAAGTTGTAACTAGCATGGAAATTTCTGCAATTACTCGAGAATTTTTCTAACAAAAATCCTGATATGGTTCTTGACAATTCCCAACAGAAAATGACCAGAATCCAAAGCTGCCATAATATTGCAGTTGCATCATGAAATCCTCAACCAAATAAAAAGATACATAATGGTGTCTCATGAGTGAAAATATTGGACACAAGCATCAACAATGAAACCCAAATTCACTCTCAAAATCCAAGCTTTGTTCTGCGCCAGTGCCTGCGTTTAGCATTGTACCTGTTACAAGAGCCAACAAATTCACTAACATCAAACAAGAAGGTAAATGTTGGATTCAGAAACCAAGGTTGAACTTCCAAATTACATCTGAGATATCATGGAATGACACCACCAACTCATATAAAGGAAACATAAGCACAAAAGGCCTCAAATGCGAACTCCAAATTCAGCTTTTGTCCTCAATTGGGTTCTAGAATATAAGGTAAAGGCAAAAATCAACTACAAAAACTGACGAAGATTGTAGCAACAGTAGAAACTAATAGGATTAGTATGCAATGACAGAAATTGTTCTACTACTGTTGTTGGAAGTCACCCAAGTAAATCCATTCACAGGCTTGGCCATAAGGTCCAAAGCCGTAGGAAATTCAAGTCAAGACAAACAAAACTTCAAAGCACATACAAACTCGATCCACGGAAACCTGTTCTCTTTTATTCAGTCAATGCAGAGTTATATGCAATCATGAAAATTTAGATAAACAAAAAGCAAAAATGAATTCATTAGTTAGAACATGAATAAACCAAAATGCACATTTTCATCTAATACTGACCTTGAACAATGCCACGCACAAAAAATATTTTATGGAAAGTGTAAAAAAAGGTCAAGTGTTGCCAGCTATTGTGGCCCAAAATCAAAATAGAAGATTTCAAGCAATCTTCGGACTGGCTAGGGCTTTCTTTAGGCTCCAAGCAACAGATAGGGTGCCATTGAGATGAGCACACCACCGTTGACTCATAGATGGAGCCATCAATACACAATCTCCTGATACCAATTAAATAAATCAAAATAAAGGGAAAAATCCAAAACACCAATAAAAAATAGATTAAGCCTCAAAGTTTATATAGGGTTGCAACCTTACTTCAAGTAAGGTGCACTTCAAAATCCTCTAGAAGAGAGTAAATATTTTTTTTAAGTCGCACCTCAAAATCCTCAAAGTGTTGCCAGTTATTGTGGCCCAAAATCAAAAAAGAAGATTTCAAGCAATCTTCGGACTGGCTAGGATTTTCTTTAGACTCCAAGCACCAGACAGCGCACCATTGAGATGAGCACACCACTGTTGACTCAGAGATGGAGTCATCAATACACAATCTCATGATACCAATTAAATGAATCGAAGTAAAAGGGAAAAATCCAAAAAACCAATAAAAAATAGATTAAGCCTCAAAGTTTATATAGGGTTGCAACCTTGTACTATTCAAGTAAGGCGCACCTCAAAATCCTCTAGAAGAGAGTATTATTTTTTTTTTAGGTGCACCTAAAAAATCCTCTTGAGGAGAATACGCTGACATTTGTGAACCCTCCAATTGATCATCTCAGCCTCAAGAAGTAAGAATATATAGAATAAACAAAATTTCAATTCCTAAATATAATGCGTCTTGTAACAAGTTATCTGCACCATCTATTTTCATGATTTTCAAGTGTTTATATATCTGAATCATCCGTAACATTTTTGAAATTTTAAATTTCATAACTATGTATAAAAATATATTTTTAGAGGTGCGCCTTACTTCTACAGTATAAGGCGGCCGCCTTCTACAAACCTCACCCGAACTTCAAGTATCATCATCATCATCACGAAAGCTTTTTTTCAACTATTTGGAGTCGGCTACATGAATCTTGATCCACCATTCTCCTCTATCAAGGGCTATACCATACGTGAGGCCACAAGTCCCCATATCTTTTCTCACTACATCCAATCATATGCTTTTGGGCCTTCCCTTTGCCCTTTTTGAGTCTTCCACTTGAAAATCTTTGGGCAATCTATTCTTTCATCAGTCATGTCCTTTTGGGATATCTGTTCTCTTTTATTCAGTCAACGAAGAGCTATATGCAGTCATGTTGATTTAGATATATAATAAGCAAAACAGAATTCATTAGTTAGAACATGAATAAACCAAAAACGGACACTTTCATCCAATACTGACCTTGCACTAGAGCAATGCCAAGCGTAAATTTTTTTGTTATTGAAAGTGAAAAAAAAGGTCAAGTGTTGCCAGCTATTGTGGCCCAAAATCAAAAAAGAAGATTTCAAGCAATCTTCGGACTGGCTAGGGTCTTCTTTAGGCTCCAAGCGGCAGACAGCGTGCCATTGAGATGAGCACACCACTGTTGACTCAGAGATGGAGCCATTCGATACACAATCTCTTGATACCCAATTAAATGAATTGAAGTTAAAAGGAAAAAATCCAAAAAACCAATAAAAAATAGATTTAGCCTCAAAGTTTTTACAGGGTTGCAACCTTATACCATTCAAGTAAGGTATACCTCAAAATCCTTTAGATGAGAGTACTTTTTTTTTAAAGGTGCACCTCAAAAATCCCCTAGAGGAGAATATTCTGACATTGGTGAACCCTCCGATCAATCATTTCAGCATCGAGATGTAAGAATATATAGAAAAAACAAATTTTCAATTCCTAAAAATAATGCATCATATAACAAATTATCTGCACCATCTATTCTCAAGATTTTCAAGTATTTATTGATTTGCTTGATCCGTTAAACTATTTAATTTTTAAATTTAATAACTAGGGATAAAAATAGATTTTCCGGCTCATATGGATTCCAACACCAAAACTACACCTCCAAGCAAATTTTAGAGGTGCGCATTTACAGTATAAGGGGGGACACCTTTTACAAACCTCACCCGAACTTCAAGTATCATCATCATCATCATCAAAGCTTTTTTCCAATTATTTGGGGCTGGCACCATCTATTCTCAAGATTTTCAAGTATTTATTGATTTGCTTGATCCGTTAAACTTTTTAATTTTTAAATTTAATAACTAGGGATAAAAATAGATTTTCCGGCTCATAAGGATTCCAACACCAAAACTACACCTCCAAGCAAATTTTAGAGGTGCGCCTTACATTTACCGTATAAGGGGGGGCACCTTTTACAAACCTCACCCGAACTTCAAGTATCATCATTAAAGCCTTTTCCCAATTATTCGGGGCTGGCTGTATAACAAGAACGCTTTCTAATGCCACTCCAAAGTTTAAAACAATATCTTATTTGTTCTTTTAATAAATTTCTTTTATAAATGCAAATCTTTGGCTTGCAACATGGTTTTATTCACTATAGAATGGGTAACGGAAGGCGCGGAAGTGTACAATCCTGTCGTACCAAATGTTTGTTATTGAAAGTGAAAAAAGGCCAAGTGTTGGCAGCTATTGTGGCCCAAAATCAAAAAAGAAGATTTCAAGCAATCTTCGGACTGGCTAGGGTCTTCTTTAGGCTCCAAGCGGCCGACAGTGTGCCATTGAGATGAGCACACCACTGTTGACTCAGAGATGGAGACATTCAATGCACAATCTCTTGATACCAATTAAATGAATTGAAGTAAAAGGGGAAAAATCCAAAAAACCAATAAAAAATGGATTCAGCCTCAAAGTTTTTACAGGGTTGCCACCTTATACCGTTCAAGTAAGGTGTACCTCAAAATCCTCTAGAAGAGAATACTTTCTTTTTTAAGGTGCACCTCAAAAATCCTCTAGAGGAGAATATTCTGACATTGGTGAACCCTCCAATCAATCATCTCAGCCTCGAGATGTAAGGATATATAGAAAAAACAAAATTTCAATTCCTAAAAATAATGCGTCATATAACAAATTATTTGCACCATCTATTTTCAAGATTTTCAAGTATTTATTGATCTGCTTGATCCATTAAATTTTTTTAATTTTAAAATTTAATAACTAGGGATAAAAATAGATTTTCCAGCCCATAAGGATTCCAACTCCAAAACTACACCTCCAACCAAATTTTAGAGGTGCGCCTTACATTTACAGTATAAGGGGGGCACCTTTTACAAACCTCACGCGAACTTCAAGTATCATCATCAAAGCCTTTTCCCAATTATTTGGGGCTGGCTGCATAACAAGAACGCTTTCTAATGCCACTCCAAAGTTTAAAACAATATCCTATTTGTTCTTTTAATAAATTTCTTTTATAAATGCAAATCTTTGGCTTGCAACATGGTTTTATTCACTATAGATTGCATAATAGAAGGCGCGGAAGTGTACAATCCTGTTGTACCAAATGTTTGTTATTGAAAGTGAAAAAAAGGTCAAGTGTTGCCAGCTATTGTGGCCCAAAATCAAAAAAGAAGATTTCAAGCAATCTTTGGACTGGCTAGGGTCTTCTTTAGGCTCCAAGCGGCAGACAGCGTGCCATTGAGATGAGCACACCACTGTTGACTCAGAGATGGAGCCATTCAATGCACAATCTTTTGATACCAATTAAATGAATTGAAGTAAAAAGGAAAAAATAAAAAAAACCAATAAAAAATAGATTCAGCCTCAGTTTTTACAGGGTTGCAACCTTATACCATTCAAGGTGAACCCTCCAATCATCTCAGGTGAACCCTCCAATCAATCATCTCAGCGTCGAGATGTAAGGATATATAGAAAAAACAAATTGTCAATTCCTAAAAAATAATGCATCATACAACAAATTATCTACACCATCTATTTTCAAGATTTTCAAGTATTTATTGATCTGGTTGATCCGTTAAATTTTTCTAATTTTTAAATTTAATAGCTAGGGATAAAAATAGATTTTCCGGCCCCTAAGGATTCCAACACCAAAACTACACCTCCAAGCAAATTTTAGACACGTGCCTTACATTTACAGTATAAGGGGGGCGCCTTTTACAAACCTCACCCGAACTTCAAGTATCATCATCATCATCATCATCATCAAAGCCTTTTCCCAATTATTTGGGGCTGGCTACATAACAAGAAAGCTTTCAAATGCCCCTCCAAAGTTTAAAACAATATCCTATTTGTTCTTTTAATAAATTTCTTTTATAAATGCAAATCTTTGGCTTGCAACACGGTTTTATTCACTATAGATTGCATAACAGACGGCACGGAAGTGTACAATCCTGTCGTACCAATGGGCTAGGATGGCAATAACATAAATCCCACCCAAGTGGGCAAGGACGGAGATAGGTTTCCACATAAAGAAGGCAGATTGTAGCCATCCATTTAATTTTAACTAAAAGAATTATTTCACAAACCAGTGCTCCACTAACATGTAAATTAATTGGCATGTTGCCTAATAAGCAAAAGTACAATCCAATGTTTAAAAAATAGTGCATCAAGCTTTAAATGTGAAGAGTCCTATTCCAATTTGCACGGCCCAACATGGGCGACTCCAAAGTCAGGCAAGGCTATATTTAACAAAACATTACGGATACTAAAAAATTGGAGACTCAACAATTCCGAAGTTTTTTGTCCTAGAATCACCAGCCTACCAATATATTCCAACTCAGGCCCGAGTTGGACAGGCAATTTTTGAAGCACTGCAAAAGTGAACTGATGTAATAACTTTATCAAAAAAAGATTCAAAATTTAAAGGACCGTTTATTTGCATCCCAACTTCAATATAATATATCGGAAACACTTGCAGCCTTTTTCATTGATTTTTTTCATTGGAGTCTACTGTATATCCCAAATATCAAAGTCCAATTTCGATTTCTTTCCCTAAGCCTCATTCACATGCCTCAAGTTTCAAATTGTCTTCCCAACAACTAGTATGCCCTCCTCAACTACGATCTGGCTGGGTAAGTTACTTGTATACTTCATTAAAACTTGAAACATTTGATGGTTTCAACACAAAATTGGGCCTTTACTCTTTGAATATTATCAAGCAAATCATGGTCGAATCAAACCATGTTGTAGACACAAGGTAACGAAAGGGGGAGATCTCTTTGCATCCCAGGTTCCAATGGACAGTATCCACATCATTAACACCATCAATAACATGTCCTAGTGGACAGCTTGCTTAAGAAAGATACATTTTATTTGAGAAGTGTTGAAGGAAAACATAGTTCATTATTAAGGTAATAGACGGTTTAAGGGGCCTCAGAGACAGCTGCTTTTTTGCAGACCTCACTGAACCTCCTCCTTATCTGTAAGTTGGATAGAATCCAACAATTGCAAGTGTTGGTAATAATTCAAAATTAATTTACAAAGTTGCTTTTTAGTTGGTCGACAGTTCTCCTACCCAAGCATTCCTCCATTTTAATATTTACTTACTAATTTTATAACTTGAGTTCTCCACATCCACTCCACTAATGCATAATGAAAAACAAAGAAAAACTATGTTAACTAACCACCAAAATCAAACGTCATGTGCTTACACACACGTATGTGTGTGTATATGCATGCATGCATGCATGTATGTATATTGAACAAGGTTTGCAGGACAAATGCACTAAAAATGCTATCTATTATCAATATAAAATACAAATAAATAAATGACATCTCACCCACTGTCAGCTGTATGGGAACAGATCATGGGTTCATGATATATGTTAATATGTTTGATATTTATTTTTTAGTTTTCCAATACACGATTGAAACATCTAGTTTTTCTATAGGTAGAGCTCACTTTGATTCATAACAGAAAATAAAGTACAAGAGAAAAAAAAAAGAGCAAGGATATAATGCCGCAAGAATAAAATAAGAAGGGGTGATATAATCCAATCCAAAAATACTCTAGATGGGCTAGGTCTCCAACACAAGGAAAAGGAGACTATAAATGCCTATTATCAGGCAATACACGAAATGGCACATGCATTGGATACTTTTTTTGAAACATTTCCAGTAGTTTTGGAAGATGGAGACGAATTGTGAGAACTGATGTTACTTTTAGAAGAGTAGAATCAAAGTCCAAACTAGACAACTTTCTTGTCTGCAACATTCCAACTACTCGATAACATGGATCACAAAGCTTTAATCATCTTTGTCATTAACTTACTTAGTTATAACCAAAAAAATATATTTCACTGAAAGCGACTAAAGCTAATAAAATACAATAAAACAGCTGGAAGTGAGGGGAAACATAAGCTTGCCTTATAGTATTGTCAGTCCTCATCCTGATCCAATGCGGAATGGGCCTGTTTTGCCTCATCTTCTTGGCAAGCTTCTTCTTGATCATGAAAGTCTTATGGGAAGGCTACAATATAGAGAAAAATTGATAAAAACAAGTCATAAGCCAGGCGTAGAAGTAGAGAAACAGATTAAAAGAATACCAATGTCTATGCTGAAAACAAAACAGAGCATGCAAGAGATTTTAAATACAAGTCTATATTTATAAACCACAGTTACAATAAATAATTACGAGCTAAACCTTAACCCTATATGGAAAAAAATAAAAACCCCAGTCCCCAAATAAAAAGTCATATAAAACTTCAAAAATACTGGAATCAGAAGCTTAAATCCCAAAAATTACAGGGGTGAGTATCAAAGCAGAACTGCTGAAACCTAGAGAAAATCATATAGCTCCATTTTCAGATCGATGCAGAGAGGCATAGGAAGTCCATAGAGCCTTATTTTAGAGCGAGAGAGAGGCATAAGATGTTCAACACACTGTTTTAGATAGATAGATAGAGAGGCATCGAAAGTACCATAGCCCCATTTTAGAGAGAGAGAGAGACAAATGGTACATAGCCCCATTTTAGAGAGAGAGAAGCATAGGATATTTCCATAGCTCCGTTCTAGAGAGAGAGAGAAGAGGTATGAGATGGTCACATGGCTCCGTTTTCAGAGAGAGATATTTTAGAGAGAGAGAGAGAGAGAGAGAGAGAGAGAGAGAGAGAGAGAGAGAGAGAGGGGTACCATTTTGGGTTGAGCTTCTGGCCTTCTGCTTCCCACGCGGCTGCTGGTGAAACTGAAGTGGTGAATCCCAAAACCCTAATTTCATATACCATGCGGAAACCCCCTCTTTGCACGTATAGCATTTTCGAGCGTGCGAAGATAAATAATTCCGAGTATGCCCTTGTTCACTTTTAAGAATAACTCGAAAAGCATGCATATGATGTTCGCTCAGTAGCATAGTTTGTTTTTACTCCCAAGGCCAAGAAAACCTAGGAGGATTTTTTCAATTTAAAATTTTGGGAGTTACTTAATAATTACTAAATGGGATTGTCTATAACAATGCCTTTTATCGTTGAAAAAAGTTTATATAAGGTTGCAACTTTATATGTAAAACTACGGATGCACGTCAAAAATCTATCGAACAAGGTAGTTTTAATGTTGAAAAACCCTTTGATTGATCGTCTCGATATCTATATGTATGACCACGAAAAATAAAAATATTTTTAAGTCTAAAAAATAGTGCATTTTACAACATATTATTTACATCGTCCATTTTCAAGATTTTTATATGATTATAGATCTACTTAATTTTAACTATTCTTTAAACTTAAAATTTTATAATTAGATATAAAAATAGATTTTGAGATAATCCTAAGAACATTGTACATCAAAATTTGATACCATCATAAAATTTGAAGGTGCACCTTACCTCTACAGCTACATATGCATCTGTATGCCAACTGCACCCTTTATCTTTTGTACAATCATTTTTGTCTCTTAAATTTGAAAATTGGTGGTTGTAAGAGTGTCATTGAATATATACAAAGTTCCAATAAAAAAATATTTTTTCAAACTTCATGACTCACCCCAAACCATCCAATGTGACATCTAATGAGTGTGAATAATTATGACCTCCATATACAAAAAATAAATGGTCTCTTTGTAGACAATCCCATTTTGAAATTACATCATAATTTTAAATAGTTAAACTCTGATTGGCATTTGTACAAATTTCCCAAAATTAAATGTTAAAAGAAGTCCTTACACGTTTATGTTGTAAGGAAGTTCACATAGCATTCATATGTATATGCGCTATATTTAATAGGGAAGTATGTCAGGCGAAAGAAGCAACATGTCGTTTCTTGCTGATCTGCCTTCTGAGAAATCCTTGCCCAAGGTTTTTGCGATGGTGGCTTTCCTGCTTCTAGTTCTTTCTAGTACAAAGCATTGTCGTGGGGGTGGGTCCTTGGTCCATATTTTCCTTCTGGTGGTGGTTCTTCAGTTCAAGATGTATCCCCTTCCTACTCGTGTTGCAGTGCTTAGAGGTTTGTGTGACTCGAGAACGAGGTTTGACCCGTTACAGATTGATCTGCTGGCTTTAGTAGTGATTGAAGATGATGAAGTTGTGGGAGAGTTGGCATCTCTACCTATTCTCCCTGTTGTTGTTGATTCGTTTGTGGGAGAGATAGCGCCACAGCCTTTCCCCCTGTTGTGGCTGATTCGTCTGTGGGAGCCTTGGTCACATGTGAAAATTCTGTTGAAGATGAGAATGTCATGGAGCCTCAACCACTTTCAATGATAATCCTATGCGCACCACGGTTGTTGGTTGCCACAAACTTGGTGACGGCAGATGGTGGATCTTCGAAGGTCGATGAGTCTTTAAAATTTTCACTGTCAAAGACGGTTCCCCAGTTGGCGGAGGATGCCTCTTTGCAGGTGGAAGATTCCATGATTGCTAAATTGGTGGAAGACATGGGGATGGAAGGCGTTCCTTTATCAGTGGTTATGGAGGAGGTTAAGGCTCGCAGAAGATCATGTCTTGCAGTTCAAAGAGATATGATTAGTGGGAAGTTGCCAATAGATTTTTGGGTGACTCCAAATGTGTTCGATACAACGGTGAATAGGAATTCAGTTTCCTCAAGGTCCCTGAAAGAGAAAACAGGGAAGAAGATGATGGAGCCGAGGACAGGTACACATTCTTCAGTGAGAATTAGAGCTCGTGATCGGCGCAGGATCTTAGTTCCAGGTCGTTGGCATTTCGTGACCCATCTAAACCCTCGGAGGATTCCACCTCCCTTAGCTTGTCGGTTGATGACTCAGGTGTGGTCTTCCCCAACAAGGTTGGTGCTCAGGGAGGCCTTCATGGACCAGGTTCTGCCTCCTTTTCTTTTAACCCCCATTTTTAATGAATTTCTTGTCATGGAATGTTAGGGGTTTAGGACATCTAAATAGGAAGAGGGATGTCAAATTTTTGGTTTTCAAATACAATCCAGTAGTTCTTGTTTTGCAAGAGACTAAGCTCCCTAGTCCTAGTGTTATCGGGGCCAGATAGGTTTGGGGTCATTCTGCTGTTGGTTTTTGTGGTATAAATGTGGTGGGAGCATCAGGTGGGTTGTGGGTTCTGTAGGACCCTCTTGTTTTGGTTAATTTGGTATCATTGCAAGGGATCACTTTATTTTGTTGGATTTTCAGGGATATTTAGCGAGGTTTTCTTGGGGGTTGTTAAATGTTTATGGTCATTGCTTGGCTGCTTTGAAAGAACCTTTTATTAACGAATTGAATGTTGTAATTCGTTCTTTTTCTTTTCTTGTGGTTATTAGAGGAGATTTCAACCTTATTCGTTGGCCAGACGAAAGCTTATCAGCCCCTCCTATCAATTCCACTATGAGAATGTTTAATGGTTACATTGTTGATAACTCTTTGATGGATCTGCCTATTTTAGGTGCCAAATTTACTTGGTCAAATAACAGTCTCTCTAATTTGGCCATGTCCAAATTAGACAAGTTTTTGGTTTCACCGGAGTGGGCGGAAGTCTACCCTTTGACCTATGTCAAAGCTCTGCCTAGGGTACCTTCAGACCATTGCCCAATTTTGTTGACCTTTAGTCGGTTAGAAAGTGGTCTGAAGCCTTTCCGTATGGAGGCTTGTTGGTTGCTTGAAAAAGAGGTAGTGGAGTTGATAAAGGGTACATGGATTAATACTATTGAGGAAGGTACTGTCGATTACCAATTGCACAAAAAACTCTTAAATGTCAAACACAAATTGTTGGTTTGGAAGAAGGAAAATAGGGTGGACATTAGGAGAAAGATCGATTTTGCTCTCGCTAATTTAGAGATATTTGATCTTAACGTTCAAGACAATGGAGTGTTGTCTGAGCAGATTGTGGTTCTTAGGTGTCAAAAGGTAAAAGAACTAGAGGAACTTCTAAGGTCAGATGAGATCTATAGGCACCAAAGGTCACGTTCAAAGTGGTTGAAAGAAGGGGATCTTAACACGAAGTATTTCCATGTTATTGCAAGTGTCAGGAAAAGGCAGAATGATATCTCGAGTTTATCTATCCTTGAGGATAGATGTGGATGATGATAATGCTATGAAAGGAGCTGTCCGCAGCCATTTTAAGCGAGCCTTTTCCAAAGAAGTTAACTTTATCCCCTCCTTTAATAGAGTGCCTTTTAAAACTCTTCCAGACGTTTAAGAATTTATTTGGAACGTGACATTTCGTTGGAATAGTTAAAGAAGATGGTTTTTTCTATACCGGGAGATAAAGCCCTTGGTCCATATGGCTTCCTTCTCTCGTTTTTTCATAAGTTTTGGGATCTGGTAAAGTTGGAGCTTCTGGAGTTTGTTCGGGGCTTTATGATTAAGAGTGACATTTTCAAAGGGGTGAAATCCATTTTTTTGACGCTAATCCCAAAGAAGGCTGTCATTTCGTGTCTTTCTGATATTCGCCCTATTTGTCTTCTTACCAGTCTCTATAAGATTTTGGCGAAGGTTTTAGCTGAGCGACTCAAAACTGTCTTATCTTTGGTGATATCGGCAAACCAATCGGCCTTTATCAAAGACAGACAGATTACATATAGTATTCTTATTGCTCAAGAATGCATCCATTCTAGAGTGCTCAATCGGAAGCCTGGTATTTTGTTGAAGTTAGATATGGAGAAGGCCTATGATCGTGTGGAATGACGGATTTTATTCGAGATTTGAAATGTATGGGGTTTGGAGACAGGTGGTGTAGTTGGATTTTTTGATGTCTGTCCTCTGCTCATTTTTTCATGTTGTTTAAAGGTAGCCCTATTGATTTCTTCTAGGCATCTAGAGGTCTTCGTCAAGGGGACCCTCTATCCCGGTTCTTTTTTACTATTTACGCTGAGTGTTTTAGCTTGATGTTAAAATAATGTTGAAAGGGCTGACCATTTTTATGGGTTTGCTGTGGCTAATTTTGATCTTATTATTTCCCATCTTCAATATGCAGATGATACCCTTATGTCACGCCCCAAGAATTTACAATACTGATATTCTTAAGATGTGACAGTCAAAACATATATACATCTCATTGATAGGACAAATTTCAGTGGCAATTCTTACAAAGTAACAAAAGAAGTTT
>NW_006498608.1:5099302-5110799 GCF_000471905.2 Amborella trichopoda | reverse complement strand
TTCAAAAATAACCAATCAAATATTTTGGGTTCAAATTTAGAAAGGTAGCAGTTCGTAAAGACATTCTAGCATAATTGCCAATGTATAGAAAAACTCTTATAAAAATTCAAGAATACGGAATTATCACAATTTATAGGATGTCAACTCGCAAATAAACATTTCACAGACAATGCTATAATCAATTGCAAAAATATCAGTTTTCAGATAATAAGGCAATCATTTGCACATGAATTTTACAATGTTTAAATATTAAAAAACAGTAGAAAGAAATCTCACAATTTTAGTAAAAGCAGAACTATCACATTTATTTCTAACAATTTTATTTCTAAATTTTTCTAACAATAGACAAGAAAAATAAATAAATAAATTTATTTCTAAGAATTTACAGCATTTAAAATTTCTAATATCATAATTTTATTAAAAAGATTATTTTCAAAATAATGAGGTCGCTTGCGCATAAAATTTATCGCGCCTAAAATTCATAATAATAAGCAGAAATAATTATTTCATTTCATTTTTAAAAAGAACAGATTATTTTTCAAGATAATGAAGTCACTTACCTAAAATATTTGAGAGGGAGCTTCCGATAAAAATTCGACTAGAGAGAGGAGCTCACTGTGTTTGTAAGAGGAAGAGCGAGAAAGAAGTTTTTAGGCGACGTCTTACCTATCGTCTTATTTAATTTCTTTTAAACACCTCCTCATGTATGAGGTATCGCGTTAAAAGTCTGCTTTTATCATATGAAAACCACGTCCACTAAAGGACGTGGCAAGGCAGCAAGCAAAAGTATGAGGTATCGTGTTAAAAGTCCGCTTTTATCATATGAAAACCACGTCCACTAAAGGACGTGGCAAGGCAGCAAGCAAAAGCTTAAACCAGGTAAAAGCTTTTGAAAGTAGTGATGGTCCCTAAGGACCATCATGCTCATACGAACCATCACTTATTTAAAAGTTTTTTTTTTTTTTTTTTTGAAATTTTAGGATTATTACACCTTATTTTCTACGATGCAGATCATTTACAAGTGGAGAAGGTGACGTTGTTTTTGGATATCTGTGAGGTCTCTATCGGGTTTAAAGTGAATTTTCATATGTCATCGATTGTAGGGATTAATTGTAGTGGTTCAGTGGTGGATGATTTGGCAAGGGTGTTAGATTGCAACGTGGATTCTCTCCCCATTCTATATTTGGGCATACCGATTTCTGACTTTAGGTTTCCAATTGTAGTCTGGGATAGGGTATTGGAGAGAGTGCAAGCTAAGTTGGATTTATGGAAACCAAAGTATCTCTTGTTGGGTGGTAGGATGACTATTTTAAAAGCTTGTCTTGCCAACCTCCCTATTTATCAGATGTCTCTTATCCAAATGCCGGCAGTAATAGTTCAAAAGATTGCGAAGATGATGAGAGACTTTTTGTGGGGATCTAGCAATGAGCAGCATAAGTTTCATTTGCTAAGGTGGGATAGGGTGTGCACACCAAAAAATGATGGAGGTTTGGGCATTAGGAAAATCAATTTGGTCAATCAAGAACTGTTGTGCAAATGGTGGTGGCGCAGTATTCACTTTAGAGATCAACTCTGGTATCAGGTTCTCATTCCGAAATATGGTATTGATTGGTTGGGTCTTTAGCTAGGGAAAAGGGAACATGGAAAAACTTCGCATCTCTGGAGGAACATTGCTAGTTGTAGACTAATTGTTGCCAGTTTCTGTAGATGGTCGTTTGGAAGTGGAGCCTCAATTTCTTTTTGGCATCAGATTTGGGCTGCGGAATACCCTCTTAAATCTATCTGCTCGGAGTTATTTGACGTGGTTATAATGCAAGACGTTAAGGTCTGTGTGTGATCGAGAGAAGAGGAGCTACTTAGTTTTGGATTATTCCTTTGATTTATAACAGAGTTAATGATTTGCGGTTTGAGAAGTGGTGTACTTTGATGAAATTGCTTAATGAGGTCTATGTCTCTCCAGAGGCTGTAGATGAGATGGTCTGGGTGTTGGAAAGTGATGGTCTCTTCACTGTAAAGTCGTATTACGACCTCCTTTTTAATGATCGATGGCCGTGGTCGTGTCCCCAAATAACCAAAATATGGAAATGGGCTAGGTTCAGGTTTTTATTTGGTTAGCCTCAATGAACAAAATCTTAACAACCGATAATCTAATCAAAAGAAGTAAGATTCTCCCCAATGTATGCCTTCTATGCAAAGCAGATGGTGAGTCAGTTGGTAATTTGCTGATCCATTGTCCTTTTACTAGTCAAATTTAGTATTGGTTTTTTGGGTTGGTAAACATGTGTTTGACTCTTCCATCGGAGGTGGACGGGATCGTATCTCAACTGTCGGTCCCTCTTTTGCTAAAAGGCGCTATAACTTTATGGAATTATTCTATGGGAAGTTTGGAAGGAAAGAAATAGAAGAATATTTGAGGATGTCTCCCTTTCTTTGAATGGCTTAATTTATGTAATTAAATCGATGATTTGGTCATGGTTTTTAGCCATTAAGGAAGGGAGGAGTGACTAAGATTGATGTTTTTTCAAATCTCAGCAATCTCTTTTTGCTTAGAGGTAGGAGTTGTCATCCCAAATCATTTTGGGCACCACCGCTTGCAGGTACTTTGAAGCTTAACTTTGATGGTAATTGGTGGGGTGCTCAGAAATAGAGGAGGTAATATTATTTTTTCTTTTACTGGTCCCATTGGTTGTGCTACTGCTAATAAGACTGAACTAATGCAGTGTACCATGGGTTGAAGATTTTCAAGGAGATGAATTGTGGATATTCTGTTAGATCGAAGGCGACACCTTGAATGTAGTAAAGTGGTGCAATAGGGAGCTGCGGGTGCCTTGGGAGCTGCGTTCACTTTGGCATGGGGTTATGGATATCTCTCTCTCTCTCATGGTTTCTTTTTCTCATGTTTATCGTGAAGCTAATTCTTTAGCTGATGTATTAGCAAAGGGGGACACGGGGGTGGCTTTGGTTATTTTTGATATTGTAATTGGTTTCTAGAGATCAATAAAAGTTTGAACATTTGTCAAAAAAAAAAGTATGTCAAAATATGCATGAAAGTTTAGCAATTTAACAAGGGGTAATTTAATAAATTTCAAAACTCATTTTGATATATCATTTGATGGGTTATTTGAAATTTGATCAAATAAATGTTGAGCTACTAAAATTCTATAAAGAAGTGTGGTTAAATATTTCAAATATTAGATGGAATTCGATAGATTTCTATTTTATAGAAAGAGCAAGCTTTTTATGCTTTTCCTACAACATAAAACTTATATACTTCTCTATATTTGTCCATTCCAAATGGAGGAGCTCAGATGACCCTAATCACAATGTCACGTCTCTACACTATTTTATTTTTAAATTTTTTCTATAAAATATTTTGATACCAAATCTTGGGTGTCCCATCCTCTATTAAACACGTATATGTAAAAAATATAAAAAAATCTCAATAAATTAAAATGACCAAAATACTCTTGAAAATTTGAAAGGGTATTTTGATTATTATATTTTATCAAAAAATAAGTTTTTGTATGTGCACCCCAATGAGCAGATGGCACGTAACAAATTTCATATTCATACAATTTGTATAAAAAATTAAAAATAAAATACCACGAAGCGTCAGATCTAAAATCAAATGGTGAGTGGCTCGCTTGAACAAAATTGGATGGCTGGATGGTAAGAGAAGCATAGATCTTCTATGCCGCAGGGCATTACACAATTATAATGATATTAGGATTTTTTTTTTTTTTTGGTGAAGTAGCTGTTGGGAAGTTCACCCTAGACAAGCATGAATTTGAGATGCCGATCCTACCCTTGGAAACGGAAAAATACATGACTAATAGCAGGCCGCAATATTTTTTTCTAAAATTTAGAGGCTGGATTCCAACGCTGAGTAACTAGACAAATAAGAAGATTCGGTGTGCCTCAACTATTAGCAAAACAGTCATGCTTCTGCTAGAAAACAGTGATTGCAATATCGCGCGGTTCAACTGCGAACTGGTCGGTTAGATCGGTTCTGTGATTGGGTGTATCCGACCAGATATTTAAAAAAAACATCAAAAAAATTTATATAAACTCCTTATAAAATAAAAGATTCGTTTGTAATGTGTTTTGAAATGTTTTTTTTTTTTTCCATTTTGATGATGGTTGGAAAGTGTTTGGCCATGAATATTTATTTTTACATTTTTCCCATATTTTTGAAAAAATTCAAAAACACCCCTGGGCACAAATTGATTTTCAAAATTCTATTTTTTTTACTAATTTTCAATTTCATTTGGATGTGCTTTGTTTAATCATATTTTAAATATTTTTTTCATATTTTTTTTAAAAAAATTGAACACTTTTTTGACCGGCAAGAACTTGCCCAATTAAGCCAGTATAACATGCCCATTTACTAGTTACTCGAGAGCAGCCCTTGGCCGGTTTCCGAAGCCGGTTCGATTTTTTGAGCACTGGTAGAAACATAACTCTTTCAAAAAGTCAGGAATGCAAATAAAAAACATCTTCGGAATAAGCTTCGTGACCAATGAGTTCTTAATGCAAGAGAGATTCGGAATAAGCTTCGCGACTGAAGTCTTCCTAATACCATAGATGTTTGGTGATAAAAATGTGCTTTGTTTAGAGGGATCATCATGAATTATAAATTCACTCACTCATTTTGGCCATCACCCATCACTGTATGTCATTACTCATTGTTCCTGCCACGTTAGAGTTAGATGACAAGTAGTAAGCGGTGTAGCATTTGAATGAATATATAGAGGAAAACTAAGTAGAAAACAAGAGATCAAATGGTGGTTTTATTGAGGAAATAAGTAGAAAAAGAGGATTCACAAGAAGGAACGAAGGGAAATATTGAATATTTTGGAGTACTGCATTTTGATTTTCATATTTTATAGTTTTTACAATGATGTACTTTGCATAAGGTTGCAAACTTGATCACAATAAGTTGCACCTCCAAACTTTGTGATGAGAAACAATTTTTGTATTGAAAATTCTTAGGATGGTGCGAGAATCTATATTTATCTCTAATTATAAAATTTTTAAACTCAAAAAATGGTTCAAATCAAACAGATATATAAATGCATGGAAATTTTGAAAATAGACGATCTAGATAATGTGTTGCATGATGTACTATTTTTTGGACTTAAAATCTCCAGTTTTTTTTTGCATATAGATACCTCACAATGTCGAGATGATCAATTTGATGTTTCTTCAACATCAAAATAACTTCTTTCGTAGGATTTTAGAGGTGCACCTTAATTCTACACTAAGGTATCAACCTTATATATGCTCTACACTTTAAGGTATCAACCTTATATATGCTTTGTCCTTTTTATTGATGTTCTCTTGTGAATTCAAATTTAAGGTTTTAAAATAAAAAAATATCTATCTAATCTTTCCATTTAGATTATTAAAGTGATTGTCTTATGGTAATTGGAATCCATAATAAGGAAGAGATGACAAGTGTAACCTAGTGCTTAGGGGCAAGGCCAGGCTTTTTACTCCCTTGTGATACAAAACACTCCAGAAAAAAAATCTCCATTAATGGGCATCAAGATACTGGTTAGACACTACTAACTCAAAACTCAATAATGCTAGGGCCAACATGACCTAGAATGCCATGTTCCAAGCTACTGATTCAAGCTCCACAAAGAGTTCCATATTAACAAACTACAAACAATATTATATGTACAAAAACTACAAACAATGTTGGAATTCATTTTTCAACCAGCATCCTCCACAATCATCTCACAAGTGGGATTAACAAGTATTCCGCATAAAAGAGCTGCAATGATGAAAAAAACACGCATGTTTTCATTTAAGATGTCTAAAAACCAATACAAAACAAATTGCAAATACATTAAAGTTTTACCTTCCAAATGAACATGTAAAATGATGCAATGGAGACTTTAGTGTTGAAATCGATAGATTGGGCCCGATGCCAAAGAGTTGATGCTAGGGCACCATGACCCAACACCTGTGACAAAGTATAAGCATGAACAACATGGATGTCCAACAAAAAGAGAAAAATGGTTCACACCAATAAATAAGACAGGTAGAATATAGTGTAACCAAGCAACATATTCCATGTCTGAAAAAGGAGAAAAATGGTTAAAGTCACCAATAAATAAGATAAGAAGACTGGTGCCGGTAAACAACATATTCAATGTCCACCCATGTTCACAAATTCCAAAAAAAATAAAGGCATCCAAAAAAAGGAAAGAAATGATAGAAAACAACTAAATAAATAGAAAATTGTGCTCCTTAGGCTCAAGTAAAAAATGCAAGCCTCCGTTCGTTAGATAAATTCAATTACTAATAAAGGCAAGTTGTAAAGACGTACGGTCACAAGTTTGCTCCAAGTGCAAGAAGACGTGGCTCCTAGCACTATGGCAGTACCATATGCCATCAGCAATAGATATATACACATCCAAAAAACCTGCTCCATGGAAATTACAGCCAATAAATCTTAGTATAGGTCAAGAGAATGGTAAAATATATATCTCACAAAGTGATAAGAATGCATGTACTATGCACTTACCCGTTTTTGACCTAGACGTACACTGAAGGATTTAATGCCAAATATCCGATCCCCATCAATATCAGGTATATCCTGATCAGATTGATTCAATGAAACAAATGGTTAAATGGGCCATTCGATATTCATTTTTTATGGTCGATTTTCATTAATTTTCTCCTTTGCCAGTTTTTGCTTCTTAATCTATTTATATTACCTCCTTAAGTAGAGTTCAATATTTCCTATCTTTTACTTTATTTTCAGTTTTCACTTTCATTTCAACAGTTTTTGTTTGTTCATGGATCTTTAGTTTCTTTTCCTTCTTTAAAAGTCTTTTAAGTTCATGAATTTTGCTTTTTCTTTTGATTCCTTGTCAACTATGTTATTTTTACTCTTTCTTTTGACAAGGTTACATAGGAATGGAACTTGAGATGTTGTGCTACGAAAACCCAGCCTCTACCATCTTGATCCAAGCCCATTCAATTAATAGATATTTTACATTCCTTTGCTTATTCTTTATTTTCCATAGTTGTCTATGTCATCATCAATATACATCCAACCTCATATACCAGAGATCAAGCATCAAAATATCAGATTGCAGACTCATTAGGCAAGGCATGTTTAATAAGTTTACCTTAAACAGTGCTATGACAACTGAAAAGAAGCTCATGAATGCTGTTGCAAATATTAAAGACCTCGAAAAAACTGCCGGTCTTCCGAAAACAAAAGTCTGGAAATTCATTAGGTTAGAACTTCAGATACTTATAAAGATGAAATTTGCTATAAGAGACTTATGACACCAAATTATTATGTAACAAAAAGCTAACATCTCCAAAAAAGGCTACGAATTTCTATAACGTCACAACAAGAAGATAAATAAGAAGATATGCTCATGAAAAAAAAACCTGCATGTGAAGAAAAAATGCAAGCTGCACAATGACTGCTCTCACTGCCAGGATACACATGGCCGCAACCATAGCAAATCTCTTCCATCTCAGAAATGGTACCTGACAGAGTAAAAGGGAAGAGGGGGGGGGGGGGTGGCGGGGGATTATACATCAATATGGAAATTTATTATTAATGATGGACTCCAGAAAACCACAGTCCATGTGGGCCATAATCATCCAATCAAATGATGGACACCTCTAAGAGAGAGTGGAACCACCAGAACACAACATGACTTGAATGGTGGGTCTTGCTATCTATATCACCAACCATTATTTTGTCAAATGGCAATGACCCCAATGAACTCTAGCATCCATAGTCCATGTCATTATAGCATACTAACATTCGCATGATTTAAAATCATGTTTTCAAATGTCACAATGACAGGCTGCATTACTATGTCTATATGAAATATATCTCCGAGTGCCGGGATATTTCATTCATTTGGCTTATGAGAGCTACTTTGGTCTTTATTCATCTTGGGCTTAATTGTACTAAAAGATAATTACTAAGACCAGCATACAATGATATCTTAACATTGAAGAAGAAAAACACTAATTGCAACTAGTAGTGTATTGCCTCACCATATGACCAAAATATCAATGGCTATGTTTCTGAGAACTGTCATATTACACATGATTTATGAGCCAGAGGTGAAGCTTACATCAATTGAATACGCAGTTCCAAGCAGAAAGCTGATGAAAAGGGCCAAAAATAATGGCCAGGAACCAACCATCCATCCCATTGCAAAACTCTGCATAAGGGCCACAAGAAAATTTTCCACTTATTTAGGAATAAATACTATCCGTTGAGATAAAGTGAATAATGTCAATAATGAGAAAGACATTGTACAATATGAATAGCATATATCGAGAAATTGTAGACCTGAAAGACATAACATATACCTGCTGCCATACAATAGACTCAATTCATCCATTATATAATAGACTCAGAACAAATCATTAAATCATCTAATTCAAAAGTTATATCCGTGGCACCATTACTTTGTATAAATATTTTATTTGTCTCATTTCCTCATGTAAGCCCAATTGATCATTAGATTTGTTTGGACAGCAAGTCAATCTGTCAAAGGAAGGCAACTGTTTCGGCAAATTGGTTGGTTCAATCTGTGAGTAATTCTTACCTATCAAAGCAAGTACCAAACTGATCTGCATCAATATTCTATTGATCTGAGGAATTAAATTGCTTTAGTGGTCCATGCTAATTGAGAAAACCTTTCAAAATTCCCAAACAATTTTTGAAAAATAATAAAATTAAAAATGCAAGATGCCAAATGCCTAGCCTCCTCCGAATCTCAGGCTCACCTAATGCCTTTGACTACTTACGAGTATTAGAATAACACCACTACTAAGAGTGAGATGGAAAAAGAAAATATGACTTAAATGGTTTCCCCAAAGAGAAGGCAATCTCTTGCCAATTTGATTTGGATAGATTTTTTTCTTTCCATGAGTATATGGTTAATTTATCCTAATCCAGTCTCCGACTTGTTTCTTAATTCATATTCATGATGTACGCTAACATTACTAAGATTGGTATGGCCAGTCCAAAGTTCCTTTTTCCACAGAAAATTCACACAAATGCTTGAAAGGATGCCACTTCAAGCAATTTTCATTAATTGAAACAAAATCCACTAAGACATCAACATAATTGAGTCAAGACCATATATTGTATCACTAAATGTGTCTCTTAATCTAGTACCATAAAAGCACAGGCTCCAATAATCAAAATGCTCATCTCCACAGAATATTCCCCTGAGGCAAGAGGAAGATTTGGCTTGTTAACCTGAAAAAAAAAAAAAGTTACTTCTTTATTATGATTTCTCAAAGCGAACAGCTATGAAAAATTTAGCAGCTAGTAGTAGTTGCTGTCAAACAAATTAGAGGCAGAACAAATTGCAAACAAGAAATAAATATGAAGGCAACACATAGTGCAGAGGTACAGTGCATGGATTACCTTGTCAATTTCTACATCGTACAGTTGATTTAGCCCCACAATATAAACATTCATGAAAAGGGCAGGCACTAGAGCCTGCAAAGAAATCCTCATAATTTATCCACGAAGTTGCATTTCTGGAAGAAATATTTGGTTCATGGTATAGACAAATTTCAGTTAGAGAATTTTAGTTAATGCATTACCTTCAAGAGTCCAGATAAAAAAGGTAGCGACAAATCAGACCTGCTTTCAACTGCTAGAAGAGATACTGATATTATCCCTATCGCCTGCTCCAAACAAATCATTTTAGACAAGCCATTATTGATCCTTCATATAAAAACACTCTAATAATCTGCAAGCTCGAGAAACTATTGTAATTTATGCCCAAATGGACTGTCGAATCCCTGAGGATAATCACCAGATGGGATGGGCAGTGTAAACCACACATGGTCTTGCCATGTTGTGGTGGATCCCACTCGCTCACTATCCATTTTATTGGATGGCGAAGACCCTTACAGATAATAGTTCTACTTTTCCATAGCCCATTGGGTTATAGCATACTTTTCTTTAGCTAATTGGAAGAGGAATTCAACAATCAGACCAACTTGGTGAGGACAGTGAAGCTTCATGGTTGATCAAGAACATAAAATCAAGTCTCAAAACTTACGGTGCCCATCATAGTGTGGGGACGAGTAAAGCGGTAAAAAACATCATAAACATTTTGTATGCACTCCCAAGCACTTCTAGAATGAATAATTTCTGGCTCTGACCCAAATGCATGTCCTGAAGTGGCATTCCAACGCTCATGTTGGCAGTGTTTCCCATGCATAGCAGTATTCGCAATGCTTCTCCCGTTATGTCCTAATTGACATCTTGTTGACCATATGATGTGCTTCCGACAAAATATACCCATGGTTTGCTTTCTTGATTGAACTGGTGTAGAGCATCCTGTAAGATTCAAGATGATATTAAAGCAATCTTCGAACAGGCAAAGGTGAAAAATACAATCCAAACAGCAGTTATCCAAGGTATAACAATATTTAGGACATGTATAGTAGAGGAATTTTGTATAAAAGAAACCCAATAATCAGAAAGCATCAACAGTTGAAAGGAGAGGCAACCATAATTCACACCGATTTACAAATGTAAAAGTAAAGAATTGGAAGATTTTATTTTCCAATGCTATATTTAATGACTTCGAATTTTTTGCAATAAACCACTCTATGATTAGTTCAACCTTCGCTAATGGACATTTCATAACATAGATGTTAGACCATCAATGATCATCTCACTGGCTTCCTCCACTCCACAATGCATTTGTATTTTTGAACCAGAGGCAACCTTCTTTCTTAATCAGTGGTAACATAACCAGTGACTCCTCTCGGACTCATCCGAAACACTTGGACCTGGCCGTGTTCCTGCTCTGGATGAAAAGACTGAAACTTGGGCAGGTCCCACCGATTCCTGGACCCCTTATGTCTTTTATCCAAAGACTCAGCCATGTAGAACCTCTGACTCAGCTGAGTTGTTGTCTGACTTGGGTTTGGGGCCCTGGCATGTCCAAGCCCACATCCTTGTTTTCAAACATTGTTCTTGATAATTACAAAGAAGCTAATATTCAACAACTACATCTACATTCTTAAGACTCAATAGTGCATGCATTCAAGCATATTATCTAATCAGTTAATTGACGAATTATACCAACTCAAGTGGAAGGCTAAAAAAGGGCAAGGGGTAGACGCAAAAGGACATGGTTGGAAGTATTACGAAAAGATATTGGGACTTATGACCTCACTGAGGGTATAGTCTTGATAGAGCAGAATGACGAACCAGGATTGATGTGGCCAACCCCAGATAGTTTGGGAAAATACTCTAAGGATGATGATGACCAACTCTACAAATGTTTTCTTTGCTTGTCAGCCAAAGCACTTTGTTCATTCTAACTTTCCCTTAGAGCTTGCGCTTACAGCCATCCATTGAGCTTAAAATAAAATTTCATATGGTCATTAAGCCACCTTTGAGTTTTAGCAGACTAATGAATAGTCTCTCTTTCTGATAAGTAGAAGTTTAAGTTCCCTTAAAGTTGCA
>NW_006498608.1:5076538-5098480 GCF_000471905.2 Amborella trichopoda | reverse complement strand
CATGTAACGAAGCTGATAGGTGTATAAATGAATTACTTAGGGGCATAATTTTCCAATAAAATAAGCATATGACCTACAAAGCCGAAGAAATCAATAATTGAAGGAACTCCAATAATTAAAATTCTTTGGAAACTAAAAAATAATAATAATCAAACATCATCATTTCTTTTCCCAATCAATTGGGGTCGGCTACATGAATCGTGGTTGTCCGTGATGCTCTCCTGAAGGCCAATTATAGTATTCTATATTTATCCGGATTCATGATGAGTTTTGACAAAATTTTAGGTTGGTTGCCTACCTAACACAACCACCATCATGCCCCTTTACCTAGGCAAGGGATGAATACTATAATTCGAATTTAAGAGGAAGTAAAATCACTATATAAAATTCCGGATGATTACCCATGTGTCATTATTTAAAATTAAAACAGGTTAAAGCTGAAGAAAGAAATATAACAAGTTCTTGAAAAAATATCACTATCAGGTAAATATCATAAAAAAAAAATCAGGCACATAATATTTCGTAAACCAGGGAAACATCAGAATCTTAGTTGGCAAAAAAAACCATTTATATCAATGTATTGAAGTCCACTTCTTCCCCATGTGAAGCTAAAATCATATAGAAAAAAAATCCAAATGAAATTCAAAAACCTCACTAAAAAATACCACAAAAATTAACCCAAGATATATAGATAGATATAGAGAGAAAGGTGGAAAGAGCTAGAGAAATGGGTAAGCACGGACTAAAAAATAACACACCTCTTGAAACTGTGGCCGAATATGGAGAAGCAGAAATGGGTTTCTGAAACACCGCAGTTCCCATTGCATTAATGGGCATTGGAAAGAAAGAATTCATAGCCATGAACTAACTAGAGAGAGAAACAGACGAACACATGTCAGAATTTCACTACATAGAAGAAATCACACCATTTATTGTCATGAAATCAGAGAATACCCATTGAAATCACTGTACACAGAGAAGTTATACGGCTGCACGCTTCTTTCATGAACGACAAAGTTCTCTCTCTGATAAAGGGGGCTCTCTCCCTCTCTACAAACAAGCCCCCTGACTCTCTCTCTCTCTCACTAAAAACAAGCTCGCTTTCCCCCTCTTTCTCTCTCTCTCTCTCACACTCTAAATGGACCGTTGAGCTGTTATGAAAGCAACAAAAGGATTCACATGAGCATGTAAGTGAAATATGTGGGTATCACTGCCCAATCAAAATGTTGACGGTAATAAATGGATATTACAGCGCGACTGGAATTCCAGTGTTTTCGTCTCCGTATTTGAGTGTCCAACCATTAATCGGATGGTGATGACTCGTATGACCATAGATTTCACATGCTCATGTACCATACTTCCCCAATAATCTGAAAAGTTTGTAGTGAGTTGCATGTGTCAGCCCCTGATTTTCAATGGTTTGAGGTTACTCAAAACAAATCCTAGATTATTGCAATTTCATTTTTGCTTTAGATCCATGAATTTGGATCTTGGGTTTTCAGATCAAAACACATCTTAGATTATTGCAATTTAATTTTTGCCTCATATCCATGAATTTGAATGTAAAAAAAGGGTGTGTCGTTTGTATAGAACCGAGACTCTAAACAATCAAAGTAGAGCCCACCTTCAAATAGTATCGAAAAATGGGATTTTAATACTACAAATCTTTATGGTAGCTTTCAAATATATTTTCATCTCTAATTATAAAATTTAGAGCTTCAAAAATAGTGTAGATTGAGCAGATCTATGAAAACTTGAAAATCTTGAAAATTGACTGTCTAAAAATGTGTTACAAGATGCACTATTTCCAAAAATCCATTTTTTTTTATGTCCGTGCATCTTGATGTCGAGATGATCAACTTGAGGATATTTGGGCATCAAAATAACACCTTCTAATAAAATGGTGCCAACTTGATAAACTTGGAATATATATTTTTATATATATTTTTTTAAGGGAAAAGTGTATATAGAGCCGAGGCTCTAAACAATCAAATAAGAGCCTACCTCAAAAATTTCACTAGAAGGGGTTGTTTTAATGCCCAAGTATCCTCAAATTGATCAGCTGAACATCAAGATGCATTGACTTAAGGAAAAAATGGATTTCAAGGTTTGGAAATAATATATTTTGTAATGCTTTTTTGGGCCTTCAATTTTCAAGCTAGTCAAGTTTTCATAGATCTGTCAATTTACACTATTTTTGAAGCTTTAAACTTTATAAATAAAGATAAAAATATATTTTAAGGCTATCACAAGACTTCTAGAATTGAAACCACATTTCTCGACCCTATTTGAAGGTAGGCCCTAATTTAAATCTTTAGAGCCTAGGCTCTATACAAACCGCACCTTATTTTTAATATCTTAATAATAGAAATGGAGGGTGGAACGTGATGTAGAACGAGTGATGGATGGATTTCATATTTTTATTTTTCTTAATTTTTAGGGGACTTAGTTATTTATTTATTATGGATATAGGTTTTTATCTTTATTTTTATTAGGATTAATTGTTAAAAATATTATTAGTCCAAAATTCTTTGGGTTAGTTTGATAAGTCTATTTCTTTTTAGGGTGTGGTTTCTATAAGGTTGCAACTTTAAACAATCCAAAATATGGTACACCTCCAAATTTTATCATAACATATAATTTTGATGTAAAAAATTCTTAGGATTATCTGAAAATCTATTTTTTTATCTATTTATAAAATTTTAAACTCTAAAAACGGTTAAAATCAAGTAGATCTATAAGCATATGAAAATCTTGAAAATAAACGGTGAGATGCACTATTTTTGGGACTCAAAATCTTTTTCTTTTTTTTTTCTTATATTCCTACATCTCGATGTCCAAATCATCAATTAAAAAAGTTTTTCAACATTAAAACAATATTTTTCAATAGATTTTTTATGTGCATCTCTAATTCTACATTTTAAGGTTATAGTCCGTTTCTGTTGAGTTGTTTTAGGAATATGAAGCAAGTATGTTTCCTTTTAATAAGTGTTAGTTGAGTTGGTACTTACTTTATTTGAATAAGTCATTTACTTATCTTTTAGAAAATGACATGATTTACCTGATATATAAATCACCTATTAGCAATAATGTTCTAGTGGACAGTTTTTTTGGTAGGAGTTTTATAAAGCAAGATGTTTGGTATATATATAAAACAGGAAACACATACAATGTATTAAGGGATAGGTTTCAATGATTAACATGTTAGAGAGAGAAAAAACCGTTGGGTATTTTTTTTCTTTTTTCTTCTCTTAACTCTTGTGGGGCGCGGTGGAGAAAGAAGTTGACCTTCAAGCATGGAAAAGCAAGATATTAACTTGAACCCAGAGTTCGAGCCTATGAAGATATTTGACGAAAAAAAAAATGAAGGACTGAAAGAAAAATTGATTAATGAAGTTGGTTTTTATTTAGTGTATAAAAATAGATGCTAGTACAATGTATTAGAGGATGTCTTTTGTTGAATGAAAATATACAGTTAATGTGTTAAGAGAGAAAAAGAGCCTTTGGGTGTTTTCTCTTCTTCTTTTAACTCTTGTGGGGTGTGGCGAAGATCTCAAATCCCCACGTTTGTAACTTCTTATTGTTGATTTTTTCTCAAATTTTTATTTTTCTCTCTCTAAAACGCAGCTATATTTGCTTGGTATTGGTTGCCAGTAAAATTGTAACTGTGCCTAGATGTTACATTGAGGCATCTGCCCCCTAACTACCGATACCCCAACCCCACTCCCTAAATGATCTTGAAAGGATTGAAATGCACATACAAGAAAAAGTAAAATATAGGTCATTTTCAATGGCTAACGCTATCTTCTTCTTTCTTTTTCTTGTTTTGCTTTTCATGGTGGTAGATATGCCAGATCTACATAGTTTTGGGTTCAAAATCCATATTCGAAAATAGATTTTAGAAGGTAGGCACAATGTAAGAATCGTATCACTCATGCACCTAAACTCTACGCCAATATTATGGAAAATTTTATTGTGCATGGGTCGCCAATATTATGGAATCATCGTATCACTCATGCCAACCTGATAGTTTTTTTTTTTGAATGGGTCACAACACTTCAAAGCATAGACCTACAAACTACAGGTAAAATTACAATGAAAAATAGTAAAAAATTTTAAGCTATCCTTATTAAGAATTATTAAAAATTATTGGGTCAATAATTAGATTAGAAGTCAAAAACAATAATTTCAATTTGAATCAATTCCTTACCAACCCCAAAAAATTCCTAACCATCCCAAATTTGTGGACATTTTTTATTCCGTATCCTCCAATTTTGTGGACTCTTTTAATTCCGTAAGTTTTATGGGTCCATGCATGAGTTTCTCTGTCCTTTTATCATGGAGAAACGATCATGTGCTGCAGAATATTCTCTTTTAGTCCTTTCCTTGGAAAATAACCAAGGAATTTGTCACCAATGGGTTTAGTGCTTAAATTATACATGGGATGAATCGGTGATTGGGAGTCAATATCTCATTTTAAGCATTTTTTATAGATATTGGTATTTGTAAATACTAACATCTCAGACAATGTGATTAAAAAATTGCAGATCTAGATTGACAATCATCGATTAAGATCGGAATTCGCTCAGGTTTCTGCTGATTCCGAATCATAATTGACGATTCAATCATTATATAGTGTATAGCATATAAATATTGACAAAATTACATTTTCCTAACATGTGCCCCAAATCCCACCCCATATTGAAAAAGTTTGCCTTGTTTAGGGATTGCATACAATGAGACCATATATCTTTGGTTGCGGTTTGTATAGAGTTGAGGCTCTAAACAATCAAAGTAGAGCGTACCTTCAAATAGTATCAAGAAATGTGGTTTCCAAACTGAAAATCTTTGTGATAGCTTTAAAATATAGTTTCATCTCTAATTATAAAATGTAAAGCTTCAAAAACAGTGTAGATCGAGCAGATCTATGAAAACTTGAAAAACTTCAAAATTGACAGTCCAAAAATGCATTACAAGATGCACTATTTCCAAAACTTGAACTCCATTTTTTTCTCATTTCCATGCATTTTGATGTTGAGATGATCAATTTGAAGATATTTGAGTATCAAAACAACCTCTTCTAATGAAATTTTTTTGAGTTGCCTTCTAATTTGACTATTTAGAGCCTCAACTCTATACAAACCTTTTCATTTATCTTTAATATAAAGAGATCACAGATATTTACAAGTATTCGATGTGAAATTTAATAGCTTGGATGTCACCAAGTTCGAAAAAATCTCTTTTAAATATAACCACCCAATTTCATAACCAATGGTCTGCATACTTGTTGTCATCTTACACCAAAGATAATAGTCTCAATGTATACTTTTCTTAATCGTTTATCGTGCCATCGACTCCTCACTTTTTTAATAGATAAATTAGGGCAAGAATCTTTTTGAAAATAAATTAGGATAAGGATCGGAGGATGATGACGACGATGAGTCCGACTGATTCGAGTTCAATTTCAAAGGCAAAAGAGAGTTCTTTTGGAAGATCTAGTGACGTGTGGCATTTAGCAAGAGATAAGTTAAATAATGTGCATGGGGTTTCCACAATATCCACCGGCATGATGGATGCGTAATACCCATGTGCTCTTCTTTAATACGCATCAGATTTTTTTGGAATTGCCCCTCATGTCCAAAACCAATTGTAACGCATCAGCATTATAGCATTTGTTAAGAGTGCCGAATGAAAGAAAAAGAAGATAGGAAGAGGAGAGAATCAATCTAGAGATAGACATAGAAAAGTACAAAAATGTCACTAAATATGGGGAAAGGATAATAATTCCCTATAGGAAAATAAACAAATGAACTACACTACATGCATACTGTATAGGCGCATAAATTTTACTCATGTCTAGTTTGGAACAAATCATCTTAATTTAATTGTGACCAAGAACTTTGGTGAGTACATGTGCCAATTGATCTTATGACTTTACACATGGAGTAGATATCTGCTAAAATAAAATGACAGTCCACTTCAATATGCTTCGTTCTCTCGTGGAACACTGGTTTGTTGGCTATATAGGTGGCAGCTTGATTATAGGTCTCTAGCTGTATTAACTCACACTTAGTGGGCTGGGCCGAACCGGGCCATCCTTGGCCCTAGCCCGCACCCCGGGCCACATTTTATGGCACATGCCCTACTGTTTTGGGGTCGGGCCAAGCCGCGTGGCCCATTGCTAGCCTTACCTATATTAGATTTGCCTAATGGAGATCTTGTTGAATAAGCATCAAAATTACTCTCAATGCTGAAATAGACATTTTCCCTATAGGTGAGCCATTGAACTAAAGGCCCATTAAGATATTCCATACCTTGACGCACAACCTCTCAGTGTGGTGTCCTAGGAAAATGCATGAATTGACTCATTACTCTCAATACAAAGGCTATATCTAGCCAATTATTTTTAGGTAGATAAGCTTGCCTACAAGTCCTTTCTACCTTCCTGCATCTTCAAACAACTCTCCCAAATCCCTCAATAATTTAGTACTTGGATTCATTGGTGTGTCAATTAGTTAAGCACCTAATGTCCCTATTTTTAACAACAAATTTGTTATAGTTTTGAGAGAAACTAATACCATACTTAGACCAAGCTATGATTCCAAGGAAACCTTAGCTAGTCAAATTCCTTTGTTTGCAAATATTGTTGTAAATACCTCTTTAAGTTGATAATTCCTTCTTGATCACCACCCGTAATAGAAATACCTCAAACTGCCAACACAATTTTATCTGAGGATCATCTCCAAATAAATGGAGAATAATCCACATTTCTTCACATAGGGATTGTTTCTACGCATAAAGGGCTTCCTTCAACCTACATACCTTACTAGACTTCTAAGGAACAAACCTGATGGTTACTCCATGTACACCTCTTCTTAAATCACCGCAAAAATAAGCATTTTTAACATCTAGCTGCCACAATGCCTGCCTACAATTTTGCTTCTTGCTATAGATATAAGCATTCAAATATAATTAAGTTGAACATTAGGGACAAGAGACCCAGAATAACCAATACCAAAATTTATTTATACCTTTTTGCTAGCAACCATGCCTTTAACATCTCAACAAGGTTCATCTAACTTATATTTGACTGCGTAAACCCAAACGGCATCCAACAATCAATCCGCTTTCTTAATGGCAATCAAGGAGAACCAATGTGCCATTAGATTGAAGAGCTACCATTTTTTCATCCATTGCTATCTTTCACCTAATATGAAAAAGAGCTTCCTAGTAGGATTTGTTAGAATTTTCAAAAGCTCAGATGCCACTTGTAAAGATTTTCAAAGACCACTTGTAGGGTTTTTCTGGGCACAACAAATTGGCGTAGAGAGATAAACTCTTTCATTACTTTGGATTCTGTAAATACAAAATACATGATCACTCGTATACATAAACACTTCTCTTTACAATTTCTCTCTTTTCCTCTGCACAACTCACGTACATGCCACACACCACTCACCATACTCTCGCCATATTTGGACACGCAAGACTACACGACATCCTTCTCCCTCTGGGATGTACTTCTTGGGACTCTCTTTCCCTCTCATGACCTCTATCGGCCTTTCTTTCTCTCACAGGCTCATTTTCTCTCTCTAGAGGTACCTCGCAACAAGGCCTGGTGCCAAGGCGAGATGTCACTACATCTCACCACGCTTCAGGCCCTCTCGCGCTTCTCCCCTCAGTGTGTGGAGGGCTTCACACCAAGCCCTACACACACAATTAACTCACTCTCTCTCTCTACTCGTCACTCCCTCTTCCACACCACACCTACTCACTATTTCTCTACTCACTCCCACACACACACACGCACTTCCTCTTTCTCCACTCTCGTCATACATCTTTTCTCCCCCTTCACCCACACACTCTCATCTCATCTCACAAGTGCACCCCTATTTTCAACTCTCTCTCTCCTTCATTTTTCCACTTTCGATGGCTTCCGATTTTTGACAAAGGGAAAAGGGGTAGGTGGGGTAGGTTAGTGCTGAGTTTTCAGGATTTAAAGTATAGAAATGTAGGAAAGTGAAGAAGAAAAATTATGATGATAAGGAAAGAGATGTAACAAAATGAGCTATTTGAATGTTGAGTACAAGAGTGCTTTACAAATAACCTGTGATTGGATGTTTGCAATGAGTACGTTTTTTGTTACCACGACCACATTCTGTACTGCTGCTACCACGACCTCTGCGTCCGTCACCTCCACCCACCCACAAATGTAGTTAAGGTACAACCATCATCAACAGTAGACGTAGATGAAGGTGTGGACATAGTAACACTTTGAGGACAGGAAGGAGTACACATTATTAAGAGATGGAAGTTTATTATTGGCTAAGAACTCTCCACGACTAGACAGACAGACATTCAGACTGAGGCCAGAAAAAATTATGCCCCAAAAGTCTTCTTGTTTCTTCGGTAAATCCGCATCATTTGACAAAGCCTAATAGACATTCAACTCTTCCTACAATACCCTGGAGATTGTTGTAATACTCATTAAGATTTTTGTTACCTGCCATAACGGAAAATATTCTTATAAAGTTGATAAGCTTGGCAGTTATTTTTATCAAAAGAATGCAACGCAAGAAACATCAGGATAGCACTCACTTGGGGTTTCCATACCCAAGTCATGATTTGGTAGTTCTCCTCAAGCCATTTTTCTTACCTATTATCTTATTCATTTCTCCTATCTCTAGTCAAGATCTCAATCTAAATCTTAGCACCAATAAACACCTTCACAAACAGCCTATAGGAGACAATCAGACCCATTTAACTTCACATAAGCGATTGGCATTCCATTAATGTCACTAATGCTGGAAATTTTGGGCTTCCTGTCACTGGCCGCGAGATGCACGCGCACGTGCACACACAAAAAAGAAGAGGAAAGTGAAATATATGATACTACAGAAAGCTAAGCAGTTTTGGAAGCACCAAATGACATAAAAAAGCCTTATAACTCACCAAAGATAAGCAAACACACAGAGTAGAAGAAGAACCACCTATCACTTAGATGTATATGAATGTAGATCTCTACACTTGAATCATTCCACGGACTTCAACAGGCTTCCGATCATATCAGCCACACACTTGCCCCTCTCATTCTAATTATAATGCTTAATGCTGAAAAATATAAAAATATCCTTAACTATAGGAAAAGGACAAGACTGCCGTATGGCACATAAACAAAAGAACTAAACTGAAAATATGTTCTTAACAATATCAAATTCAGACCTCGTTTCCTTATTTCATTTAAATGATCGAAAATTGGTATCCAATTGGCAAATAAAGTACAACTTCTATTAACCATCATCAGTTCCTCACATCGCCAAACGAAAATGGTCGTATCAAACCAATGTGCCTTTGATAATTGTTCCAAGAACCATAACCAAGGGAATAAAATTCCAAAGAGGCTAGTGGCGCGTATGTTAAAGAAATGGTCTTCTAGAAACTCACAAATAGAACAAGCCCATAAATCATAATAAAAAACTATATATTTCCATTAACCAAGGGAATAAAATTCCAAAGAGGCTAGTGGCGCGTATGTTAAAGAAATGGTCTTCTAGAAACTCACAAATAGAACAAGCCCATAAATCATAATAAAAAACTATATATTTCCATTGACATGAACATATAAGTGAAAAAATTAAATCTACAATTTCATGACACCCCCCCTCCCCCCCACCCCCCCAATTACCCTGAAGAGAGGGATGCAATGTAACCATTATCAGAGTATTTTAAACCTGTCACGGATGCAGAACGCAAACGTGGCTCAACAATGGCTTCCATGGAACCAAAGAACCCATCATTTTTCAGCAGGGTTCTAATGACTGAGCTGTCATAAATCACATCAAGAGAAGCATTCAAGCCATGTGACAAAGGGTCAGTAGTGAAGCTGCAAATACACCAAAAAAGAGAGAGGGTCAAACAGACCATAGCTTCCTATTTTTCCCTGTAATAAAGATCTTAAATCAAGATTAAAACGAAGGCATGAAAAAACATTGTCCAATAATCCAATAGATCAATCAATATCAACTATTGTATATTCATACTTCAATCAGATATCCAGTTAATGAATGAAATCTACTGTGAGAATTCCTTCCATTCTTTGCTATACGAGAAATATAGCAGTGCTATAAGACTGCCAATTATATAGCCGAAATTTACTGAAAATAAATAAGAAAGACCAATATAGGTCCCTTTGCTTCTGTAATATACAAAAATTAGAACATACTCTTAGACTTGAGTGATAATAGGTACTAGATTGAAATGAACAAAAAAGTTTCCAATTACCTTGAAAATCAAGATTGTGATGGAATCTCAGTCTACAAAGAGGTCGACTTGAAACCAGGGATATGAGGATGACTATCAAGAATTGAAGGCCCCAATGAGCTTGATGAGAGTGGTGGATACTACAAAGGATGCATCTACTCCTAGTGGCCTCAGGATTGGGTTTTTCTTTTGGACCTAACTAATCGTAGGAGACTCACATATGTGATTAGATGGGCAAGTAGATTTGTTCATGGCCCTTTAGAGGGTACAGATGATTTAGAAGTGCTTTTGAGATTGCTAGCAGAATACATACTTCTCAAATATTTTCATCCAAGTAAATGACACGGACATGGGTGCCTGGGATTTATATACCCCTTAGAATCATATCCATAAATTGTGACCATGGTGTCATTTTTCTTAAGTAACAAACATTATGTATCAAATAAAATAACAGCTTGCTTACCTTGCCTCAAAAGTCCTCCCTTCAGAGCTCATGGCCTCAAAAATATGATGGACAACCCATGGTGGTATAACAGTGTCATTTATTTCTATACTGTAGCAGACCCCTGATGACAATTCATCGACATTCCCCACCGAGGATTTGCCTTTTGAAGGTTCAAGAATAGCAGCAGCTCTCTTGATCTGTTTGCATCTGACCTATAAACATGGTTGTAAATACAACTCAACCAAACAATTATGATGTTTCATTATGGCAACAAACAAAAGGATTGGGAAAGTTCCATTTTCTGTTGATCCATGAATGGATTAGCTTGGGATGTACGCAATTGGGGCCTACTTGTCACAATTGTATTTCCATGAACTTTTTTTCAGCTCACTATTGGATAGAATAAGTTAAACACATAGACAAGTACATGGACCATTCCAAAAACCTGGAAAAATACAATTTAGTAGAGCATCACCCACCTCTGGAACAAAAAGAGACGCATTCTTGAATGGCTTAGGTGAATAAAGTGTAGGAACATCATTGCAAGCCAAAGAGTTCAAGAACAACCTGATGAATAAAAAAGTAAACTTCAGAACTGTATCTGTCAAACAAGCACATGCAAAATTACCAATATTATGACAACATAACAGATAAATGGAAGAGAAATATAGCGCAGGAGAAGACTAATAAGTACCTGTAATTAAGTAAAAAATCATATAACTTATGGACTCTTTCATTGCCAACAAAAGCCAATAAGGACTGAGAACTGTTGTCCACATCATTAACAAAATCCAGACGGCGTGTCTGCATAAGTAAACAAGAAGAAAATTATGCATCGATAATAGCAACAATATATATTGTTAACCAGATTTTCATCAAATGGAATGAAACCATTTGACTGAGAGAAATCAAACTGCCAAGTTTGGTTTCCAGTAACTTGTAGTCAGAATTCAGTTATTTCTAGTTGCTGAAAATGAAGACCACATACAGAGAAACAACTTAGTGGTTCCCTTTACAGAAGCAGAAGGCCAAAATTTATATTGAACATTTTCTTCTTTTTTTCTTTTCAAGTTCTATTCGTACTGAACAAATAAAGTGGCATACATACAACCATAAGTATTTATATTACACATGCATGTACACCCATGTGCTGGAAATCTTGTTTGTGAGCCACATGCATGTCCGGCGGTGGTAGAAGGAATAGGTGTTAATAATATACCTGCCCAGGATTTTTCTTCTCAAATTCGGAGAGTTCAAGTATATCTTCAGTTCTAGCTTGCTCAACTTCAAAATGGCAAAAAGGCATGGAGAATTCCACATCCTGTTTTGTTGGAACAGGAAAAGTAATCAAAGATAAGAATTTGGTGGTAAACTGATAGCATGAATTAAAATTGAACCCAAAACAAAAGCAACAAAATTGCCCTTTCCTATAAAGCATCAATTGTGAAATCACTATGTTCAGTCTCATAATCAGAATTGTGAAATCATAATCACAATCAGAATTGTGAAATCACTATGTTCAGTCTCATAATCACAATCAGAATTGTGAAATCATAATCACAATCAGAATTGTGAAATCATAATCACAATCAGAATTGTGAAATCACTATGTTCAGTCTCATAATCAATTGTGAAATCAAATGGATTGAGCAACATCAAACCGAGACTAATACAAGAGTAGTCTTCAATTCAGAATTATCCCTATTCTTGTAACTATAGTTTAAATGGCAAGGTGTTGACAAAGGAAATATGTATATGACTGCATGAATGTGTCTGCTTGCTTATATATCACAGTTATAATTCTGCTCTGGAATCTAGCTTTGGCATCCCAGGAGAGGGATCTGGATCACCACTGCTCCAGATGACGATCGCAAAAGGTTGGGAGTGATCCCAACCTCTTGAAGGTTAGACCATTTAACTTTTATAAAAATTGACCAGTGTAATCTTAAAATAGTTTTATTTCTTAATATTACACAATTCGATACTAGTCAGTGAAAATTGTAAAATTAAACAGTGTAACCTTAATTACTTTCGCAATCTCAAAAGTTGGCAATAAGATTAGGATCAAGATCCTCAAAAGGTCGGATCAAGATCCCTAGGATCGCTCCCTCCCATAGGTATCTTCTAGCCTTTCACGATCCCCAAATTCCAATCCCTAAATTAATTCTTATCCGCTCCCAGACCCAACAACTATGTTATAGACTTCTAATGATGCAGATAAGATAACAATTGCACGCACATACTTATTAACTATTGAAATGTGTGTCCATAAGTAAAGAGAAGTCTGTGTATATCAGTATATATTTAGCTTTGCTTGATGGCCCACTCAAAGTTTCAAACTATTCCAATTTTAATACAGCTTCGAGATGGAAATATTTTTTAACTATATCAGGATCAAAAAAGGAGATTGTGTATGCACCATTGTCTATTTCCATCACATACAACTATTGGATATGGGGATTTTCTCTTCATTTGATGTTGGCACTTCAAAAATAATGCACATCTCCACTTCACTCATTCAGATCTAATTCTATGTGCGACATTGTTCTCAATCTCTCCATTCTCATGGATTATCAACCCTAGATAATCGGAAACAAACTCTTTTAGGTATTTCTTGATCATCAATCTTAACTACTTCCTCGTTTCTACTGGGGTGACATCATGGTGGCGTGTTGTTTATGCGCATCAAGATCTCTAGACACATCAATTTGTTTTATTGTAAGTTGTGCCTCTATTGTAAGAACCATAGACATGATATTTGTTTGGCTCTGCCGTAGCCTCCTCTTTTAGGTTTCTATAATCTGGACATAAGCATCTAAACAGAGACATTCCTTCCTTCTCCAAGATAGCACTATAGTTCCACTCCCAGTGTGGCTGAGCCAGAGCCAGAAACCAGTGTAATCTAAGCCACATGGCCTCACCCCGTGTTGATCTCCAGACATTGTTTCAGCTGACCTTTGACATTGAAGTTCTTCTTTCCACCTATCTTTTGATCGTAAAGGTAAATCGCCTTTTGCTTGTATTATGAAACTAATGTCAATCTCTGCAAATAGGTTTTAAGGAACTCTTTTGCTGAGTGCATGCCATAGATAGCTTCTGCGATTCTTGTTTTAGTTTGTTGATGTCAATTCATTCCTCTTCCCATCAGGCCTTGCATTTATGTTCTTCCCTTTCCCCTCTACTGGAAGGATACTTTCACATCTACTGTTCAGGAACGGCAAGATTTGCACGCTATACACTTACATCAGGTTTTAGGCATGTGTCCTTACCACAAGCTCATGTTGAGCATTGTTCCCAGCCATTTGATCAAGCTGACTGTTTGACCTTCTGTTACATGACATTGATCATGTTGCAATCTGGGCCTGGTCCATCGTGGACCATGTATTTAACCATGGCTGAATCATGGTCCCACCTGCTGTGGCACTATCCCGACCATCAGCAGCAGATGAATCTCTAGAGCGAAGATATGGACCGTCATTTCTTTCAGTGGCAGGATCGGCATTTAATAGATATGTGCCAAAGATTAAGAGGATATGGGTGAGAAAAGACTGCCAGCCTAGCAAGGAAATGTCGTCAAGTTGGACCGAATGAGGAGAAATCTGCAATTTAACACTTGCGGTCCACAATTTTACATGGACACCAATACAGGTGTTCGAGTCGATGCGTCGTAGCTGTCTAGTACATTAGCCAAAAAAGCCAGCATGGCAAGACACTAATGTACATTGCTTTGTTATAAATAAAGTATTATATTCTATGTAATACAATATATATAGCTTTTCTTTCAATTACATCTAGGTGGGTGGAGAGGCAGTACCATGAGAATTATATCCTCAAGATAGGCTGAGCTCAAGCCTTCCCATGTAATTCTGTTAAGTGTTTGAATATTTTTTAATATATTCAGTGTCGACACATGTCAAACGTGTTGACACACGACATGGTGCCATGGACCACATGTCATGGTAACACTACCAAGTCCATCAATTCAGACTTAAATGAAATTCAAAATTCAAATATGAATTTCAAAAGGGGTGGTGTTATACAAGTGGCTAGAAATGGGCTAGCAAAGTAGGGCTTCTAATCAGCAAAAACTTCAGCTCGGTGTCCTTAATTCCCTCTCCATTTAGCATTCTCATCCTTCACCTCAGAAGATATCACTGCTGATTCATTGTTTTCCTTCTTTCCAATACTTCTGCTTGCTGGTGTCCACCTTCATTCGTCTTTCCTATCTGATGGATTTTGATATTACCATTCTTTATTGAATATTCAGCTTAAATTTTTGAATTTGTGGAAAAATAATGGTATTTGAAATGGGCCAGTATTTTAAAAAGCGGACCGCCCAACGTCTGGGCGGCCGCCTAAGCAGTCTAGAAGGCCTGGGTGCATCGCCCAAGCTTAGGCGGCCAAATTAGGCAGATATCCCTGGGCATCAGCCTAAACCCATTCGTGCAGCCGCCCAGGGCCTGTGTCCCACCCAAGGGTGGAAATACTGCTCCCTGATGATATTTTTGGGTCATTTTTGTAATACTAAAGAGGTAAAATTGTGGGTTTGGAACCTAAAACCAATTAGAGGCTATTTTAGAGAGAGAAAACCCAAAAAACAAAAAAAATGCTACTGGGTCGTCCAGGTTTTGAGCGCCCCCCGCCTCGGCACTGGGCAGCCTGGACCCCCCGACCGCCTAGGTACCGCCTAACGCTTTTTGAAACACTGGAATGGGTATATCATCCTTGACTTGCACCAAAATCACGTTGTGTCATTTTCCAACCTAATTTGAATAAATTTTCACATTTCATGGCAATCTTGCTAAAGACATCATAGGTCCACACGTGCAGAGAACTCTCCTTATCAAAAATCGTTTCTTCCTTGGGGCTAGGAAGAATAAGCATGATTCAGGACAACATCAAGAAAGCATTAGTAAAGAGCCACCAAATCTCCAAGATCACCATACCAAAATGCTTGCTGCTTCCCTAATAGAACTTTGGATGAATATCATGTATCTGTTTTCCAGAGTTTTGCATATAACAGGGCTGAGGTCTACCAAAGCCTTCTTGCCCATCCCTCCAGTCCTCTGCTTTTATCTGGGCAAAACCTCCCAGTAGGCTTGCTTGGATTGACTCCTTACTCTCCATCATTGCTTCACGGACCTTGAATTTAGTGAATCCACAACACCTTCTGTTTTGCACCCTTTAAAAGGCATTACAGGAGTCTCCACCAAGGTAGTAAAAGATTTCTTACTTCATGGGCTCTTCTAATGAGAGTATTTACCCGAGCTTCACCAGTTCATAGGTGATTCTGTTGATGAGGGTTTAGTCGATGCAGGTGGGTCCTAATGTTCCTCCATCCATTCCCTCCTTCCCAGCATGTCCCCATCTCCCGGCCCCAAGCAGGGACCATTACTTCATCTTTGGCCACTTATATGCCAGGAATGAACTGCCTCAGGGTAATGTAACCACTAGTTCATCCCTGCACTTTGTACATATGACCGTATTTCTACTGACAAACCGATGTTGTTAATCTCTGTTAACTTTGATGAAGCCCAAGAACAATTGAACACACCGGGAATTTGATTGTAAATAGACCACCAGTAAGTAATGCCGAAGTATTTCATAATGCAAAAATTTCAAGGAAATATTGGGACAAAGAATCTCTTCCTGTTAGTTCTAGAAGGCGCCATTTCTCCTTTTCAAATTTTTGTTGGATCACTGAACCATATTATCTCTTCCTTTTCAAATTTTTGCGGGTGAATAGGAAAGACTTTTTTGTCCAAGTTAGTAACACCTAATGATGAAGCATCATCCACCGAGTATATTTATATGCATCAACTGTAAGTCATTTTTTCTAGAAAAAACAAGAAACAAGACACATTCTCTGAATCCAAACTAGGAAGACAACAAATTGCCATGACTTCTAATGCTAGAGAGCACATCTCAGCAAAGTTCTTCAACGGATAATCAGCTTTTCTCCCAATACCTGAAGAATATATCTTTTGGAAAAAGAACTGTTAAAAGCTTTAAAAGAAAATGATCATGAAATAATAAACTTGACAAGTTTGATTATGGGTCACAAAGGGATCAATTAAGACACCATTCATCAAGAGTAAAGATCAGCAAGTATATGCCCGCATGAAAGCCCTTTGGACATGATGAGTTTGAGACTTTGAGTTGTTGAAGCCAAGCTAGGACCAACACAAGTTGATGCATCTGCTTGAAGGCATGAGCTAAGTTGCTCATGAGTTAGTTTAACTGCCAGAGGGTAGAAACACTTGCATCCTTTTAGAATATCTTTGTGGGTCTAGCATACAGCTTCTTCATTTGACATATTGATGCATCTTCTTTCCAAAATTGGAAGAAAGGGAACCAGTTTCGTGGATATAGCCCAGCCTCTTTCAAAGTTAAGTGCTAATTCCAGTAAATAACCATAAAAACCAAAAAACCATAGAGGAAATTTTCATACACATAACAATAAGAATCCTCAAAAGTGCAACATAAAGACAGCATATAACTCACATTCTCCTTAAGCAAGGCTCTCAATCCGCGAGTTGACCTAGAAAGATAAGCATTACAGGAGTGCTTTTTCGTATCAGGATAATCACCTCTGATGAATAGCACCACAAATTGGGAAGTATAAACTGCAAATTACAAAATAGTCAAAGAATTCCATGATATAAAAAATTTCCGTAGCCAGCCCATTAAATTAAATAGAATACCACAAACAAAAGAAAATAAAAATAGTAGGCATAAGAGAGCACAAAGGAGTGACAAAATATTCCAAATAACTTTTAGACATTAGAAAAAAGACACAAGTAACAAAATTAATTATCAAAATAAAGGATAGCTTACGACAAGATAGTTGCAAATTGCACAAGGCACTCTAACAGAGAAGAACTGATAAATAAAAAATGAAAAAGAAAAATATGATTCAGAGTAAGTTCACAATCAAGAAGTAACCTCAGATTCCATATATTAGTAAGAAATTATATTTGAGTACTAAGAAGCTGTATTTTAGTATTACCTAGACTAATATCATACCAAACTGCATATACATTATACAAAAAGATTATTCTATCATCATCATCCGAGCCTCATATCAATTATTTGAGATCAGCTACACGAATCACGTTCCGTTATTTCACTCTATCAAGGGTCATACCCTCAGTCTGATGATAACCATATTTATTCTCCCTACTTCTATCTATATCTTTTTGGGCCTTCCCCTTGCCCTTTTAGAGCCTTCCACTTGAATCAAATTTCCGCTACTAATGAGTGCTATCCTAGGTCAATGTTGCATATGACCAAACCACCTAAGTCTACTTTCCCTCATCTTATTGCCTATTAGAGCCATCCCTAAGTTCATCAGATGTATTCATTCTGAATTCTATCCTTTCTTGCCTTGTCATTCATCCATCTCAACATCCTCATATTAGTTACGCTCATTCTATGGATATGTTGTTTCTTGACCACCCAATATACCATCCCATAAAGCATGACTGGCCTTACAGTCGCCCAACATTCAAATACATAACACACAATTAAAAGATTAATTACAATATGATAGAAAAGTGTGAAATCTTATTGAAGGAAATAGCCTACCACTAGAGAAGAGTTGTTCCATTGATCTACCAATATAGGGAAAATAATATCTAAAGAACAGATTTGTCACTATTTTGGCTTACTAGCAAACACAACCTAATGCTTACATCATAACAAAAATAGGAAAACTTGATTTCGATACATACAATAGAAAAGGTTACATATCTTCCTTCTAAGCATGTAGTAAAGACATCGAAATGAGTCCTGCCAAGCCACTTGGCGCTTCAATAAGAAATCACTTTCTGCAAACAAAAAGTGAATCAAGCTTCTAACATCATTTCAAGGTGCAAAAGAAATTGGAGTATTGTCCGACATCTGTTCATTTAGATATGTACCTGCCAAATTTCCACGAGCAGCAGACAATTCCATGGAATTTATGACAGAAGGAGGCAGAGAACATTGCGGATACATCCATGAATGCAATGCTCTAGAATAAGAAATCCCAAGATTTTCAGAGCATCCCAGCAGGGAGCTAGATTCTCCACAATTCAGGCCTTGATGAAGACCATATTGAGATACAAACATAGCCATGCCTTGATAAGAACTTGTAGGACTCAACTTGTGGCACCTATAAGGTACAAAAAGAAATATGGAAACAATTCAAAAAAAAAAACCAGTAGAAGATTTACTAGGAAGGAAAATATGCAAAGAGTCACTGCAGATTACAATAGTAAACTGCAAGTCAAGTCAACCACACATGGTTGACAGAGGACGAGAAACGTTCCAATGCTCGATGTCTAATATGGCAGAGGAAATCTTCACTCCAACCATTCACTATTAACTATGAATGGTTGATGTGATCTGCAATTTACTACATGTAAATTGAACAAGTTGCTGCATATGATCCCTAATACAAAAATAATCAGTTGATTCAAAGTAATGAGCGATCGAACTGAAGCAAATGACAGATACTGAAGAAAACAATGTTTATTTGTGGCTGATTTTGCCTTGAAGGAACTTTTGCCATCCAATTAATTCTTTAACTCTTGCCAGTGTTGTTTGTTCAGATGTGCCTATTGTAAAGCCTTTATGGTCAATTATCACTAAAGGTCAAAAGATAAGAGTATACATCAAGCCAGATCAGAAATGCAGCCAATCAGAGGCGTGTACTGAAAATAAGTGTCTAAGGAAGCCCTTGCAGGAGAAAATCTACTATCAAAAAAGAAAGGAAGAAGGAAAAAATACCCCAAGATGGAAGCCCCTCTTAACTATCCCTCATCGGCTAGAGAATTGATTCCTACAGCGGCATCCCTCATAACATGAACCAAGTGTAATAAAACTAAGCATCAACTGTTGTTTTGTCATTTCAATAATGCAGATCAGAATTACCCAGACACCTTTTTTGGGTATGGATAAACCATGCACATGAATCGTATTTGAATATAATAATATATATACTAGAAACACAAATAAAAATATTCCGAAAACTGTACCAATATTTATCAGAAGCCACTTCCAACATATAATAGAAATATTGCTCAAAAGTCACCAACATACTAGAAAATTTGTCAAGATAATGTGCAATGTCACTGTGGAATCCATATCACTATTGTAAATATGACATGTAGAATTATTGCACAAATTGAATCCCAAAACTCAAGACAACCTAACATACCGAAACCATTACTTGTAAAGATAACTAGTAAATGATATACACATATGCACATATACACAATACAAACATATGGATGCATGCCTGCATGCGAGCATGACCAATATAAAATTTAATAAACGGGATACAAGCAATATAATGATTCCAGGCACGTGACCAAACCACTTCGAAATAGATGCAAAGTCAACTATTGACATAAATACAACACTCACCAACTAAGCGATGAGGAGGAAACCAATCGCAAACACACTTTCAAAGTAAAATCCAGAAGTACTTTATTGGTGGGAATACAGATCTCGTTACAAGAAGTTCTCAAAGAGCATGATGATGAGGAACCCTCCAAACTTCCAGTAGAATTGGCAACCTTGGGGAGAACCGTGGAAAGCTTTGAAGATGCCAGTCCTTTAAGTGCTTTATCCTAATCTTAAAAAGATAAATGTTACTGCCTAAAGAACAAAAAGAATAGCAGTTTCAACTACAAATGAAGCTACTCGTTGCAATGTTTACCATATCAACGTCAACTGGATTTGCTAATGCTGAACTGCCCCAAGAAAGCTCAGCAACGCTACGAAATGTGCTTTGAGAACATTTTGCAAGCCCAGTGTGAGAGTTGTGCCCCTTAATGTCATCTGCAGAAGTGCTTGTACTGCCAACAAATAAAGTAGCTTAAGGCACTCAATAAAGCCCCCCAACAACCTGACCGCAAAATAAATGAGATCTCTAACAACATTGTGCTGCAGAAGCATCTAAACAAAATTAAACTATCAGTTTAGAAAGAATAATATGCCATCATAAGGAAAACATACCATGGAGGTCCTTCCTTCTTCATGGTCAAATGACAAGCCTTGGATGGGCTTTTCATAAAATCCCCTTGTGCAGAGGAAAGAGCATTTTCCTGATTGAGATGAACAAAGGTTTTCCCCATCAGATTACTTTTATTTATGAAAATTAAAGGGTATCTATGAATATCTTTTTACAGTTTGATACCTATTGATAATGTGTCAAGTCAAAAAGAATGAGACTTTACAACACATAAAACCTTCTATTACAACAAGAATCTGACCTTCCGCTTTTCATTATGAGTCCCCAACAAGCCATTGGACTTCTTAACAGGGTAGACATCATCAACACGAGTATCAATGTATCTTGGTGTCTTTGATGACTCTGATTTCTTATTCCCATGGGTTATTTCACTGCTATTGCCAGAAAAAACAAGTCTCAGTGCCTTTCTCTTTACAGGTTCAAATATCTAGATTCCAGAATGCATGAAGAACAAATATTTGTATTTACCAGTCACCACCCGAAAGAAAAGTGGAGGCTCCCTCAACAGGATTTCCAAATTGCCTTCGCTTCAGCTGCTCCCCCTATAAAAGAGGTGATGGATCAATGAGGAAATATAGGTATTACTACCATAATTGCATATGCAGAAAACATTTTATTTACAAATATTTCATTATAAAAAAAATGCATCAAGTACATGTAATTTAACATGTAGAATAATCATGGGAACTAACACACAGAGGAAAATCACCAAACCAAAAGTTATTTTAAAATAAGCCAAAACAATATATACTAACTGACAAATCAAGAATAAGTATTTCAAACAAACCCAGCTCAAAGTATGTACACAAAATAAGCAATCCAATACACGCTGGCCAACTAGCTATTCCAACTACTTGATATAGTACTTATGTATTGTATATTGCGTAAAGATGAATCACCAATTCCGTCAAAGAACCGCCACAGCCCTGAATGATTCCTTGTCTAGATGAAATTTTTTTCAATCACTGCCTTTAACCATCTACAATTTTGGAAATGTAAACTTCTCTCACACAATTCCAAGAGATATCTCTCACACAATTCCAAGAGATATCCATAACTATTTGAATCTTTGAATGATGAAAAGCAAAAAACGAAAAAAAACGAAGTAAATCTTTCATGAATACCAAATGAAAACTCGGGCAATACAAAATAAAAGGCTCAGTGGTTTACTCTCAGTTCTGAAGGTGTCTTTCTCTTCATGGTGGGCTCGAATTGG
>NW_006498608.1:5059774-5072369 GCF_000471905.2 Amborella trichopoda | reverse complement strand
CCCCCCCCCCCCCCCGCCTTATATAAATTGTATATATATATATAAAATAAAAGTACAATATTATGTTATACAACATTATCACATAAGTTGGCTATACGTAAAAAGATAAGCCAACCAAGAGGATAAATATTATTCCCAAGAATGTTGTGTGAATAGGTGGGGGCGTGCCACCCTTTTGGTGGCCACGTGTGGGCCCCACCTAATCCACATCTTTTAAAATTTGGGCCCCATGTTTAATGGATATCCTAAATATTTTTAAGAAATATTTTATTTCATATTTAGAATTTTAAAATCTTATATTTTATTTAAAACATTGAAAAATTAATTTCTCTTAACTTAAAAATTTAAATGATAAAAATAAATATCAAAAGATTCACAAGAATTCAAATAAACATTATAAAAATCACATAATATAAAATTAATTAATTTTGATAGGAATTGGATCCGTTAGATCTAGAAAATTATCAATACATGGGAGCACTTCACCTTCAACTGCGAATCACGATCCGCCTACCTTTCTTAAACTGACCCAGCAGTTCACATGACCCACAGTTCACTGTAGGGGTTCATAATTGGACCACTAAAGTCAGTTAATAGACTAGGGAATGCAATCTCAGTTTATGGATTTCAGGTTCTCCCTTAGAGACAAAAATTATGGTCTTCCAAACGATGATGCAACCATGACTCTATAGTGCATAGGGGTAATCTCTCGCACATGTAGTCATCATGGGCTCAAAAGAGTTCTTCAAACAAGCCGCTTCTTTCTGTAGCCACACATCTGGGTTTCATGGGTGAACAACACTACAGTCTTTTGTTTCAGCTGGCATGTCAAACACTAGGAACTCCCACTGGAATATTTAGTTATTTAAGCTTGGAGTTATTATGGAATTGTAATTCCCTTTTACGTGCATATCGATGCCATGTTGTCACAGAAAATCCTCATTGCCTCACAATGCACGGGTTGAAAGTCAAGTCGATTAAGAAATTTATTAATCCATACAGCCTCCTTGGCCACCAAATAGCACGCCACGTATTTTGCCTCTAGGATGGACAATGTCACCACATCCTATTTATTTGATTTCTAAAAAATAGTTATCCCTCTAAGCATGAACACGTATCCAGATGTAGACTTCACATCATCTGAATCCTTAAGATAGCTTGCATCTGTATATCTGAATATCCAAGCAGCTAAAAAAAATACGTAGGACTGTAGCAGGTCCCGCTCAATTATTACACATACAATATATACATTATTAATATTCTTATGTCTATATCATGAGGTAGCATATCAAGTCTCATGCAATAAGTAATTAAATGCCTATTGGATTCACAATATGCAAAACATTTATAAATTACAAAGGTTCAACTACACTAGTCATCTTGGTAATAAATCCATACTAACCAAGTTATCTAATCAATTTAACATGTGTCAAGGAAGCCTAGCAAGATAGCCTTCATACAACATTCTATATGGTTTAAGGTCTTAGGTAATTAAGGATTCTAAATAACTATAAACATGAGTCAAGACATATGGGTCTTTAAAAACTTATCCATGACAGTTTTTCTCCTAATTTTATAAATACCTTGAAGGTATAATAGTTTTCTTCCTTTTAAAAAATTGACTTGGTATATACAAGCAATGGTTAGATAATAGTATGAAGGTATAAAATGATTTTTTATAAAGAATTAGTGGATCTAACATGACTATAGGGTTTTCTCAAAACATCTCATTTAATATTAAAATATATTTTTAGTCTTCAAAAATCATTTTACCACATTCACCTACGAAGTCATGTTTACAGCTACAAAAACAAGCCATAAAATCCATATTACAATTTTATCTAAAATAAAACATGGCTAAAGAATGGTTATCAAAATCTTGACAAAAATTTCTTTTTGGTAAATATGGATACTTTATGAAGAGATCATCATTACATGCAACATATCATATTACTGGACATGATCGGGAGGATGGTCACTAAGACCGAGTTTCATCAAAACACTCTTTCCGTGCTTATATATTTGAATGAGTCATACCATCTCTCGTGTTTCATACTTAGGACTCAAAGCCCTTGATCAAATCACATCTCCATGTGCATCATTATCTTAAGTAGTTCATACTCTTAACACAATGAGGCACCATAACACATGATATTCATAAATAGACTCTTTCAAATTTGTTAGCACATATCATTCAATATTCATATACTCCATACATATTCATAAAATAATTAGCTAAAATATAACCAAAACATATAAAAAAATAATTGAATCATATTTCCCTATATGATCTTACAATATAATGTGAGATATATTTCATACCTCAAAATCATATAGCGTGGTACCTGGGCTTTCTTGATTCATTGTTTTCACTTGTTTGACAAACTTTTATGATATTGGAAGAGCATGTAATTGATTGATAATATATTGGTCATCGGTTTCACATGTCACGGAGTGTGTATCTCTTCGGCACTTAGATTATCCCTTTCTCACACCATGAAGAAAAATCTTCTTCAGCCCATCATTTTAAATATCACAAATTCGATTCTTCCACTGATCTTTTATTTTTCTTTACTACCTCCAAGCCTTTTTATGTATCCCTTCATTTCGAAGAAAGGGATATGTTGTTATAAGTATTGTGTTTTTTTTGTTCCTAGATTGAACACTCTTCATATAGTGTGTCGTACGTTACCAGCTCTGTATTATCTCTTTCTGAAGTTTTATTATAATAAACCATACGTATGACGCACTATAAAACCCCTTTTAATAAGCCCTAAAAAAGTCTTCATTACTGGGAATCCAAAGATGTGCCTTAACATACACATCTTTCAATTTATTGCAGAAGAGAACGTGAGCATCCCATGATAATGATATATCTCAACTTTAAAGAGTTTATCTCCTAATCTTTTTGAGTACTGAAATAGATTCAAAATTTATAAAATAGTGCTCAGTTCTATCCCTAAATCACACAATTTAGTGAGTCTACATTTTAGTGAATTTTTATATCACAATGCAATTTTCTCAGCAGTAAATTAGGCTAAGCATCTCCCAATAAAAAAATTGTTTCTCTCAAACCTCAAATAATTTCTTCCTGAAATCTCTTGTGTTGAAAACTATACTCAAAACTAAATCATAATTTCATGGTTTGAATCCCAAACAATACCTTCATTCGGATAAATAAATAAAGTGACATACACATCACAAAATAACTCATACTACATAATTCTAGGATGAACATTGTCTAGTAAAAATGTATTTTGTCTCTACCCTTGTGGCGTTTTACATTCAAACTACTTTTGTATCAAAGTAGATACATCATGGTAGCACATGTATTTCTACAAGCATCATACCTCTCTGTTAAGTAGGCTTCATGGTTATAGTTATTTACGTCTCAATGAAGAGAACATCATAATTGTAAAAAATTTAGAATGACCTCTCTTCAATCCAAAATTTGTATTCCTCTCTTCAAATAGATATTTCTCTCTCAAGTAAATTTTATTAGAAACTAGACTCATAATGGAAGTCTAAAAACTTAGTATGAGCCATAAAATATTTTGTTAATAATAGAAATAAAATCATAACTTCCAAGTCATGGAAATAATTTCGTTGCAGAAAACAACACTTGCGCACCCCTCAATAAATTGATCATATCTTTCAAACCATAAAGAATTTTTTGATAAAACTTTTTTTTTTTAAAGTAAACTCAATTTTATGAGTCACAGTCTAATTTTAGCTAAAAATAAAATCATATGGTTGGTGAGAAAAATCACGGAACTCAATGGACAGTTCTTGGATTTTGTAGGGTCAGAACTGATATCCTTTATTGATTTGTCCATAACTTTCAATTCCTTTAAGATCTCCCACTGAAATTTTGTAGGTAGATCCTACTCTCAAATACACACAAAATCAATAAGTATGCAATATAAAAATACATCATTATATTTTTCATATAATTGCTCCAAAATAGCACAGAATACCAATTCTTTAAAATGCATTTCTCGATGTTTTGAATATATTTCAATAATTTTTAACTGGGGTGTATTACCTAACCACAAAGATTAGTAGCTTTCTTACCTCCCATTTCCAAGCTTAATCTCGGCTCAATAAAGGGAAAAGGCATCTAATGGCTTCAATTATTAATCTTGCTCTGATACCAATGAAAGGACTTTATGATAAAGCACGGTGTATATATTTAAAAATAATTCTTTATCCTTACACCAACAAGATCACTTACAATGTCTAATTATAATTCAACCAATCTTGAAATAAATAAAATAAAAATAAAATTGGTTATCAATTACTGCCTCTTCAAATACAATTATTTATTCAAAAAACAAAAAGTAGAGTTTAATGTTTTATGGGAAGAGAAGTAAATATTTAAAAAGGTAAAATTGTGGAGAGTACCTCAACTGGGCTTAATATGCCCCACGCCGAGTCTCCTCCTTCCGATGGTGCTCGGGATCTATAATCGGTATGTTGATTTCCCTACTATAGCAAAAATCCATTCAATGACTTAATCTTGATCAAGCCTCTTAATTTGATTTTAGAGAGAATATGAATAGAGAGGAAGAGATCTACTAGAAAGGGGTTCCACCCCTTTGCCAGCCATAAAGAACATAGGTGATGCGTGCCACCAAAACATAGTGAAACTTGAAGAGAAAGAGATATAAAATTGGGGCATGTCTCCTTTTATAAATTTTTTATGCCATAGATTTTGTCTCAATTCGTAGAGTCAAATCTCAACCGTTGATCTAAGGAGAACATGTGGGGTAAGAGATTTGAGCCATCCATCTATTTGATCTACCATCAAGATTCAAAGAGATGAGCTAGAGCCTTATCCTCCATTTCCTAAATATATTTCCATCAAATAAGGAAAATATATATTTTAATATATCAAATAATTAATTATTAAATCAACCAAAATATATTTCTATCAAATAAGGAAAATTTATATCTTAATATATCAAATCATTAATTATTAAAGCAACCAATCTTGATTCAAAGATTTAGTAAATATCTCAAATATTCAACTTTATCACATACATTGGTTATATCTGAAAAGATAAGCCAACCAAAAGGATAAACATTATTCCCAATAATGTTATTTGAATGGGTGGCGCGTACCACCCATTTGGTGGTCATGTGTGGGCCCACCTAATCCACATTTTTTTAAATTTAGACCCCATATTTTATGGAGGTCCTAAATATTTTTAGAAAATATTTTATTTAATATTTAGAATTTTTTAATATTATATTTTTATTTAAAACATTGAAAAATTAATTTCTCTTAAGTTATAAATTTAAATGATAAAAATAAAATATCAGAAGATTCACAAAAATTCAAATAGACATTCTAAAAATCACATAACGTAAAATTCATTAAAATTAATTAATTTTGATGGGAATTAGATCCATTAAATCTAGAAAATTATCAATACATGGGAGCACTTCACCTTTAAATGCGAATCACGATCCGCCTAGCTTTCTCAAACTGACCCAACAAGTCCCATGACCCACAGTCCACTGTAGGGGTTCATAATTGGACCACCAAAGTTAACTAATAGACTAGGAAACACAATATCAATTTATGGATTTCAGGTTCTTCCTTAGAGACAAAAATTATGGTCTTCCATACTATGATGCAACCATGACTCTATGGTGCATAGGAGTAATCTCTCGCACATGTACACACTTCACCCTCATTGATGAATTTCAAAACGGCTATTTATGTACATGCCGTGTGATGATATAACGATGAGGTTTTAGCACTGTCTTTAAAGGCTATTCATCACACGTAAGGGCCACACAGTCCCTTGACTCTCATCTGGGCAAACTCCGACCTCATCAAGGGATAACCCACTTAAGCCTTCTCGGTAGATCCTTACGTCCAGGTATCTTAGATTTTTCCAAACTTTGGCTGGCCTAGCTCATCGAACCTAGTTCGAGCATCAGCAAATAATATTTACCTAGTATAGTTCACAAAATGATCACATTCCATACTGAGTTTATGTTCCACTATATAAAATGCTCATACAAGCTCTCATAAGGCCACCTAAACCCAGCATATCTTCCATCTGATTTTGAGATAATGCACACATCTTCTGTGAGATGAAAGGAAGAAAAAACTCTATTTCCAGGCATTTGAAAGTATGCAACCACCTTTTTACTCCTTTTATCATGAATGATTCATTCAAATTTTTTTTGAAAGGAAAATACACAAGGTTTTTGAAAGGGAAAATATATAAGGTATACCTTGTATTATAGGAGTGAGACAAACCTCTTAGATTAGTAAAAAAATACTATTTTGGTAGTGGAAAATTCCTCAATTGATTATCTCAACCTCAAAGTGTATGAATATATAGAAAACAGATTTCAAGTTTTGAAAACAGTGCATCTTGTAACACATTATGTGGACCATCTATTTTCAATATTTTAGAGTGTTTATAAATTTACACAATACATGCCATAATGGAGGCTTAAATTTCATAATTAGGGTGAAAACAAATTTTCCACTATAATAAGAATCTCACGCACAAAGAGATGCAGTTTGGATATAGAGATGGAAAATTGTTTGGTGCATCTAAGCCTGTACCTATTACTATGCAAGCTCGAAGATCTACACCATCCACCACAACTGGGTCCCATAAATAATAGTCCTCCAAAGAAAAAGTAAAATCAACCGTTCAAATATTTTTTTCAAAAAATATCATTTCTAGTTTTTAAAATTTATTTATTTTTACAGAGTAATACACTCCATATTAAAATTTATATGTTCCCTAAAAATTATGATCATACTCTATTTCAAAAATAAATTATTAAGGAGCCCATATTTCTACACGTGAGTCCGTGGACTAATCGAAACCGTGTCCTTTGGAGATACACCGTACTTTGACCGGTTAAGATGGTCACCATATATAAACTCAGCTTTTTCATAATAACCCTCTTGAATAAGTACCCACCACTTTAAAGATTTTGGAATCATACTATGGGCATAAATTAACACTTAATAGTTTCTTTCACCTAGTTATTTTGCGAGTATAATAATTATGTTCCAATTAGAGATTCCTCCTATTGATCTACTATCATAACAAATGATGATTTTGTAGATTCATTCATATTAGAAAAGTAATCGTTAAAATGATTAGAATAATTGTTTCAATCATTATACAAGAACTAAGCAATATTTAATTGTCACTTAACGTTTTGAAGGAAAGATGTTTTTTCTTTAAAAATCAGTCTCTGTTTGAGAAAATATATGATGATTCTACTGACTCATAAATCTGCACTTGTTTTTCTAGGTATTTAGGATATGAAGCATATTCCAAATCACTGTAAGTTCACTTACGCCTCGTATTCATAGATCTCTAAAAGCGGTGCAGACATGAAGCTAATATTTGAATAATTAAAAGGGATTATATACTATGAGATCATTTCTTTTTAGAATAAAGAGATCACAAGCATTTTTAGCCAATGGATGTAAAATTTAATAGATTGTGGTGTGTTACACAATATTTGAGAAATTTTATTTTGGACTTTGTGCCCAATCAATGACACATCTATAATAGTCAATAATAATTGTGACTTCCTTGTATCAAAAGTAAATAATCTCATTGTATACATTTCCAAATTAAAATGAGTTCTCCAGAAAAACAAAAACAAGATAGACCATCTTAAGGCTCAAAATTCATTTATTTCTCCATATTCATGGTCATAGTGGTCTAAACGGTAGACCCATAAATACGATCGTTGTGGTCCAGATGATAGAATGCCAAAATTTAGATTCAAATTTGACATAGAGCTGGATCGTGGTGGTAGTACCCCCATACACATCGCATCTCTATACCCAGTTACCACGTTGTAGTTTCCAATCCTGCTGATACCACCTATTGATACCTTCAAAAAAGTGTAACTTCCTTATCTTTACCAAAAAATAGGTAGGAGATACTTACTCCACTTAATCACAAAAAAAAAAAAAAAAAATGCAATAATATGCTTATGGTTTGTATAGCATGCTAACATGTGGCTTTTCCTACACTTTGCTAGCACATCCTCTGCCATCCGATGAGGCCCACGGATGGTTGGGAGTGCCACCAAACTTATAGGAATCTTGTATGCCAGTAGATAGCATACTTTCCTTCACGTAAATTAGCTTATGCATACTCTAGCTGCAACAAAAAGTATCATATCATATGCAAGGGGTTTATGATAAAATTCATGGTATGTTCAAAGATTCGAGGCATGGGCCCCATTTCATATAAATTAAAATATCATAAAATCATAATACAGAATCATAGATAGTAAAATGCAAGAAGCTTGTTTTGACAAAGTGTTTTAGAAGTCACTAATCCAGGTCGGTGATTTAGATTCGGTGCAAAATGTTCAATTTGGTTAGTGATCCGAACAATTCTTTGGAATCGATCGAAAAATAAACAGTTCTTATTTTATGTATATTTTAGTAATTACTTCTTCGTTTTTATCTTTTAGATCCCAAATAACTATTGATCGAAATTGAGAATCAGTCATCCAAATATGTGTTTTTGACATGAGAGAAAAGAGAGAAGAGAGACAAAAAAGAGAGAAGAGAGAAAGAAAAGAGAGAGAGGAGACAAAGGGGAGAGAGAGAGAGAAGAGGTGTCAGTCTTGTAGTTCGATCCTGCATGGAGGCATTTTCATTCAACCGTCTGTAGTTTGATCTTGCATGAAGGCATTTTCCATTTAACCCAACCCAAAACTTGTTGATAATATATTTTGCAATTCATTCACATTTTCAATCGATAATATTATGTGCTCTCTTGTAGTTTCTAAAGGCCAATTAGTCCCGTGGAAGTCTTAAAAAATTAAAATTCATGACATTGCCATATTTCTCTTATTAAATTAGAAATTCTTTTGGGGTGAATAATTTAAAAAAATATGGCTGACGATTATATAAGGCGATTTTCTTCACAAATCTACATTTTACGTCGCAATATAGTTTTGGCGTCGGAAATTTTATAACGGTGTAAAAATATATTTTAATCTTTTGTTAAGAAATTTAAAGATTTAAAATAGTACAGATTTAACGGATATATAAACACTTAAAAATATAATAAAATTATATATATATATATATATGATATATTTAGTGTTATCATGGTATTACTAGAAAGTTTTCGTTAATAGTAAACCTTATTTTCAATTTCATAACATTTAAAAAAAAAAATTGATAGAATTGCCCTTTTTTAGTTTTTGAAAAACCGAAATGTTCCGTTTTGTTTTTCAAAAACTGAAAAAAGTTATTTTTTTGTTTTTGAAAAGTCGAAAAAGCTTATTTTTCATTTTTTAAAAACCGAAAAGTAACCCTCTTTAGTTTTTCAAGAACCGAAAATTATCTTTTATTTTCCAATAACTTATTGGAAAGTTTACTGAAAAACTACAAATTTTTGGCTTTTGAAAAACCAAAATTGTCGTGTTTTTGGTTTTTCACTAACTTACTGGAAAATTTATTGGATCGAGATAGATTTTCAGTTTTTAAAAAACCTAAAATGTCGTGTTTTTGGTTTTTCAAAAATCGAAGATTGGATATTTTCCATTTTTCAAAAACCGAAATCTATCTTTCATTTTTCAGTAACTTATTAGAAAATTTACTAGAAAGAGACAGATTTTCGGTTTCTAAAAAACCGAAAATGTCGTGTTAAACCAAAAATTGGAATTGGGTTACTTTTCGGTTGTTGAGGGATGAAACCCAATTCCGGCGGTTGTTGAAAAACTGAATTGGGTTACTTTTTGGTTTTTTAAACACCAAAAAGGCTTATGTTTTAGTTTTTGAAAAATCGAACCGTTTAAACATTTCGTTTTTCAAAAACCGAAAAGGGCAATTCTATCTTTTTTTAAAAAAATGTTATGAAGTTGAAAAAACGGTATACATATAATAATGACTACATCACGTTAATTCTATAATAATGATAAATATAATGGATATATACATCATTTTCTCTAAAAATATTGAAAATAGATTATCCAAATAACTTCATGGACTTTTTTTATTTTTTTTTCTTCATATCCATATATCTCGGGCTGAAATTGAGATGATCTATCGGAGGATTTTACAACATGGGACCATTGTCTTCTAACATTTTTCTAGGTGCACCTTACTTCGGTAGTATCAGGTTGATACCTTATATAACAATTTCCAGCATTTGTAGGAAAAGTTAATATAAGGTTGCAATCTTACACTATCAAAACAAGGTGCACCAGGAAAGGGGCTGAGGTCATGGTGGTAGCATCCCCACACCTGGTTATCACATCATGGTATCTATTCCTACCGTTGACCCCTAATTAACACCTTCAAACAATAATGCGCCAATCTATTAAAAAAATGGGTAGGGGCCTGTCTTGACCAAAGTTGGAAAACCTTCTAATTTGTTGCATTTTATGGATATAAAGAAATAATAATAATTTCTAAAAATAATGTATTTTATGGAAATAATAATAATTTTTAAAAATAATGTATTTGTAGCAAGTTATTTGGTCCATCTATTTTTAAGATTTTTGTCCATAAAAAAATAATAATAATTTGTAACGATAACACCTTCAAACGATAAAGCCCAATCTATTGAAAAATGGGTAGAGGCCTATCTTGACCAAAGTTGGAAAACCTTCTAATTTGTTGCGTTTTATGGATATAAAGAAATAATAATAATTTCTAAAAATAATGTATTTTATGGATATAAAGAAATAATAATAATTTTTTAAAATAATGTATTTGTAACAAGTTATTTGGTCCATCTATTTTTAAGATTTTCAAGCGTTTATAGATCTACTTGATCTGTATTATTTTTGAAATTTTACAGTTCAAAATTAGGGTTGAACCTGGATTTTCGAGCCATTGTAAAATTTTTGACACCAAAACTACGTCGTCCAATAAAATTTAGGGGTGCGCCTTAATTACATAGTATAAAATGGGCATCTTATACAAACCTCACTGAATTTTATATAAGGTATTGATTTAAGATAAATTTATCAAAATATTTATGAAAGATTACCTATTTGACATTTTAGTCAAGTGTAAGAAAAATCAGGTGGTTTATATCGTAACCGCCCGATTAGATCGATACCGGTTGGTTCCGGTATTGACTGGTTTTGGTGAATTGGTTAGGTGTGTGTATATATATATATATATATATATATAATGTATTTTATTTACAATGTATTTTTTAATATTTTTCATCATTTAGCAAAGCTTGGAAATTATTTTGGCCATTAATACTTATTTTTACATTTTTTCATCTTTTTTAAAAAATAAAAAATATCACTGGGCATAAATTGTTCTTTAAAATATATTTTTCATTAATTTTCAGCTTAATTTGAATGTGCGTAGTTTAATAATGCTTTAAAATAATTTTCATATTTTATTAAATTTTTTGTATTTTTAAAATTTTTAACATCTTTTTTACCACCCGGGACTTGTTCGGTTTCGCTGGTTGAACCGACGAGTTGAACCAGTTCCGATCCATGTCCGATTAACCTTTCCAGTTGGATTTTTCCTATACTGTTTCAATCATGTAGGTTGATTTAATTAAAAAGTGCCCAACAAAAGATACATAATTAATAGTTGGAGTTGCAAGCCGCTTGATCAATTCCCCTTAATTTGAAGGGGAACTTTTCTATATACCATTAGGTGTAGGGAAATTATATACGTCGCCTATTCTCAACTGTTCGATTTGATTGGGTGGCCGAGATGGAACTAATCACAGTGTTGCGCCTAAACACTATTTTATATTTTAAATGTTTTTACAAATCATATTGATATCAAATTTGGGGAGTCCAATCCTCTCACAAGAGCACACATGAAAAACTTATAAAAAGAAATTCCTGACAAAATAAAATGACCAGATGACCCCCTGAAAATTTTAAAAGGTAGTTTCGTCATTTTATTTTATTTGATTTTTTATTTTTATTTTTTAAATATGCTCCTATGAGAGGATGATACGACTCAAATTTCATATTCATATGAAAAATAAACATAAAAAATAAAATACCATAAGTCATAAGAGGCTCACTTGTGACAAATGACTGAAGCCATTTTAGTCGTCTATTTAGATAAGACGATTGAGAGAGGATAACACATATGAAGAATTTTGTATACCTATTCCACTAAGATCTCTTCATTAGTTGGGGGAAGGATTGGCAAAAATCAGATTTTTTGGGAAATGCATCGAGAGAGAATTTGATTTGGTTAGGCAGCATATGGTTGCAAACAAGGATTTGATTTTTTACGAGTTATGTAATGTATTGGATTTTTTACGAGTTATGTAATGTATCGTCAAATGTTTGACACGATTCCAAATGATCTAATTTGTTAAAGCAACGTATTCTAGCCAAGTGAAAGGATCTTCTTATTAAATCCATAGATCATTTTATTCCATTAATAATGAGGATTTGGAATATCTACATCAAATACAAATTGAGCAACTAAAAGACAAATCAGTGCTTTGGGATCTTTCCTTTCTTCAAAGGGAACCCTAATTTGAAACTGTATAATTAAGGTAAGGTGCACCCCAAAAAATCTACTATCAATAGTTTTTCGAATTCTAAAAAAGCTTCAATTTAATCATAT
>NW_006498608.1:5042384-5056994 GCF_000471905.2 Amborella trichopoda | reverse complement strand
CGTAGTAGTAGTAGTAGTAGTAGAGTAGAGTAGAGTAGTAGTAGTAGTGTAGTGTAGTGTAGTGTAGTAGTAGTAGTAGAGAGAGGGGGGGGGGGGGGGGGCACTTCATGTGGGGAGAAGATGGGTGCATGTGGTTTGCTAAGATCATAAGGATTTTGTTGTGGTTTTAATAGCCCATTTTTCCATGTTACAAAAATGAGGAAAACTTTTTATAATGAATTTATCCCTTTGTTTTCTTTGTCCTTGTTTAGAGTGAGTCAAAAATTAGGGTTTCCTCTGCCTAGGGTTGCACGTGAGCATGGACTGAGGAGCAAGACCCGCGTTGAGGAGTGACGTATTGGATTTTCTCTCTCGACTCATACATTTCTAATTATAGTTAAGAATAACGGTAATGGTTTTAATACAGTGTAGGTTTATTTGTTCTTTTGCTTGGGTTTACTTTTACCATCTTTAGATTCCTTTAGGGTTAATCATGGGCAAATGGTGCGTAAAAACAAGGTTGTTTGGTCCCTTTACTATTGCAGTGAAAAATTGTCGGTTACACATTGCTTAGATTCAATGTTTAAAAAGTTGGACTCAACTGCTGAACTCGGGCTCTAATCTGGGCCCTAAACCCCAACAAGGGAATTTTTACGCTAGGGGTGCCAATGGGATGGTCGGCCTGGCCTTAAAAAAACCATGATGTGGGCAACAAAATGTGGACCGAGGACCAGGCCATCACAGTCCAAGGGAAGGTTCGGACTGAACCGGGGCTAGGTCAGGGCTATTACATGCCCGATTTAGTTGATTCCATTTATCTCGGACTGGCCCAGCCTTTATAGGACCATGGCCGGTCCTAGGCAAGTCCGTCTTTGGCCCAATCAAGGCTGGGCCAGGCCAGGCCCGGCCTAAGCCAACTCTATGGAGACTAGGGCCAGGGTGGCCAGGTCTGCTGCCAGCCCCCTAATTATAAGGTTTTAAGTACTATGAAAAGACAGGAGACTCAAGTTATTTTTGGGAATTCTCCGGTCCTGAGTCACCCGGTTCCCGATCTGGTTTGACTCGTGCAAATACCGCGTCTGGCCTGCACTTTTTTGAACACTAAAACTGGAGCTTATATACTCATTTGCCTTAAAACTAGTGGCTTTGTTTGTCACACTGAGGCAACTACCAATCCCTCCTTTTATTTCTATAAACAATGTCTGTTCATTTTCTCTTGACACATTTTTAACTTTCCTCTAAAGTAGGCTCCTCTTTATAGAAAGCCAAGGACAATGCACTATCCTCTCTTGTCACTCTAAAACTAGGTTTTTCCTGTCTCCAACAAAATGCGATTAAAATCAGTACACAAGGAGACTGTTAATCGATCATATAGTACATTTGAAAGGAACAACTGTGAGGAGTCAAGGTGCTACTTTGATTTGCCTAAAATCCCACAAAATTGAAGGTAATTTCCCCAAAAAAATGTCGAATTAAATCCTTAATTAAGTATTCGACTGCTTAACGAGTACAATGCAAGCTGTTTACGCGGTTTTTTTAATGTTAAACTTAATTGACCGACAGAAACAATGTACAAGTGTATTCGGCTGTACAAAATTCTGTGACAACTTCACAAAACTTTAGAACCTTAACTGTTTTACTAATAAAGAATACCGTGGGCTCGACATTTAATGCCTCCGGCAACTGAATGTCGAGGCACAATGCAATGCGCAAATGTTCGATGTCGAGATTAAGTACTGAAAAAGGTCGCGAATTTGAATAGATAATTTTGAAATTATCTCTCAATTATGTATATTTCTCGATTTGTGGCTGTCGTCCTTGCTCAGGGCCATGCTAATCTACTATGTATCATTCCAATTTTATCGGATGTCTCCAAAGAGCCGGATTACCATTATTCAAAAGGCACAGTTGCTGGTTTTCCATATGATCCAAATGCTCATTTTCAATAAGAATATGATCAAACAGGTGGTAGAGCCAACCTGCACTATTTAACACGAGTTAGCTATTCCTTTTAAATGGAAATGTAGGTACAAATAAAGGGCCATGCACTATAAGTAATTTTAAGTGCAAATTTGGTGAAATTTACTCATAGTTGAAGGTTTTGGTTATCTATAAGACCTTAGGAAAGGCTTGGTCCTACAGCTCATTTTTTAGGATTTTTTGTTTCTCTCTCTAACTTTAGAGATAGAAACTGTTAAAAAAATGATGAGTAAAAGAACAAAGGTAAGAACCTAGTGTGTATCTTGGGAAAACTCATGGTGGAGTTGAAAGCATTGAATTACAAAGTAAATAAATTGTGAGAATCAGTTAACAAAGTAACATCCGTAGAAAAGCAAAGCTAGGTAGTTTTGCTGATGAGAGAGAAAACATCTCTTTTGAGAGAGAAAACAAGAGCCTATGATGTCTGACTCTGCCAAGATTTTGAATAAGGTCCATGTTTGTTCATCCTCCAACAAATCAGAGCATCCCCAAATTCCAATAAATTAGAGAGAGAAAATTTATAGAAGTGTATTGAGACATGGGTGGGGTCCCTCCTAATTAAAGAACCCCACCACCACTACAAAAGCCCCATGTCTCTCTCAATTCTCAATTCAAAATCCATCCCCCCCCCCCTCCTCTATCTCTCTTTCTTTCTCTCTCTCTCTCTACTGTGAAGAAGCTACAAAGCATTAAGTTCAGCTATGCCAAATACTTCCATGCCCAGGACACAGAGATTCAGGGGAGTGAGACAGAGGCACTGGGGCTCTTGGGTCTCTGAAATCAGGCACCCATTACTGTAAGCACCTCAATCACCCCAGAGAGAGAGAGAGAGAGAGAGATGCATTGCTCTGTTTTTTGGTTAGAAGGGGAGGAGAGGGGAGGGGAGGGGGTAATTGTTATTATCGGGTTTACTTCATTCTGAGTGAGAGGGGGAGTGGGGGGAGGGAGGGGGGGGGGGGACTGCTTTTTTTTTTTCATGATGGATGAAATTATCAGAGAGAGAGAGAATTTGTACTTCCCTATGGTTTTGGTTTGAGAGAGCTATAATATGTATTTCTATTATGGTTTTGGTGTTTTGCATTTCTCTTGGTTCTTGTGTGCAGAGAGAGACAGAGAGAGAGAGAGAGAGAGAGAGAGCTTCTATATCTCAACAATGTACCCACTGTTCATCTTCAGAATTCAGTGTTTCTGCTCTTTTTTATGAATTTACTCTTTCCCTCCTCTTTTTGATAGATTTACTTTCTCTCTCCTCTGATAAATTAACCTCTCTCTCTCTCTTCTTTTGTTCAGCAAAACCAGAATATGGCTCGGCACCTTTGAAACGGCAGAGGACGCAGCAAAAGCCTATGATGAAGCAGCAAGGCTCATGTGTGGCCCAAGGGCCAGAACCAACTTCCCTTTTGACCCCAACAACTCTCAAAATTCCCCTCGGGTCCTCTCGCCGAACCTCACCGCTAAGCTTCAGCGCTGCTGCCTTGCCTCTCTGCAAGAACACAAGCCCTCAAACCCCTGCAGGGACAAACCCGGCACTTCGAAAAGGATCGAAAACGGAGGAGAGAGCAGTGGCAGCAATGGTGATCATGAAAAGGGGCAGAATTGTCAAAATTCAGACGACGAATCCATTGAACAAATGATTCAAGAGCTTCTCTATTATGGGTCCATGGAGATTGGGTCTCTGTCATCTTCTTCGTCTTCAGATTTTTAGTGGGAAAAGTATACAATAAGACTATTTACCATTGAAATAAGGAGGTCACAGTCACAATCACCTTCATTGGTGGATACGAGATCGGACAGGATGAAAGTGTGCCATTGATTGGGTTCAGAGCTTGAGAGATAAATTTTTAAACTTTTAATATACCTCAAACTGTCAAATTTCATGTGTGACGACCAAAAGTGATTATGACCCCTTGTAACAAAGGTGAATTTTCTCATAGTATATAATCTCTTTTTACTGTAACCATTGAACTGGGGTTTGTAAGTTTAGGGTTTAAAAGTGCTGTTGTCTGTGTAGTACACTGTTTAAGGACTTATGTAGATGTGGTGTACATAAAAAAAGAATGGGGAGGAGCATAGAAATTTAGAGCTCTTTTTGTTGCTCTTTTATCTTTTTATTTTCCTTTTTCTTTTTTCAAGTTTTATTTCTTTGTTGGGGAGGTCTCAGAGAGGGATTTTAATAAATCAGGAGAAATTTGAAATAAATGCCAGTGATTGGTCTCTCATTGTTGAGTACTTTGATTGGTGAATTGATTGTTTGAGGTCATTTGTTTTGGTGAAACTAGACTCTCAAAAGGGCAGTGCAATATCTACTCTATAGTGAACTACCCTTGTTTTTATGTCTATTTCCTTTGAATTCCAATAAATGACAGTTGATTTCTCTCTCTCACCTCTCTCTTTCTCTCATATTAAGCAGTTATCTCTCTCTCTCTCTCTCTCTCTCTCTCTCTCTCTCTCATATTAAGTAGTCACTCTTGCAGTTTATGCCTTAAAATTTGGACCATCCCTACAAATTTTGGGTGAGGAGTGACTGCAATATCTTTTTCAGTTATCAAACAGGGCCTATAGCATTCTCCCACAATTTCTTATATTAATTTTTTGTTAAAGGACTCTATGCATAATATAGCATTCTCCCACCATTAATTTTTTACATCCTCAAAGTTTGGGGAAATAACCTCCTCGACCTAGTGACTAACCTTAAAAAAAAAAGTTATAAATTTTATATTCTTTAAAATTTTTCAACTCTTTGATTCCTTTCATTCAAATTTTTTATTCTATCCTACAAAATCATCATCATTACTATCATCACCAGAGCTTTATCTCAACTGTTTCGGATCGGATAGATGAATCTTGCTTTGCAATAAAATAATACTTGGAGATAGAGAATTTAATATGGATACATTCCTGTGGCTGATGCAGGTAACTAAACAATGTAGTAAGAGGGTATAACAAGTTTTATAGAAATAAAAGGGGCTTTAAAATTTTCTCAGCAAAGAAAAAGGACAAAAATAAAAAGGAGAAAACAAGATAAAGAAGTATGGGAAGTTTTATAATACATAACATAATAGTAAACACTTATTTCCGGGAAAGGGGAAGGCATGTGGCTTCACATGACCACAATTTGTGGAACACGTGTGACAAAACAAGAACATACAAGTCTAAAAGTGGAAGGGCATAAAGAAAGCAAATTTAACAGGTTAAATCCATTCATTAACATGCTCTAGCCGGAATATACTGTAACTTCCTTGGGAAAATAGGTACTTGGGATGATTGTTCCTCATCTTATATTTTTTGATCCCCAAGTTTACTATATGACTAATTTTTTATTTTTTAAAATTAGGTTCGAGTTCTACAAATCCTTGATCTTGCTATTCAAAAAAGTGGACAATTTATACTCAATCTATGGATGCTATTTTTTAAAAGTATATAGAACATGTGAATTGAGTTGTTTTTTAAGGGATTATATATAATGAGACTATTTACCTTTGATACAAGGTAGTCACAATTATTTACAACCATCTGATGAGTCACAAAGTTCGAAAAATTTTTTATTGAAGTTTGAGCTTGGTCATTGGAATAAATGTAGCAACCCAATTTCCCATCTAATGGTCAAGATTAAGTGTACTGACTTTGTAACAAAGGTAAATGGTCTCATTCTATACTTTTTTTTTTTTAATTGTAAAATTTAGGATCTTAAATTAATATTTAGCTTTACTCAAGGGAGCAAATGAACAAAAAGCTCCCACAAGAGCAGAGAATCTTTCCACAGTAAATAGAGCATGGCAAGAGGCTATATCACAAGAATTGGGGTGAAACAATGATATAGTTTTTAAATGGAGTTGGACATGAAGCTTGACATTTTTGACCTGTGCACATGAAAGCCTGAGAGTGCAAATATAAAATGATGGTCCATAAAAGAGGAATTTGGCATGATTCAACCATAAAAGGCATCTTTCATTTTTCTTTTCTTTTGTTCTTATGGGCCTTTATCTCATTATATCATGTAACGTACTATACACTCATCCCCATAGTACAAATATTAATACATTGCATAGCTACTTCATTTAGAGTATTTTATAGATTAAAGAAAATGGGAGCAAAACAAAATCAAAATTACATTTGGATAATCTTAGTTGCTGATTGAGTGATCGCTGTTCACTCAATGTGCTGCTACTAATTTAATACCTTATAGCCCAATGTGCTGCTACTAGTTTGGCAAATATAACAAGACAATAAAATAAGGTAAAAAAATCATAAAGAGGATAATATTTCATTTCCTTTAAAAATGATTCTTTTGAAGTTATTTTGAAAATAATACCTGGAGTATTTTCTCAATGCGTTTTAAATGGAAAATCGCTAACTATGATTATAATTAATGAAAACGGATTATTTAGTGCTTTTTCATTCGATAAATGTGGCAGTTTATATAGGGCAACAACTTTATTGAAGTTATGCACTGTCTGCTTCAATTGGACATGACAGATTAGACACATCTTTTTAGACATGATCAAATATTAATTTTTACATATATAAACTTCCAAGAAAAATATTGTAACTACGTATAAACTTGCAAGGAAACCATTGTAACAATAAAGAAGGATGAGGTTTGTATAAGGTGCCAACCTTATACAATTGAAATAAGGTGTGCCTCAAAACTATGCTGAAAATGCAGTTTCGGTGCCGAAAAGCCTTGCAATGATATGATAATCTATTGTTGCCTCCAATTATGAAATTTAAAATTTCAGAAATGGCAATGATCAAGCAAATCTATACAAACTTAAAAATATTAAAATGGACGGTCCAGATAATGTGTTAAAATATGAATTATTTTTGGGACTAGAAATCACTTTTTTTTTATAGCTATAAATCTCGAAGTCGAGATGATCAATTTTGAAGATTTTCCAGCATAAGAACAACCTTCTCTAGTGGGTTTTTAGGTGCACCTTATCTGTACAGTATAAACTTGACACCTTATATAAAAAGAAGCAAGGATTGAGTGGAGATAGACCCGCTATACAATTTGTTTAGGTTTATTTTCCATGTGCTCTCCCCTACCTTGGAAGGCAAAATTTCTCCTGGGGGTTGAAATAAGAGTCATGCTTTGGGAGGTACAGAGAGGGTTGAAATTTGAAGACTTAATTATTTAGAGAGAGGGAGGGTTGAAATTTGAATACTAAAAGACAGAGTTTTCTTGGGTAAAAAATGTGGTAAAAGAACAATGATAAAATTGATATGGTTATTGGTGATTCCCAATCATCATCGCATAACCCCAATGCCAATTTGTTAAATACTTTTAAAATTGGGCTAATTTGTGGGGTCAAAAGCCCAAATTTTCAAAACTTTTTAATCCTTCAACAACTCATACAGTACAAAAATGATTGCAATGCCACAAAATATATGATTACCAAGGCCCAACATATTGGACATCTCTCTCTCATGCGCACACACACATGGGGCATCTCTCTCTCTTATGCACACACAAATTCACTGGATATCTCTCTCTAATTTACATAGACTTAACACATTGGACATCTCTCTCTCTCTCTCTCATTCACACTCACACCCACAAAAAACATTCGACATCTCTCTCATACACATACATCAACACATATAAACATGTTGGATCTCTCCCTTCCTCTCACAGGCACACAAAAAAAAGACACTAGAGATATCCATCTCTCACACACACACAAACATATGGGACATCTCTCTCTTTCTCTCTCTCTCCTCCCCCCCTCCCCCCTACGCACACACCAACACATTGAACATCTCTCTCGCTCGTACACACAAACACACTGGATATCTATCTCGCACACGTGCACACAGAAATATTGGACATCTCTCTCTTATACACACACAACCATACAAACACATTAGACCTCTCTCTTTATCTCTCTCACACAAAAAACATACATTAGACCTCTCTCACACACACAAAATGTTGGCATGGACAAAAAACACACATTGGACATCTCTTTCTCACACAACACACACGTACTAACATATTGGAATTCTCTCTCTCTCTCTCTCTCTCTCTCTCATATTGGACGGCATTAGGTTTAGACAAAAGTGCAAAACTGTGGAGAAGGCAGAGGCACAAAGGGGAGTAACACGAGGAAAGTTTGAAGATGATAATAATGGGAAATCCTGAGCAATCATGATACATGATGAATATTTATGTTTTGTTTATTGATGAAAAGGGTCCATCGACTTTATCATTAATTTTTTTCATAAGCTCATACAATATGTTTCTATCATTTCAAGATAATATGGGGCATTTCTTTGACTTATTTTTCAAATGAAAGATTTGAGAAAACTATCATAGAAAACATAAAACTATATATCGTGACGTCATTTTTGTGATTGATGTGTTCCTTCCTCTTTATTTTTTAGGAAATTTATCACATACATCTAAGAGGAGAAATCTTTAACATTTTACACTATTATAATTTAATTTAAAAATTCCCACCAAAATAAATTAATATTTGATAAATTAAATTATTATAATAAGGGTGCAGTTTGTGTAAAGCCGAGGCTCTAAACAATCAAAGTAAAGCGCAGCTTCAAATAGTGTCGAGAAGTGTGGTTTCAATACTGGAAATCTTTGTGATAGCCTTAAAAATATATCTTTATCTTTAATTATAAAATCTTAGCTTAAAAACTAGTGTAAACCGAGCAGGTACGTGAAAACTTGAAAATCTTGAAAATTGAGGGTCCAAAAATACATTACAAGATGCACTATTTTCAAAACTTGAAATCCATTTTTTTCTTATGTCCATGCATCTTGATGTCAAGATGATCAACTTGAAGATATTTAGGCATCAAAACAACCTCTTCTAGTGAAGTTTTTGAGTTGGGCTCTAATTTGATTGTTTAAAGCCTCAGCTCTATATAAACTTTTCGTTTTAATAAAATTTCCTTCTTTTTTTTTTTGTTTTTTGGGTAAGCATTCTTCTGTATTTCTTTGAAATAGGAAGCAATATGCCTAATCCTATGAATTTATAAGGGAATCTAAATTCAATTATCATGAGACTGTTATCATATTGATTAGGGAAATTTGTCTAGATGCACATACTATAGTACCTATTTAACGATAAGCTCGTAGCCCCTTAACATACCTCAAAACCTTTGGCTTCAGTCAGGTGAATTAGACCCCCACTAAACCAATTAGGGGTCTAATCCAATTAAAGCCATATGACTATGTCAAACTAATTGGATTGAAATTTTTAGAAACCAGTGAGAAATAGGAATACTTGCTTAAGAATATGAAATGCAATCTAAAATTGTTTGCCAATACTATTTAGCAAGTTGAATTGGTCATGAATAATCGGTCAAAACAGTCAAACATTGGTTTTAATCAGATCTCAACGAAATCAACATTTGACTCTAGACCAGACTCTCTAAGGTACTAGTTGCTAATCTGAAAATTTGGACCGGCACATCCGATCTGATAATAATTTTGGTATTTTTCACAATTTTAAAGCTACAACTACTGTTGATAATAAGTATAGCTTCAAATATGCTTTAATCTTCTATAGCGATGTTGCATAAAATATTTGTCTTCCATTTCTTTTCGTTAGTATATTGATTTTGTGATTAGACTGCAATCCAACTTCTAAACCCTCTATCAACCTATTTGAGTCATAATAGTATTTTCTAAAAAATGTTATTAGCTACTTTCTCTAAAAACGAAAATTCCATACGATTCAAGCGATCATCTACATTTTAGTCTGGTGAATAAAGAATGATCAGTCCGACTTTGGATGGAGCCAAGTCGGATGAAATTGGGAGCCAAATTGAGAGCTGAAAAAACCGCAGAATATGTCCCGTGTCCCATTTTTGTTTTCCTTCTCATGAAATAATTATGTTGTTAAATCTTTATTGGACCGATACGGACTACCCAATCTGGATCAGATGACTTAAGCTGGCAAGTCGGAGCCCGTGCCTACCATTTTAAACACTATTTTGGACCCATCAAAACAAATGTAAATGTATTGCTCAAATGTGAGAAAGCACGCTAACCAAATATGGACCATCCACTCAAAATGTAGATTCATATACTTTAGATAAACTAAGAATGTAGATGGTGAAGATCACAAATGATGGGAAATCCAGATTTGGTGATCCTAAGTCTAACACTCCCAAAGTTCCCATGTAATAAGAAGGAAATGCCAGCCCCAAAAGCAGTCAAAACCAATAATGACATTAAAGAAATACCAATAATGACATCAAAGAAATTCACAGAGGGAAATCTAGACATAATGATAAATGAAGAGAGCCACTCATTAGTCTCCATATTATTGCAAAACCATGTCTCTATCTATTGCCTTTGTCATGGGACATGAAAATTCAATGTTGCTTATTGAGTGCATGTGGCCCTTTCCATGGGAACTAACAAATGATGGTCTCAAAATTTTCCCATTTCCTTTTTGTATTCAAGCTTCTGTGATTGTGCTCTCTAGGCATGCAAGAGGGCTCATGATTATGCTTAACAATGAGGGAACTTGATTGAAACATTATAAGGGAGTGCCAGGATTGTTGCTCTCTCTCTCTCCCGAAGATTATATAGCAGCATAATCTATGTTCTCTCTCAAGCTATAATGTCTATTCAGTCTCTTAGGAATATTTAGTATTCTAATTTCCTCAACCTAAACACAAACCTCCAAATAACAAGTTTGATCCTCCTCTCGAAATATGAACATCCTAGAATTGAGCAGAGACCATTTACAATTTTGGATGGTCTTATCTAAATGTCTGCAATTCGGTCGTTTTAAGATGCGCATATAGTGATTTTAGAATCGATCATACATATCAATTAAAAAATATGTTCCAAAATAGCTCTATTGTTTAAGGGAGCAGGTGTACATAAGGTTGAGAGTTTTTTTGGATCGGGTTGGATCCACCCTGATCTTGATCCAAATCCAAAAGTATACATCGGATTTGGATTTAGATTTGGATCCGATTGGATCCAAAATATTCTGATCCGAATCCTGAACTATATGTAGGATCCATATCCCAACTTGGAACCGGATTGATTCCAATTTTCTATATCATAGTTAAAATATAATGATAAAAGTTTATATTCTATATATAAATTAATAAATATGTAAATTATATATATATTAATATATTTTTTTTTGAAAAATCGAGTCGGATCTGGATCGAGTCCACCTATAACTAGATCCGACCTAAATACTATTCGAATCTAAATTTTAGATCCAAATCTTGTATCAGATCCAAATTTTGGGTTTCGAATCCAAACCGGATAAATTCTCAGCCCTAGGTGTACAATGTGCCACAACACGAGATGCTATATGTTCCCCTCTCTTTATGGGTGTTGTTGGAACCTAGGAACTTATCATTATTAGTTCAAAAAATCGCCATCCCTCCCAACCAGCCCTAACTGTGCACTTGTCCCAACTGGCCCCAAATACATAAATGCTATTGTGTCATTGTAGTCCCTAGCAATGCCTTCTCCACTAGCCCTTCAGGGTTCCCGCTCCCGCTCCTGTCAAAATATAATTTCAGGTATCCAGTCGATCCCTCAGGATTAACCTTCATGTTTTTTTATCTTTAACCTTGCAACTTCAGAAAAATTATTTACGATATTTATTTTTAAGTGTGAGAGAACTCCAAATAGTTGGGATAAGGTTCAGATGATGATGATGAATGTGACTGACACCTTCTATAAAGGTGGCCATTTTGCCATATTAGCCATGATGATTGTCTCGGCATAGTCAAAGCCTAGGTCTTCATTTTCACAAATCATGGAATTTAATTGAAACAAATTCTTAATTGATTTACTTCAAACTTCAAAGAAATCTAACAATACTCAATGTTAATCATTGGACAGAACGAAGTAAAAGAAAAGTTTTTTAAGTAAAATTGTATGAGCATTGAGTTAACATAAAAATTCAAATGATGATTATTGAAGCAAAATAGCAAAAGAGGAAAACAAAAGGACAGAAAAGAAAAAGGAAGGAGATTGATGTCCAATCCCACTTTTTACTACTTTCTCCTTGATTGAACTCACTGTGGTAATTACCAGTGCTTGTCTCTTGTACACTGTAATTGTTGGGGGGCAATAATAACAAAAAATGGTGATGGGAATGGAAATCCTCAAAATTTGCGAGTATTCCTAATTAATTATTTGCACATCTTTAGAAAGTCCTAGGATGTTTTGATTTCCTAACGGTCAACTAGGGATTCAATGTTCTGAATTTCTGATTGCTTGTTATTTTTTAACGAGTTTTTCCACAGGTAAAATAATCGACAACATGTTTACTTTTCTTGAATTTTATTTTCACCAGGCAAGGCCCAGTTTGGGTGCTCCTACGACTTTATCGATCGGTAGGGTCATTTAGTGGACTTTATCGGTCGGTAGGGTCATTTAGCAGGTAGGTTAGCGTGGGCCGCAAGGTTCGGGGGGGGGGGGGGGGGGGATTACAAATTAGTCAGCCTTCCTGATATCGATCTCCTAGATGGATTTTGGACCTGTCATTGTGCAGGTCTATCATCTAGACGACCATGATTATGAATATGGAGCATGAAGAGTCTCAGGTTTTTTTTGAGAGACTCAGTGTCAATTCATTATATAAATGTACAGACCTATCTTTTATAGACAAATTATAAATGAAAAAAAATAGAAATAAAGCATAAGACACCCACGTTTGGTTCGCATGAATTTGTTTTCTATAAAAAGTGTAAGAATATTTTCATACCAATTGGTCTTTAGTGCATATTTTCACACCAATTGGCAACTAATTGATGTAAATATTCTCACACGTAACTACATGAGAAAAATTTTCATATCAAAATGTCTTTTGGAAAATAATTTCACGCGAACCAAACATGCTTAAACTGTACTCGGACTTCTCATAAAATGCAAGATATTGTATCTATCTTTCTCATATATCCTGATTACAATATACACCTTTCGTATTAAGCTGGTAGATAATATTTACTTTCCTTTCACAAAACAATGAAATTTTAGCCTTAAAAATAATTTATTTTAATTCTTTAAAGATAGTCTGATTGACATTGTTTTTAAAGCTCCAAGTATATGGACTTGAGGCAGAAATGGTTTTACAATTACTTGGGATTTGTTTCAGGCTTCAAATCCTTTGAAAATTAGGGTGGACACATAGTTTTCAAGTAAGCAAGATAGAGGATCGATAGTTGATCCTGGCTAGCTAGAGCAGGCCAGAATTCACCATTTACTATGTCAAGTAAGAGGGGCTTAGAAACTGAAATACTTCAAATAGGTATTCCCTCCAAACTTACCCCAAATCAAAAACATTTATGCTGATGTTGTTGGGTATGTTATATCCAAAATCAACCCCTTAAAGAAATCCTATGTTGTATGATATTGATATTGATAAGTTTCCCAAGCTAGTTGGGATTCCCATTGAAGCCCACCTGAGGACTCTCAATTATATCTTAAGTTTGAGATATATGTTCGACATATATGATTCCTAATTGGTATGGGATCAGTGGTTTAAAAATCGGATCGGTGCTCCGGATCGGACACCTCAAAAACCCATCCGGATGGTGAATCAGCGATGCGGATCGGGAATCGACCGAATCGATCCTATTAAGCCTTAAAAAAAATCCAAAAAATATGAAAATTCATTATAAATGTTATTTTTTAAGAATCCAATAAGAAATACAAGTATTACATTATTAACTTTCACTTTTAATCAATTTGTGAATAATTAAGATGTTTGTTTCCTGTATGAACTTATGTTAACCATTAAATTTGTATCACATAAAACAAAAAACATAGAATTACCATGGATAAAGTATATAATCATACATAGACTACAATAAATAATGGATTAAATCGATAAAAAATGGCCACTAAAATCTCAAATTGGGGGAAAAACTTAATCCACTAAAAAAAAAGAAAAACCAAATTATTACAACCTAACTAACTATAATCCAAAATTATTACAACCTAACTAACTATAATCCAAAATTATTACAACCTATCTAACTATAATATTATATATTGCAACAAAAATTGTTGGTTTATATTTTATTATATAAATAATAGAAAATTTAAAATATTTTTAATATCATTTAATTTAAAATGTATTATTGACAACTGTAAGAAAAATAATACATTACAAGATTTATAATGCAAATAAATAAATAAAATATTTGATTATCAATATATAAATTATTCAAATGCGCATCAATTTTGGAAATAACACTTCAAATTTTTAAAAATATAACTTTTTAGAATTCTAGAATAAATTTAATGGAAGAGATTGTTAGAGACAGATAAATATTTCAAATGTGTATGAATCAGATCTTAAAATTAATATTCTTATTTTATGTTAAAGCTTACCATATTATAAAAATAAAAATTATAAGATCAGTTATTCCTAGTATGTATTAAAAAATATTTATTGTATTAAGAAATATATTTTCTTTTTTTTGAAAAGAAATACTTGTTGAATTTTTTTTTATGAGAAAATATGATATTTGTTGTATTACTCTTTTTTTTTTTGACAAGAAAAAAAAGAAGATGTTATTTTACATTTTTTTTTTTTTGGCTTGTTGTATTACTTTTTAGTTTTTTTATTTCTTCTATCATATTATTTTCTTCATTTTAGTTTTTTTTTTAAGACAAAAGTAAAAAACCTATCTTTT
>NW_006498608.1:4934856-5032042 GCF_000471905.2 Amborella trichopoda | reverse complement strand
GGTTAAAATCAAGTAGATCTATAAACGTATGAAAAATCTTGAAAATGGATGGTGTAGATAATATGTTGTAAAATGCACTATTTCTTATACTTAAAATCTTTTTATTTTTCATAGTCATACATCTCGATGTGGAGATTTTTAATCAAAGGGTTTTTCAATATTAAGACTATCTTTTCCGATGGATTTTTGAGGGGCATATGTAGTTCTACATTATAAGGTAGCATCCTTATATAAACTTTTTCCTTGTAAAAATATTATTTAAAACATCTATTTTCATAATTTCCAAGTGTTTATAGAGAATTTTTGTAGATTTAAATTGTGTAATTATAAATTTCATGTCATTATTGTAGACACCCCATTTTAAATCTGACAAATTCTATGGTTTTTTGAACCCTCAGGACCACATTATCCTAGTAGACCCAATTTAATTACCCCAAAACTACCCAAATCATATCCCAATTTGAAGTAGAGCCCAATAACTTTCCAACGGTCCAAGAATCGCATAAATCAGACCAACGGATAAAAGGATATAATAAATGATAATTTAGTCCCTGTGAGACCCAACTGTCGGGCCACGGGCTGGGCTATGACGAGCTCGACAGGCCCAGACGCGGGCTGATGATGCAGTCAATGCATGTCAGCAAACGTGTTTTCTTTAACTAGATAAAGCTAAAACTTTAAGATAAATCCAAAAAATTTAGGAAAAATCACCAATTGAATCTTATAAATACGCTCTCTCCCTAACCCAAAAAGATAGATAAAAAGAGACAAAAAAAAACCTTAGAAATTCTCGAAATTAGAAAAATTACCCAAAACTAGGAAAAACCTTTAGAAAATTCTTAAAAATTTAGGTAAAATCTCAAAAATTAGAGAAAATCTCAGAATTCATATTCAACCTCTAGAGATCACAATACCCTTAGAAAACCAAGGAAATTCTCCTCAAGACCCCAGAAAGACCAACAACTAGAAAAATCTCTAGATTGACAACCCTAGAGAAGATAGAAACCCTAGTCTCCTGAAGTCCTAACCCTTAAGACTGAGAAAACCTAAACCTAGGGCACAAAAACTCTAGATTAAAACTAGAATTAGGGCACAACAACTCTAGATCTAACCCTTTACACCAGAGATCTGCTGGTCACATCCGAATTAGAAAGGCAAAGATGACTGATTCTGATACGGGCAAGCCCTCGAAGGCTCAGGAATCTCGGGTCATCTAGTCTGGTTTGGTATGGACCAATGAAAAGGCGTCATCTTCCAAACAAGGGGCCAACATCCTAAAGTCTCCCATTACTATTGCTAGGGCAGACCCTATCGAGTTTCAAGCTGACGAGGTCGACTCCTTAACCCGAAGAGGCCGAATGTTCAAACTCATTCAATTGATGGTCGATACTCTCAATGAAAGAACGAGAAATACCTCAAAAGCCAAACAACCAGCGGGGACCGTAGATCACGAGCCGAATAAGGAAATTCAAGGATCTGCAACCACCTACAATCTACAAGCTCATCTTGGGAAGATCTAGGCTCAAATCTCAACCTTGGAGCTACTCGCCAATTCACCAGCACATAGAGCCCAGATCGAGAAGGTCCTTGCCAAAACACACGTCTCGAGCAACACACAGTCAGATGAGTTGTGCGGAATGATCAACCAGCTGATAGCACCAACACCAATCATGTTCACAGACAATGACATCCCAACCAGCTTCAATTGATTTCACGTCCAACCTCTACACGTCACCTTCCTCATGCAAGGATATGAGATACAAATATTGCTTGTTGATAATGGGGCATCCTTAAATGCCCTACGAAAACAGTGAAGCAAATAGGCAAAACCCCAAATGACTTCGAGACATGTCAACTAACTATTGCTGCATACAACGGAATCAAAAGACAAGCTGAAGGCATACTGCCTTTCACACTCAAGATCGGCCCTACCGTCCAAGTGAAAAGTTTTATGTCTTGGATATAAAACCTTCTTTCAATATGCTGTTAAGAAGATCGTGGCTACATGAAAACCTTGTGGTCTCCTCTACACTCCATCAATGCCTCAAATTTCCAACTAAAAATGGCATCACAAAGTTACGTGTTGAACTCCCTGCTTTTCTCAATCCTAGTATACATAACTGGAAGCTAGCTGTAGGAATCAAGCTCGGAGAAATCCCTCTCTCTTCCTTCGAGCAAGCCGATTGTGTCGCTTTACGCCTAGAGGCCGACGACCCTATTCTTCAAATTTTGCAAACTTCTGCATCGATGGATGACATTATCTAATGTCAACATCGATACGATTTTGGGTCCCTCGAAGCTTAGCATATGCTCTTCTCTCAAGGCTTCCAACCAGGCCAAAGCTTGGGTAGTCAAGGGCAAGGCGTAACAGAGGTAATTTCTGAATCATTCGAAGCCAAAACTGGAAAAGGAGATCGAAGAGGTATCAGGTGCTCTCATCTTATTGCAAAGCCGGATGAAGCCTTCAAGTTATCCGGGCTTTGTATCTGGAGGCATTCAAAGCCTCGATCTTCTCGATGCCCATCCTTCAAAATGGCTTAAGGTGATCCTTGAATCCCTAACAAGTAATAACTCTTTTTCTAGATCTTAGTACACACAAGAACTGGGAATTGAAGACCTTTTTGCTGACCTGGATTTAAAGGTATGCACAATCGACTCTAACACAGCCAAACGTGCTCATCCACTGATTCAAACCTAAGAATGGAATAGGTCGATCACTCCCCTATCTTGAGAATCGCTGAAAGCATACCAGCGATACCTTAAAGTCTCGGTGCTAAAAAACGGATAGGCACAAGGTGCCCATCTAACCACGCTGCACGTCCAGTCCCCAACATTTCTCTCGCGAATCCCATAAGGGACACCTCTTGTGTTATTTCAAAAACCGTTGAAAAATCAAAACATGATAAAATTGATAATAATGAAAAAGAATTTTCAAAAACAGTGAACACTCAATATAGCCCGATAACGGTGCACAATACCCAAGATGACGAATTGGATGACCAAGATAAAGATCAAGAGAGCTAATAGTCTGAAGAAATCCCTCAACCTAAGGAACTCACTTCCCATGTTGAGCAGTTCAAGAAGATGTTCGATGGTGACCCAACGACTATTATCGAAGAGACGATCGATATAAACTTAGGAACTGAGAAGGACCCATTATTAACCAAGATTGGAACCTCCCTGTCTCTTAAGGAGCGAGAATATATGATTTTCTTTCTCAAGGAATATCGTGATGTCTTCGCTTGGTCATACGATGATATCTTAGGACTAGATCCCACATTGGTGCAACATCACCTCATATTCAACGAAGCGGCAAAGCTTGTAAGGCAGAAACTCCGACGTTAGAAGATCCACTTTGAGCTCAAAATTAGGGAAGAAGTCGATAAACTGCTCAAGGTGAAGTTCATTACCCCTGTCGATTACTCAGAATGGTTGGCCAACATAGTGGTCGTACCTAAGAAAGACGATAGGATCCAAGTGTGTGTTGACTACAAAGTGCTCAACAAGGCATGCTCAAAGGACAATTTTCCATTATCAAACATAGATGCCTTGGGCGACAACACTGCGGGGCACGAGATGTTGTCATTCATGGACGGCTTCTTAGGTTACAACCAGATCTTCATGGTAGAAGAAGATGAGACCAAGACTTCATTCATAACGCCATGGGGAACTTACTGCTACAAAGTTATGCCCTTTGGCCTCAAAAATGTAAGGGCAACTTATCAGCGGGCAATGACTAGCATCTTCCACGACTTAATGCACACCATCATGGAAGACTATGTCGAAGACATTCTGGTCAAGTCAAAGACCAGGCCTGATCATCTCACCAACCTGAGAACCATTTTCGAAAGACTCCGGAAATATCAACTCAAACTCAATCCTCAAAAATGTGTCTTTGGGGTTGAATCCGGTAAATTACTAGGCTTTATAGTAAGTCAAAGAGGCATTGAGGTAGACCCGTCCAAAACACGAGCCATCACTGAAATGCTGTAACAATTCTAAACTTTACAAAAAAATAAAATAAATAAATATATATATATATATATATATATATATATTAGTGGTGTTAATAGAAATAAATAAAATAAAATAAAATAAATAAATAAAATAATTACAGGAAATAAATAATTTTAAAGTGATAGTTCATTATGTCGAAAATAATTAGTATTCTCTCATAATGATTAGTATTATGCCCAATATTCATTGGCCAGTAACTTCACATTTTTTTTTCTTGAGGATGCCAAATAATAAGAGCATTAGCTTTTTATAAAAATGTTTCAATAATAACAAAAATTTTGGATGGTGCAATTGTATTTGGGTGGACCTTAGGTCCACCATCAATTATTTTAAGGTTTTAGATGGAAAGTTGGTTTTGGCCGCTTAGGTGGCAAGTCGACAACCATGGGGCGTGACACTTCACGAACGCCTTTTTCTTCCCTCTCCTTTCATACACCACCTCTCCCTTTATTTCTCTCTATATCTCCTTCTCCTATCTACGCATTCAGTTAACCCACAAGTTGAGCATTGAGGAGAGTCTAAATAAGATTAAGAGAGAGAGAGAATGGGAGGAACGGCCCCATAATGAGCTTAGTAGGATTACCCTGTGGTGTCCCATGGAGCACACTACCTTTGAAGATGCATAGTCATCAAAAGTAAGCGATCTCATTATCTTGAAGAACAATTTTTTTTAGTAAAAATTGTGATATTTTATCTATTGTAAAATATTCTAAGTGCTGTAAATTATTAGGAATAAATGTGATATTTCCGCTCTTAGTAAAATTATGAGATTTCCTTCTACTGTTTTTGAATATTTAGACATTGTAAATTTTATATGCAAATGACTGCCTTATTGTTTGAAAACTGATATTTTTGCAATTGATTATAGCATCGTCTGTGAAATGTTTATTTACGAATTGACATCCCATAAATTGTGATAATTCCGTATTCTTGAATTTCTATAAGAGTTTTTCTATACATATTAGATTGACAATTATGCTAAAATGTCTTTACGAACTGCTACCTTTCTAAATTTGAGCCCAAAATATTTGATTGGTTATTTTGAAATGTTATTGAACGTGACTGTTATTAATAGTTTCAGTGAAATTCATATTAATAATTTAAGTGATATGTTGAGTACATGATATTGCTGCTTTCGAATGTTTAATGAGATTTAAAAATACTTGAAGTATGCAAGTGGACTCATCCAGTTCGCCGGTGAGGTATAAGTGGACCTATCCGGTACGCCGGTAGGGATTAAGTGGACTCATCCGGTACGTCAGTGAGGTATAAGTGGACCTGCAGGGACTAAGTTGACCTATCTGGGACGTCGATAGGGGTTACGTTGACCCATTAGGATGCTGATGGGGTATATAGGTGACCTACTTGGGACGCCAGTAGGGTATTTTGTGAAATCTTTTGAATTATGCACTGCCGTTAAAATGTTATACACATTTCAATTATTCGAATTGTACTTAATTATGCATTTTTTTTTAAAGTGAACCTGTTAATGTATTTCTGTTAATAGATCTCCTTTTTGAAAATATTGATATCTTTCAATCATGATTTTTTTTAGGATTATGATGATCACTTACTGAGTAGCCAAACTCATCAAATTATGGTAAACAGTTTTTCAGGATAACTGCGGTTTCATTTTGAGAGCTCGTCAGGATCAACTTTGGAAGATACTGTAGTTGTGCTTAAACTTTCTTTTGTTACTTTGTAAGAATTCGCCATTGTAAATTTGTCCTATCAATAAGATGTATATATGTTTTGATTGTCACATCTCAGGAATATCAGTATTGTAAATTCTTGGGGCATGACAAATGCCCTCCCCTCAGAACACCAGAGAAATTCGTGAGCTGGAAGGTCGATACAAACCATAAAGCTTTTCATCTCACAACTAGCAGACAAGTGCATGTCGTTTAATAGACTACTCAAGAAAGATACCCCATTCATATAGAATAATGAGTGACAAGAAGCGTTTGATCAAATCAATGAGTACCTCACCAAACCTCCCGTCCTTAGCCCTCCAAGTTCAGATAAACCCATGTTCTTATACATGTCAGTGGGAGACAAGACCATGGGGGCAATGTTAGGATAATACGATGACCATGAAAAATTACGATGACCATGAAAAAGAACAAACGATATACTACATCAGCAAGACTATGGTGGACTATGAGACAATATACATGGATGTGGAGAAGCATTGCTTGACGCTTGTATGGGCCATGCAGAAGTTAAGACGCTATGTCTTATCTCATTCAGTCAAGCTCATCTCAAAAATATATCCACTCAAGTACCTATTAGAGAGACCAGTCGTGAACGGACGTTTGACGAAGTGGAGAATGCTATTGAGCGAGTTCGAGCTCGAATATGTTACTAAAAAATCGATCAAATGACAAGTCATTGCTGACCACTTAGTTGAACACGCACTGCCAGATAACACTCCCGTCAACACGGATCTCCCTGATGAAAAGCTCTTTACAATTAAAGAATCAATTTGGGAGCTATACTTCGATGGTGCAAGGAATGAATAAAGGTCAGGTATAGCATTACTATGCTCACCCGAGAAGTTTTTAATGCCAAAAGCCATCAGATTGAATTTCCCATGTGCCAATAACATTCTTGAATATGAAGCCTTGATAACCAGGCTCGAGAACATCATGGGAATGAAAATCCAACAAATACGAGTGGTTGGCGACTTCTTACTCGTCATAAACTAAGTTCAAGGGATTTGGAAGGTGAAAGAAGAAAAGCTCAAGCCCTATCAAGAAAATGTGGAAAAGATGATCCCATATTTCAAAAAAGTCACCTTTCAGCATGTAACTAGGGAAAATAATTGGTTCGCTGACGCCCTTGCGACCCTTGCTTCAATAGTTGATATTCCTCTAGAAATCACCACGCTACCATTCTATATCAGGAACAAACATGATCCTTCCCCACCAAGGATCGAAGAAGAAATACAGTAAAAAAATGAGAACGATGGGAAAGTATCTCTCGTGGCTTCAGATGCATCAGTTAAGGCAAAACTATGGCTCCAGGATGTTTTGTCCTTGCTAAAAGATGAGTTATACATTGAAGGAGCCACCAAAAAGGATAAAAAAACCCTTCGAAGGTTTTCTATGGGATTCTTAGTAAGAGGTGATATCCTGTTCAAAAAATCTTTCGATGGCATCATTCTGCGATGTCTTTATCAGCAAAAAATCAACCAAGTACTGAAATAGTTACACAATGAAGGAGCTCATTCTGACGCAGTCACCTTAGCTTAAACAATCAGGCGCCAAGGCTATTACTAAACCACCATGGCTGAAAATTATTGGAAGTTTGTAAAGAGGTGTCCCAAATGTAAGCTTTATGAAGACCTCAACCATACACCATCTGTACCACTCAACTCAATACCACCTATATGGCCATTTGTCATGTTGGGTCGTGATATCATCGGAATAATCTCACCGAAAGCCTCAAACGGCCACCATTTTATATTAATGACTAGAAAGTTCTTCACCAAATGGGTAGAGGCCGCATCATTTTTATCAAAAATGAGGGACAACATGTTGCCCGTTTCATAAAGAACAATATTGTATTCAGGTTCAGTGTTCCTGAGTCATTCATTACTGACAATGGATCCAATCTCAAAAATGAAAAGGTCTCTAAGATGTGCAAAAAGTTTGGGATAACGCAGAATTCTCCACACCTTACTACCCTCAATGAAATGGACAAGCCGAGGCTACAAACAAAGAACTTCTCAGAATTATAGATAGATTAATAAAAGGTGACAAAGATTGGCACGAAAAGCTAAATGATGCGCTATGGGCCTACCGGACAACTGAGAAGACTTCTACTAGCATGACCCCGTACTAATTAGTGCATGGTATGGAAGCAGTGTCACCCATTAAAGTTGAGATACCGTCTCTCCGAATGCTTATTCATAAACATTCAGAGGAGGAACAAAATATCGAAGCACGAATCGTTGCCCTCGTCAATTTGGATGAAAGACGGCTACGACTAACACAAAATATTATTGCTTACCATAATAGAATCGAGAGGGCATACCAAAGTAAAGTTGTTCCTCGACAGTTCAGGGAAGGGGACATGGTACTCAAGAAAATCTTCCACACTCCTGCAAACCCACACCTTTTAAGCAAGTTCAGACCTAATTGGGAGGGGTCATTCGTGGTCACCCGAGTGCATGCATGCAATTCTTACAAGATCAAGAATCAGGAGGGGTGTGAGCTCAACGACCCTATCAATGAGATGTATTTCAAAAATACTACCCGTAGCGGGCTGAAAAGAGTAGTGAAAACCTGAAAATGCATCAGAAAAAAAAAGAAAAAAATATTTGGACTTGGTGAAAACCTGAAAGGGCATCATGGGTAAAAAAAAAAACTCCAAGAAAGAGCTTCTGATTAAAAAACACTCAAGTACTTACAAGTTCCAACAATACGGCACAAGTTGACCCTGAAGACGAAGACTCCTCCGAAACCCTGCAGGTTCCCAACATAACCAACTTAGAAAGATGCAGAAGCGTGATATGAATGAAAAACCGAAGTGATTTCGACAAATCTTGGAAGAACATCAGGACCTCTCCAAGATGGAAGCTCAGCAAGAATCCAAAGAACTCTTTGTGGACCCGCGAAGCATAGGATGAAAGCTTCAAAGGTAAAACGACAACTTCGAGACTTTTGAGTTCTCACGATCCCACAAGAAAATCCCTTCATCATCTTTGGGTAAAATATAATAAAGAAAATGACCACTAAATGGGCCACAAGTGGCAAAATGTAAGGCTTGTCCCTTTTAAAAGCGTTTTTTTCAATATGATTGTTAAAACCCTCAATTTCCAAAACCCTTTTAGAAATGACTTCCTCCATCACTACAAGAGGTTAAACTGTTAGTCGATCTGGCATCGTTCTCGAAGCCAACTTCATACACCTGTTATGAAGGCTTGAAACTAGCCAGGCACTCCATGGTTGTATCAGTATAACTACCAACTGCCACATATCGGAGATGAGTGAACCTCGTCAATGATGATATTGGTTAGTCTGGGAGTGTTTTTCTCTCGACTAGATCCCCTAAGGTGAAATGAGGCTCATCCCCGTGTGTGCGTATGATGTCCCAAAGTTCAATGCAAAAAAATGTCAAACTCATGTGACTTAAAAGAGCCTAAACAGGATAAAAGTCAAACTAGCACAATGTAAAAGAGCCGAGACAGGATAAACGTCGAACTCATGCGATGTTAAATAGCTGAGACAGGAAGAAAATGTCAAACTTGTACGATGTTAAAAGAGCCGAGATAGGAAAAAACATCAAACTCATGTGACATTAAAGAGACGAGACAGGAAAAATGTCAAACTCATGCGACGTTAAAGAACCGAGACATAAAAAATGTCAAACTCATGCGATGTTAAAGAGTCGAGACAGGAAAAACATCAAACGCGTGCGACATAAAAGAGCCGAGGCAGATATCATCTACCCTCGTATGATGTGCAAGGTCGGGTGTATTCAGGGCACAACCACCCTGTTTCAATGGAAAGACGTCAAACTCGTGCGACGTAAAAGAGCCAAGGTAGGTACCGTCTATCCCCGTATAACGTGAAAGGTCAGGTGTATTCAGGGCACAACCATCATGTTTAATGAAAAGATGTCAAACTCGTACGATGTAAAAGAGCCGAGACAGGTACCGTCTATTCTCGTATGGTGTGAATGGTCGGGTGTATCCAAGACACAACCACCCTGTTTCAATGGAAAAATGTCAAACTCGTGCGACGTAAAAAAGCAGAGGCATGTACCGTCTATCCCCATATGACGTGAAAAATCGTGTGTATCCAGGGCAAAACCACCTTATTCGATGGAAAAATGTCAAACTCGTGCGACGTAAAAGAGTCGAGGCAGGTATCGTCTATCCCAGTATGACGTGAAAGATCGGGTATCCATGGCACAACCACCATGTTTGATGGAAAAACATAAAACTCGTGTGACGTAAAAGAGCCAAGGCAAGTATCGTCTAGCCGCGTATGACGCAAAAAGGTCAGGTGTGTCCAAGGCACAATCACCCTGTTCGATGGATTTCGTCTATCCCCGTATTGACGTAAAAAGGTTGGGTGTATAGTCCATCACTGCATGACGCTAAACTGCTTAGAGGGCTCTATGGTTGCAGGAGTTAAAACTACTAACCAATCTTGTTTTTCGAAATATCTTTCTCTTTTCAAAATTTTTACTATATGTCTTGTGTTTTCCAAAACTGCTTTAATTTCTTTGTTAAAATTGGAACTTGTCTTTGCTCCGGGTTTTATTTCAAATCTCCCCCTACTTTCAAAACAATTCTAAAAAAGTCTTAAAAAAACAAAGAAGCTTGGACACCCATATATGATGATTACTACATTGTCGCGATTGCCACGTTGCTGCCTCATCTCTCACTTCAGATTCACCCAAACAAGTGTCTTCCTATAGAAAGCCTTTTTCTATAGACAACCTTAGGAAACCCTATGGAGGTAAAAGAAAATGCCAGGGTTAAAAATTCAAACTACAAAAACCCTTGAAGTTAAGTGGCATGGTTAGAAAATTCAACTCGACTTTCAAGCTTATGTAACTCACCGACATCTCATGCCGAAAACGCTAGGAGAAAAAATCCCTTAGGTGGGTGAGCTCGATGAGCGCAATGACTTAGAGGGATAATTGGTGTGCCCCCTGACCACGTGACCTCATGAAGAAATTTAAAATGTCTGCTTTATCTTTGACGTTCACCTGCTCCTCAAAAGACAAGGAACGTCAAAGTGTATACTTCTTTACCGTTCACTTGTCCCTCGAAGGACATGGAGTGCCAAAGAGGGGTAACTGTAAACTCCCTATTTTAAATCTGGCAAATTCTATAGTTTTCTAAACCCTTAGGACCATATTATCCTAGTAGATCTAATTTAATTACCCTAAAACTACTCAAATCCTATCCCAATTTGAAGTAGAGGCCAGGAGCTTTCCAACGGTCTAAGAATCGCCTGAATCGAACCTACGGATAAAAAGATATAACAAATGATAATTTAGTCCCTGTAAGACCCAACTGTTGAGCTACGAGGCGGGCTGTAACGGGCCCGATAGGGCCGAACACGGGCTGATGATGCTGTCAACGCATCTAATGATGTAGTAAATATGTTTTATTTAATTAGATACGACTAAAACTTCAAGATAAATCCAAACAAATCCGAAAAAACTCTAAAAAATTTCAAAAAAATCACCAATTGAATCTTATAAATACACCCCCCCCCTCCCCCCCCCTCCCTAATCCAAAAGAAGAGAGAAAAAGAGACCAAAATCCAAAAGAAGAGAGAAAAAGAGAAAAGAAGAGAGAAAAAGAGACCAAAAAAACCTTAGAAATTTTCAAAATTAGCATATTTACCCAAAAATAGAAAAACCCTTAGAAAATTTCTAAAATTTTTGAAAAAATCCCAAAAAATTAGAGAAAATCTCATAATTCATATTCAACCTCTAGAGATCACAAAACCCTTAGAAAACCAAAGAAATTCTCCTCCATACCCCAAAAAAACGAACAGCTTTAGAAAAATCTCTAGATTGAAAACCTAAAAGATAAAAACCCCAACCTCCTGAAGTCCTAACGTCAAAGACTAAGAAAACCTAGACCTAAGGTACAAAAACCTGGATCAATACTATAATTAGGGCACAACAACCCTAGATCTAACCCTTTACAACAGAGATATGCTGGTCAACATCCAAATCAGAGAGGCAAAGAGGACCAGTTCTGATACGAGCGAGCCTTTGAAGGCTCGAGATGGCCCGATTTGGTATTATTTATTCCTCTATCTTTCTTCTTCTTTTTACTGTTGTGCTTCTTTTATTTATTTTTGATCTGTTAACTTGTCTTAAAAATCGTATTTTAATGTTCTAGATCATGCTGGCTCTGCCATAGATCTGAAAGTAGATCTGCTCATTTCTGGGCAAATCTAGCCTCAGATCTGAATTCGTTCTGTCTCACTTTCTCTACCACTTTATTTACATCTTTTTAATTAGTGCAAGGTATTAAAATTTGAGAGATCTTCATCGAAAGATCTGTCAGATTTTCATCGTAAACAATTATAGAGATTTCCATCATTAAATCTACACCTGTAAGCAAGTTTGGAGGTGCGTCTTACTTTGATTGTTCACTGTAGATGCTCTATACAAACCGCATGCTAGTTCATCACTGGCTTTGGTTGTTGAATAGAAGACTTGTGGACCAACTTCATTTCATCAAAGGCTCTCTCTCCATACCGTAGGCCTACTTCATTTTAAGATCTATTTTGTTTAGGTCCAGGTTGATCGAACTCGATCCAACCTAATAGCTAGTATCGGGTCTTGATTGTTAGGATATGAATATCTCGAGTTCATATTGATATACATCATTATGGATGTATGGGTATATATCTTTTTATAAGATTAGGTATCTAGAAGATAAGAATAGACTAAGTCAAAGTTAATTGGTCATCAAGTTATCATACTATATGTATCTCTTCTAATTGTGTGATTGCCCTCTATATATAGAGGTACTTCTTGATGTAAACATTCATCCAAAAATAGTGAAGATATAGCCAGTTGGGCTTTGGATCCGTGGACGTAAGGCTTCGGTCTGAACTACGTAAATGCTGTGTTCTCTCTTCTTTTCTCTCCATTCTCCATTTAATGTCTGTGCATGTATGCACCCACGAATTCTAACATGGTATCAGAGCAAGATTCACGATTTGGTATTTCGTCTTGAGCCTTTTTGGCAACGTACTCTTAGCCTAAGACCGAAGGCCTGCCGCCATTGAAGCACCTCAAATCCCATCGATTGTACTTGATCCTCTTTGTTATTCTTCTTGGTTGGTAAGTTTCATTGCCTGGTATGGCAACCTTGAAGGAACTTCTTCCCCATCCAAAGTTGGCAACCACTGGTGTCTATGACTTCTCATCAGACCCATGGTTCAAAGATCGCTTCATTGACCCTGTAACATAGAGTATTAATTCAGCTTCCAAAGCAAAACAAAACGAGCTGGTTTTGTTCCTCGAAACCTGATGATTTTGGAGATGGTGGGGCCTTTCTTGAGATCCACATCGCCCAGTATCCACTTGGTATGGGTCGAAAGAAGAGAAGAGAAGAGAGACTAAAAAATCCTTTCCCTCACTGAAGATGCACATGGTAATGTCGCGTTCGATGCCATAGTCAAACAAAATGAGAATGCATCCAAGATTGTCTATTCGCAACACAAAGACTTGCTCTCAAAGTTGATGAATGATGAGGAAAAGAAGGATGAGGAAGAAGAAGAAATAGCAAATACGACACAGAGAGGACTGTAGAGATGAGGTCTAAGTTACAAAGGGAGCTCTTGCTCAACAAGAAGAATATGAAGGAGCAAGAGTTACGTGCTCTTGCTCAGAAAGCAAGGTCAGAAGAGGACTGGAGCAGGGCCTGTAGTTGCCGCCTCAGATAAAGGTGCAATTGATGTGGCCGAGGAGGTTACCCCATCTTTTCATGGAGGTGTGAGAAGGGGAAATTTGAATAGGGTAAAAGAAAATCTCAGAAGGTTAAAGTGAGAAGGAAAAAGAGTTTGATTGGCACAGCTAGCACGCCCTTCTCCGTGCGCATAATCCTCATGACCATATCGTGTGCTCAGAGATCCTTCACCACACAGAGTTATTGTGAGCTTTGAAGTTCAACAACTTTATCTAAAATCACTGCCCAGGGTGTCGTTTGAATCTCATTGTCAGTAACTTTAAGACTTTTGTAATAGAAGTCACGAATTTCGAGTGTGTTCCTTAGCTACGCAAAGAATATCAGAAAGCAAACATCAAGATAGAGAGAGAAAGAGAGTTTCCAGGAGGTCTTGTTGCTCCTCTGCCTCTGGTTGCCGTTAAAGAGCTTTTCGTTGCAGTAACAAGAAGAAAAGTTAGAGAGAGAGAGAGAGAGAGAGGGAAAGTGTGTTTGATGAAACAAAAAGAGACAATTATATTGTTTGTTGGTGCTGGTGCTGATGTTTCTGTTTTCTAGAGTAAGCAAGTTGTGACCAACATTGTGCAGGTTGTGATTGATGAGAGTGGACCTTATGCTCAAAACCGGAGCAGCACCGACACCGATGACGACCCTGGAGTTGTTGCTTGAGTTCTATATGAACTATTGGTTCTTCCAAGTGCCTCATGTTTGATGATCAAATTTTTCGATTCTGGTTGATAATCAAGCTTTCTGTTACTTGATCCTGTTTGATGATGGAGTTTTTGTTTACTCCATCCTATGTGACAATCGAATTTCTCGATCCTGGTTTATGATCAAGTTTTTTGTTACTTGATCATGTTTGATGATGGAGTTTTCCGTTACTCCATCATGTGTGATGATCGAGCTTACTCGATCATGTTTGTTCCAGATGCCTATGTTTCAATAATTGAGTTTACCGTTACTCAATCTTATTGAATGATTGAGTTTTGCGTTGCTCAATCATGTGAGATGATCGAATTTCTTTATGTTATTTGATCATGTCTACTGATCTAGTTTTTCGTTACTCGATCCTAGAAATTTTGAAGACCTGAAAATCAAACTCAGTTCTTTTATGCATCTTATTATTCAAACGCCAGCTGTTTTGTGTCAAAGCATCTTGAGTTTGAGGGGGAGTGTTAAAATATTGATATTTCGAGTTCATATTGATATACATCATTATAGAAGTCTGTGTATATATCTCTTGGTAAGATTAGGTATCTAGAAGATAATAAGAGATCAAGTCAAAGTTACATAGTCATCAAGTTATTAAACCATATTTATCTTCTCTAATTGTGTGATTATCTTTTATAAATAGGGATACTTCTGGATGTAAACATTCATCCAAAAATAGTGAAGATGTAGTCAATTGGATTTTGGATCCGCAAGCACAAGGTTTCGGCCTGAACCACATAAATGTTGTGTTTTATCTTCTTCTCTCTCCATTCTCCATTCAATGTATGTGCATGTATGCTCCCACGAATTCTAACATCGATAAAAAAACTAAAAAAAATTCAAAAATGCAAATTATAATATAAAATGCAAGAGCATTTAGATCTGTACGAAACGAATCATGAAAAAGATCCTATGACTCGGAACTAGGCCTAACGGAACTCTCAAGTTTATGTTTCTAAAGTTGGACTATGTATGTCTAGGTCCAAAATCGAACTTCGGTCGGGTCGACTTATCAGGTCTAGAATGCGTCCTGAACCCATTGTCGGCCCTACTTCTGTTTTTTTTCTTTTCTTTTTTTGAACAGGTTTTGCTTGGTTTAAAGCAGTGGTTTAAAAAATGGATCGATGCCCCGGATCAGGCATCCCAAAAACCCATCCAAATCGGTGAATCAGCGATCTGGATCGAGAATCAACTGAATCGATCGGATTAAACCTTAAAAAAAATCCAAAAAAATTATTAAAATTCATTATAAATGTTGGGTTTCAAGAATCCAATAAGAAATTGAGGTACTACATTATTAACTTTCATTTTTTTCATCAACATGCGAATATTGAGATGTTCTTTTCCTGTATAAAAAAAAAAAAAAATTCAAAATATACCACATTCAATAAACGAGATAAAAGGAAAGAAAAAAGAGGGAAACGTCAACTTAAATATTCGAGTTACTTCAACAAAAGATCAACACAATTGGATTCACTTAACAAATAGATAAAATGGAAAATCAAAGATACTACACGATAGAAAATTGATACCTGGTAAATTTCAATTGTTTCCCTTAGCACATAGCATTATAGGACTGACGAACACTATGGACACTCTTGTGTTGCACTTACACCTACATGTGAATCACTGAAAGAGAGAGAGAGAGACCCAAAAACTCTCACAAAATGATGAATATCCAAAAATATTAATGGACTTACACGTACATGTGAATCACAGAACGATAGTGAGAGAGACTCAAAAACTCTCTCAAAATAACGAATATCCAAAAACATTAATGGACTTCGTCTGTTGAGCAATGGAAAATAAACCAAAGGAGAAGCAAAAGAATTCCAAAAAAAATTAAAAAAATAAAAAAATTGAGTAAGCATTAAGAAGAATGACATAATAATGTCATATTCTACCAACAATTGACACCATTAACTTCATGCAAAAATTCAAGTTCAACCAAAAATCCATAAAAAAAAATGCAAAAATCAACATGGCAAAAAAATATATTGTGCTCATAAATGGATCTAAAATCTGGTGCAAACTTAATTTTAAAGAAGCAACAAAACTTGACTCCTAAAGCAACTCAAGAAACCTAAAACCCCTTGTAAGACAGAATAAAGAAAAAGAAAAGTTAAACAAAAATGTCACCAAGTAAAACGAAATATAAAGCCTAACTTTCAGTGCAATGTACCAACTTAGAGACAGAGAAGGCATTCATCTAAACAATGCACGTCAAATACAAAAGAGAACGATACTAAAATTATCCAAAAAAGAGAAATTTACAGAGAAATTAGCACCTTGAGATCAGATTTGAGTTAGTTTACAGAGAAATTAGAACCTTGAGATCAGATCTGAGTTAGTTTCATGGAAAATAGCTCAGCCCTCTCATGTCGCCTGTGGATGCCGTCATTACTACTTCCTTCTAAGATAAGGTCAAACCGAAGAAATAATTGATTAGGGTTTTTTTTGCATCTCTTTCATTTTTCTCTCTCTACTTTTGTCTCTTTCTCTCTCTTTAACTGAATGTTGGATTGGATCCGTGTGACGTACCTCACTTCATATGCGCATTTGTCCTCCAAGGTCCACGTGAGAGTTTCTCCACCCAAATCACCACACGTGAGAGTCTCCTTCGCTCAAATCTGTCACGTGTTGTGTTGTGAGGTACGTTACCCCTCTGCCCAACTCACCGACTCACTACTAATGACGTCATAATCGTCGGTTCATGGCGTAGTTATTTGTAGAATCGCCGCCGGCCAAATTAAATTATTTTACTAAAATCGACACGGGATGATCGATTCTCGCGTGGACTCTAACGAGTCCTTTGCGACTCTCAGATCAAAGCCAAAAGATTTTATGCTTTATAGAAATACACTATTTATTTACTCCTTCCACTAAATTCAATACAGGAATAATTTTAGGAACTCAAATTTTGGGTTCAACCCATAGACTAATTTCAAATAAATAAATAAATAATTCCGAAATAAACTCTCAATGTGCTAGAAAAAATATTGTGTCAAAATTGAACAAGACGATCCTAATTTGAAGGGCAAGATCTAAGTATAAAAAAACTTTAAATTCATTCTCACTAATACTTCCAAAAAAAATTCACTCTTTCCAAAAATGGACTGGGCTATAACCCCCACTGATTTTTTTAAAAAAAAAAAAGAAAAATCTCCCAACTAGGTGTTTGAATGAGAGAGTAGACATTGCTCTGGTCCCGTGGTGCTTGTGGGAGAGCACCACTTTGGTTCTGATGTCCCAATGTGCGCTAGCTACCGCGAAAGCCCCGTTGCGTTAGCTCACATCCATTTTCGGAGTGCGCTAGCCCCTGTATACGTTGCCGGGTACATGCTCCCGCGGGAACAAAGTATACGTGCTCGTAACCAAATTGAAAAATGAGCCGTTTATGGACTGCTCGACTTGAAGGTTCTTTTTCACTTCATTAGAGAAAGAAACCCTCTCTCCCTCTCCCTCTCCCTCCGCGTGCCTTCCCGCCTTGTTTTCTCCAATCCGAGGGAGAGAGAGAGATGAGGGTTTTTAATGGAGATTGAGTCACAAAATTACAGTGACATGGACTGAGACAAGAGCGCAGAGAGACATGGACTGAGACATGATCGCAGAGAAGAAAGATATGGCGAGAGAGAAATGCAGGGTGTGGTGGCCAAGAAGCCTTTCATGCAAAAAACCCAAGTCAATGTTATTGTTTGGATGGTTCATTCCTTCCCCCTTTTCCAATTCCCTCGACATTGTGGTCGCAACCGGAGTTCCTCCCCACTCATTTTCTCTCTCTAAATCTTACTTCCAGGTAATTAATCACACCCAATTTTTGGATCCTCTCTCTCTAAAAAGTTCCATGTTTTTTTATCTTTAAATGTGTAGTAGCTGATAGCAAAAAATCACGGATTTTGAGTGAATAATCACATGAATGGCTAGGGCATCAAACCCACATTGGTGTTATTTATAGGGCAGGGGATTGTATTTTCTAGTGTTTCTCTTCATATTTTAATTTTTTCATAGAATTAAAAATATTCCTACTTTCCATGTTTGCTATTGATCGTTTGGTAAAGGAAAATGATTCTATTTTGAGCTTTTACTCTCTCTCTCTCACCCCCCCCCCCCCCCCCCCCCTCTGCCCCCTTTTTTTCTTCTGTATCTCATATAGACCCTTTACGTAGATTGTTACTCAAACAGCCTGGAATTCTAGGATTCTCGAATGGCGTGGAATTGCGGCTTTTAGTTTCATAATATTAGCGTCTTTATCTGTGGAATCCAGAGTCCATTAAATGGCTTGAATCCAGAGTCCATCGAATGGATTGACGTATAAGCAGGGTTAGCCCTATGGAACTCAGTGCTTGTGTTAGGTTAGGGTGTATTGGTCCTTTTTCTATTGACTGTGTATGTGATTTTCAAGTTAAAAGCTCAAATGGACCCAATTGATGAATTCTAATGAAACTCATTGAGAGAGAAATGCATGCAAAGTAGCAGTGAATCAATTCTATTGCTAAAACGCAAAAGGATTTTAAGCAAAGTGCATTGAGTGTTACCTTTATTTTGGAGAAGTAATTGACATCTCAATTCGGCACTGATATGAGGAAGGTGTCCTTTCTTTCTTGGAATTCAAATCATGAGAGAATCCAACATGAAGATCATCTTTTGTGAGAATAGTACTTCTTTAACGCCTTGAAAGACCATAATATGAGTAAGTGTACTGCAATGAAAACAAAAGATCACAAGAACTTTACATTCCTTATGACAAACCGCTATTTTGTTGCCTGTTGTTTTAAGCTCTGCTTTCTAACTATGATATAGTTGGATATTTCCTATCTCTCTGCTAGGATGTTCAACTTGATATCGTTATATATCCTAGTGCTATATTTTGGCAAATGAATTACTGCTTATGCTAATTGTGAAAGACACTCAGTGTTTAATTATAGAAAGGGAGTGGTGCGCATTGGTCATTCACTTAAGCATTTATTGTATTGACCTGCACTTCTTCATAAAATCTTTAGGGCATTTTATTTCTGAGGGACATATCCAGTTAGCAAAGCCACTATAATGCACATTGCTCATGTCTGACAAAAACATAAATTGTGTGCATGGTTCTCATCCATGTTAAAAAAATCAGAGTCGTCCAATATAAACCAAGATGGGTTGAAAATAGAATTCTGACTTCTCAGCAACTTATCAGTAATTTTTTCTCTATTTTTGGTATGCGTAATTTCCTCTGCAATCCTCAGTTATACATACCTATAGTGCACAAAAATCATGTATAAATCATTTAATTTACTATGAAACATTTTAATGCCTTTTATTTTCAGAGTTTTTCTATTTTTTAGGTTGTTTCACATGGAAAAGTATATAAAATGAAAAGCTCACTGACTTTTTTCTTGACCTTGAGTTCTTTAACCTCGGATCTGATTGCCTTCAATTCTTTCTTTAGGGGGCTCTTGATTCTACAAATCGCGAAATGCCTTTATGCCTTCAGGATCACTTTGTATTTTCCACCCTTGGCCATTTTATGGCAGATAATGAGTTGCGCAACAACATGGTGCTCAAAAATATGAATGGGAATCCAAAGAATGAAGGGTTTTATTCACAAACCAACAAAAGAGTATCGAGGAAATCAGGGTTATCAATTGAATGCAACATGCCTTGGAACTGTGGTTGCCAGATACTAGATACATCCTTGGAACCATACAGGCAATCTTCAATCACAACTGGTAATTGGATCCAGCTATTTTATGACTCCAAAGGAGTCGCTTGTAATGGGATCCAATGGGTTCCTAAGTTGCATCACATGCATAAGAATGGGATCTTGTCTGTCTCTGATGTTCATGTATGTAAGTGTCAAATATTTTGGTACTTGCTTTATTTACGGATGTCATTCATTAAAATAATTGTCCTTGACTTTGTTGTTATAGGTAATTATTTATGAGCAACCTGTTTGTGGTCTCCATCATTTTTCATTGAACTCTTGGGCTTCCTCCTATGAGCATCTGTGTGCTTCTCCGAGTGGTCAGATTTCCCATAAAAAGCCTCGGTGGATTGATGAACTTGATCAAAAGCAACCATTCTGTAACTTGGTGAGATTTGTTATATTTTATTTTCATTTATTTTAGCTTTTTAAAGTTTGGGGTTAGTGTGTTATGAACCTTGGTACTTAATTTGTGGATTTAAAATCCCCCAGGTGTGGCTGCTTTAAATTGATCTTTTTTGAGAGAAAGGAAATGAATAAATATTAGTTTTTGATAGTTCCAAGTCAATATAATACTTCTTCAGAAAATGTGGGATTCTTTGAGTGAACGTTGTGTCAATGGTACAATGAGGGTGATAGGTGTTTTACGGGGCTTTGCTTACATTTTGTTTCTTGATTACAGAATACTGTTATTGCGGCGCTCAATTGTTCACATGCTGCAAAAACAATCTTTTGGAGAAATGTGATTCCCCAAACTAGATCAGTGCATGTCATTGCCGTCTCCATGTATGTCTTTGTATCTTTTAAATTTTGTGGCCTCTTCTTTATCTAGGAAATCAGGTTCATGCTGTAAACTCTACTATTACTTTTTACTTTGCAGGATGGTTGCTTCTATATGGCAAATAGTAGCCATGACTATAGCATCGGCTTCTACCTTATATTACGTCCTTCTTCAGTGTAGTAATAGGTTTCTTAACCATTGCTTTCCATCTCTTCTTCATTGGATGCTCAATATGCTACTTGATCATACGTGGAAAATTGTTCATATTCGTAGTTGTCAGCTTCTTTATTGGCCCATTGTTCTTCTTGGCAGTTCTTTCAGGTATACTGTTAATCCCTTGGGCCTTTTAGTTCTATATTTTCATTATGTTTCATTCCCTTATGGAATAAGGGACCCTGAGAAACCATGGTTACTATCCTATCCAGTGTTTTAAAGATCAGATCGATTGGGTGAATCATCCACCCAACGTCCTGATTCGGATCGGAGATCCGGCCAAAGACAGAAAGAAAGAGACACAGAGAAAAAACAAAAACATTGAATAGAATATACAATATACATCATTTATAATACTATTCTAGTAATTCCTTTGTGGCTAGGATGTTAGGTCCTCTCCCAAAAGGAATGAGGTTCAATTCTCCCTCTAGACATCCTTTTTTTTTTGTAATAAAGGTTGAGCTAAGTTGAAAAAAAACAATTTGGAGCTATTTTAGAAACAAAGAGGGCGCTCTGACTATCCTTTAATACCCATGTGGGCTAGCCAACTAGGTCAGCCAACTTTGACGATATAAGAAATATATAATGACATTGAAAATCTGATTCCAACCAAGAACTGGTGCAGTCATCGGCAATTCCAGATCCGGATTCAATTCTGTTCCAGGTCGGTGACTTTTACAAGACTGGTCCTAGCAAATTATTGGAAGGGGCAGAAACCTCAAAACAGGACTTTATCCTAATTTTGCATCCCACTTTTCCCTGCCATATTAATTGGACTATGATGAACATGATCATAGTTGATTGTGTCACATACATCCTTTTCTTTGTGATGATATTTTCAATAGTTTTTCTGTTTAGTGTATGAGGTTCCTTGTTTACTGCCTGTCGTTTTGCAAACTGATTTGGTAAATTTGCAGGGCTCAATCATGTGTAGAATATGTGCACCGAGCTTCATTGATCAGGCATTCTGTTTGGTCAAGCATCATTGTTGATGTTCTACTTGGAAATGTTGTTGGTTTCATTCTTCTAGGTCATGTTGAGGAAATCTGCTTCTGGGTTTCCCATCTTGTTCGAGATATTACAAATGGTTTGCTACGCTCGGGTTGTGTGTGGTTGATGGGTGTTCCAGCTGGTTTTAAATTAAATACCGAGCTTGCAGAAGTGATTGGCATGATTGCTCTAAATGCCATACAAATCTGGTCAACTCTCTGGTTTTTTATGAATTCATTCTTTGCGTACTTTGTTAAAGTGCTTGCCATTTCTGGGATTCTTTTTGGGGTTACAGTTCCTGCTTCATTATGCATTGACTTGCTGTCACTGTCAACATTGCATATATGGGCTCTTCATTGGTTAATTTCGCTCATATATTCTCTACAAATCCAGGCTTTAGCATCTGTATGGCGCCTGTTCAGGTATGCGTTTTTGAGGCTTCGGTCTCTATAGCTATGGACAAGTGAGAGTTGAATTTCTTCAGGTTGTTGATTTTCCTTGAAACTTGCAAGTTTGGTGTTTGGGAATAACTGTGTTACAAACTTACAATGAACTTCTTTCTTGCGACATGGAGGTAGTGTAAACATCCGAAAATCTTGTTGACCAAGATGTCATGCCTCAGGAATTTTATACCCCTCCTGAATTTCAGATGCGTGCAGCCCAACATATAATTAAACCAAATGGATTCTGGAAACAATTGTAGTTTATTTTTTGATTACCATTGAATGAAATTATAGGTGGTGGTCTAGAGTATCCACCTCTGGTGCATATCTCATTTTACTGGGTCCCGCTGCCACGCCACCACGTCATTTCAATCGATGGCAATGACTCAAAGACGTCGGATTAGTATACTCAACCTTGTCCTAATTTGGTCACTTTGTCGTGACTTCTCTACATAAAATTAGGGAAGATAGGAAGAGAAAACCTTTAAAAGGAAACCTCTAGTTGTTTAGCTGTATTTAAACTTGGGGAAAGTTTCTATATGGCCTGCTTAGCCTGCCTGGTACCCCACATTAAATGACACTATAGGTGGGTGAGACACCCAAACAATTCCAAATCACCTCCAAATAATAATCCTGCAATTAATATTTGATTTGGAGTTCCAGAAGGACTCTAAATCCCTTACACATTCACCTTCCACTCAAATGGAGGGTGCAGATGTGAATTGGAGTTGGCAATATATTTGCAGCATTTTTGGAGTTCCAAGTCAATTCTCTTTTGAAGACAGTTTTTTAAGTGGCTTCTTATGATTCGATTTGGAGCTACCGCTCCGATCCACTGTCCATTCAAATAGACAGCCCAGATTTGATTTGCCTGTAGCAATCACTTTCGGGCATTCATGGAACTTCAGATCAATATTTTTAGACCATTGATTTTAGGGATAAGGAAACTGATATAGATTTTTTTTGGGCCTCTCATCTACATCAAAACTGGTTTGAAGTAGAGTGACATAATAATATAATGTTGACACGGAGAAATATTATGTTTTAGACCTTATAATTGAACATACATCTAAAAGAGTCGCTTTTTTTTCTGAACAAGCAGAGGCAGGAAGTGGAACCCTCTTCGGCAAAGACTAGACAGTTACAACTACAGCGTGGAACAACATGTTGTTGGATCCCTTCTCTTTACTCCCCTCTTGCTTCTCCTGCCCACCACCTCAGTATTCTATATCTTCTTCACCATTTTGTACAGGACAGTCAGTTCCATTCATTTTCTCATGGAGTTAGCCATTTCATTTCTACATGCTGCCCCTTATGCTGAAATATTTCTATGGGTTGTATGGCCAAGAATGTTTCCCTCAGGAATATGGTTCAAAATTCTCTCTGAGCATTCTGAATCATGCAGGCAATCTCCCAAAGGGAATGGTCGAAATGATTTTATTGAAAGTTCTCAAGACTTAGGAATATCAAGAAGAATGACAACGGTAGTCTCAATTCTTGGGAGCAATTCTGCGACCATTGGTACATTTTACTGATATCTCCCTAAATTTTCCTTTTTATACTATAGTTTGAGCTATTCCTTTGAACTCTACTGATTTCTCATATTATCTCTTTGTGGAAGAACTTGAAGGAATTTGTTTTAATTGACAATGGATGGCTAAGAAGTTTAGTAACATTTTTGCTAATGATGAAAGGTGTAAATTGTAGGTCAAGTTCTCCATCCTCATTCGAGAAAGGTCTTCAGTGGGGTTTCTATGTCTTCTGTTGTTTCATCTGCCTATGGAGTTTTCAGCGGTAGAAGGTGATTTCACATTCCCGTTTGATAGTTGGGTATCTTTTAATTGTATAATCTTGGTGTCTCTTTCTCTCTCATATGTTGTCATTCCTCTTTACAGAATACCTTCTGCTTTGCACGCCAAGTTGCCTTTGACCCTTCCATGGATGTCAATCGGCATAAGAGAATTCTGGTGGCTTTGTTGCGACTCTATACGCACTAGAATGCGAAAATTTTAACCCCTTTTGTAGTTTTTTCCTCATAATCCTATTCATTTTTTCATGTGCCTTATGTCATTTACTATTTTGCACATTGGTTTCACGATTTTTTTTTGTTTTGAGTAAGAAATATCAGGATGTCACACTCTTTTTGCTGAGCTGATTACATCTTAAGATGCATTAGTGGGTGGAGTGTTTATCAAGCATTCATCCTCTTTTACAGGATGATGCAAGTTTGTTATCTAAATTTGTGCTTAAATTTCTCAGCAATGATACATTTTCATTTACACTTATGAAACCCAAGGGCATCCCCTCTCAATTAACCCCTGCTCAAAATATGTTTTGAACATGTTGACATATTTCTAGTAGAAATCTCTCTCACACACACACACACAAAAATTAGTCTAATAAACTTTTTTTGTATAGTTAGTTTAGTTCATTCTGCATTATATTTATAGTATAACGCATCTTTCTCTTGGTAACTTTTAGTTTGCCTTTATATTTAGGGAAAGGTTTCTATGCTTCCTGTACGGCATAGAAGTTCTATCCTCCCTTACCATCTAGCCGTTCAATTTTGATCAAGAGACCCACTCACCGTTTGATCTTAGATCCGACATCTCAAAGTATTTTATTTTTTGCTTTTTTTATACAAATTGTATGAATATGAAATTTAGTATGTGCTATCTTCTCATTGAGGCGCACCTATAAAAAATATTAAAAATAATTTTTCGATAACCCCTTAAATCTTTCAGGGGTATTTTGGTCATTCTTTGTGATATCCTTAAAATATATTTTCATATCTAGGTATAAAGTTTAATGTTGCAAAGATAGTGTAGATCGAGCAGATCAATTGAAACTTAGAAGTCTTGAAAATTGATGGTCCAAAAATGTATACATTAGTTCCAAAACTTGAAATCTTTTTTTTTCTCATGTTCATGTATCTTGATGTCGAGATGATCAATTTGAAGATATTTGGGCATCAAAACAACATTTTCTAATGAAAATTTTGAGGTAGGCTTTGATTGTTTAGAGCCTAAGCTCTACATAAACTTTTCCTTAAAAATATAACATTTTTTTGCGAAAATTTCTAAAACCCCTTATAATGTACTCTATGGACACTCTACCCCCACCCTCATATTTTTCTCACTTTTTTTTATAAAAAACCAACTTTTATAACTGGAACCCCCCAAACCTAAAAAAACATAAAATGTATGATAAAATTACCCCTCGTTTTTAATTTACTTTTTATCTTCTTTTTTTTTTGACCTTTACCCTACGCCCCTACGTTTTTTACCTTCGCTCCATTCATTTTCCTACCTTCACGAAATTTCCCATTTCCTTTTCCTTCAATAGCGTATTTCTCCTTTTTCTCTCCACCATTTTCCCTTACGCCTTTTTCCATTCTTTCTCTTTCGTCACGGTATTCTCATTTTGTATTCCACGATTTTTCCTCATTTCATTTCTCACTCTTTAAATGTGAGTTCTTGTCTACCACTTTTTCTACAAGGTCCACTATCTCTCTCTCTTGACCTATTTTTTTGCTCTCCCTCTCTCTACTTTTAGCCCTATTTTCTCTCTCTATTTAAGCCAAAACTCTACTTCTTTCTCAATCTCTCTTTTTACGAAGGCCCCACTCTCTCACAAAGCATCACGTTTTTTTTTCTCTCTACAATCAAAGGTCATACAACTTTGTCAAAGGTCGTACAACTTTGTCACAATCTCTATGAAGGTTTTTCTCACCCCCACGAAGGTCCCACAACTCTCTATGAAGGTCCCACAGAGCACTGATCCCATCACAGGTCAAGCTCGATTTTTTAGGACCAAGTATGAAAGAATAGATCAATTAAATCTTTAAAACATTTTTATAATGCTATTTATGTTGTAACTTCAACTTTGTCGTTAAGGCTTGGCATGGAAACCTTTTACTTAATCATATGAAGTAAAAATGTAAATCAAAAGCTTGTTAATTGTCTTTAAATTTAGGGAAAATTAAATTTATGTTGTTTTTTATCAAAAGGTGGATGAAAACGTATCCTTGAAATTTGTTGTTGGGTTTTTATTTAGCTACATTGGCTGTATTTAATTTGTCATCGACAAATGAAAGAATGGATAGGTGATTCAAAAGATGTATTGATTTTTCTTATTCTTAATTTGTTATAATAAATGGTAGACAAAACTCAGGTGTATGAAGTAAAAGAATGGATAGGTAATTTGTTTTTTGCTCTGAATTTTGTCTGTCATTTATCATTGTGCACTTTTTGTATTTTTGCTGGGGTAAGTCGCTTGGAACTTGAATTCAATTATTTGATTTCGGGTTTCAAGATGTAGTATTTGATTATTGCTACTTACCTCACAAAAATGGTTGGTTTTCTGTCTAATTTTATCCAAACCAAATTGGTCACTATACAATTTCCTGTTTTCTGATTTTATCAAAGGTATAGTGGAATTTTTAGTAATTTTGGTGTTTGTTTTTTCAATTTCTAATGTGGCTTTAGCCATCATTAAAAAAACTAATGGAAAAAATATTGTTTATATTCACTAATTCTCGTGGAGTTAAATGAGTGTTATTTCCTTTGTAATTTTTTGGGATGACTAGCTGTCTAAATGAAGATAACTAATGGTTTTCAATTAAGATTCGGAGAGCTTCTGGTTCATTACCATCTTAGATCACTCGCTCTCTTCCAATTTATGAAATTAAGTGCCCTATTGCTGACAATCAATGTTGCCCTTGATATCTTATTATCTTGTTATACTTTGTAATGTTTACCATAATAGCATGCTTCACTGCACAAAACGTGTCAGATCCCCAACTTTCCATCATTTAGGGAAACCCAGCCTACCCAATAGCCTTGCTCTTTGGTTGGCTACTCTATGTAGACCAATCCCTCTAAGTGACATTCTCTATAATAGCTAGATTCAGTTCCCCAACATCTATTCATTGTATAATTTCTTAGGAAATCTCTTAAGGAAATTTGCAAAGCTCTTGGTAAAATATAATTTGTTATTAAAAAACAATAAGCATATGGCAAGTTCAAGGCTAATATTTAATATGTTGTATATGTAAGTTACTACAAATATTGTGCAGGACAGAAACAAATGGATGATTGCAAATTAATTTATTGTATTTTCGGTGGAGAACTCCGAACAAGTGTCGATGGGACTTTAGATGGTGGAGATGAGTGGATATGAGGAAAGTAAAACCGAGGAGGAAGATGGTGGAGATGAGGAAAGAGAGACTAAGGATGCAAATGGTAAAGATGAGGAAAGAGAGAGCGACAGTGATGAGGAAAATGAGAGGAGAACAAAGAGCAAAAATGACAAGGGCAAGGGTATTGCAAGTTGGCCCAAAAAATGGTTGAGGCCAAGAAAGTGAATATCATATATTTTTCATTTTGACATGTACTTTTTTTATGATATCTAAAAATGTAAATTAAAAAGGTTATGAACATTTTTTTGAGACATATGTTAATTTTTTTTCTTTTTTTGAGACATATGTTAAATTTATTTTTGTACAATTGAAGCTACTCTATTATTGTAGCAAGTTAATGAAATGTTCATTCTTTTTGATGTCGTTATGTTAATAGAAGAAAAATCTAATATCAGAATTCTTTTAAATGAAATATGCAAATAGCTCAATGTATTGTTTATCAATGTAGTTCCTGTTTTGAAACTTGGCCAAGCATACGCCATGAGGTTGAAAAGATTGAGAAAATATGGTGGTTGATAAATTTAAGATGATGGAAACTATGGTGGTTGATAATCAACAATTTGATATTCATTTGATGGTTGATAATCATTCATTGTCTCAATAATTAATCGCAGTAATTTGATCAACAAAAAGATGTTGGACCATAGATTTGCTAATAAAGATGATCATCCATTGCCCAACGCAAAGAGTTTGGACCACCATTCATAGCAAGCTAGCACTTATAAAATGCACTTTGGCACTTCCTGAAGGCACTCCAGCACTTCCTGAAGGCACTCCGGTACTTGAATAGCACGCACCGACACTCCATGAAAAGCGTTTCGGCAATTCATGCATAGCGGTCCGGAGATTTGGTTCCTAGACTTATGGGCACTCCGACACACGGACCATGGCAATCCAGCGATTTGGTTCCTGGAATTATCAGCACTTTGACACACGCACCATGGCAATCCGGCGATTTGGTTCCTGGACTTATGGGCACTCCGGCACACGCACCATGGCAATCTGGCGATTTGGTTCCTGGACTCATGGCACTCTGACAGAGTCACGCGTCAGTTCGAAAGTTTGTCGGCACTCCGGCACTGTCACCGCAGGGGTCCGGCGATTTGCTTCCTAGGCTTATGGGCACTCTGGCACACTGACCATTGCAATCTGGCGATTTGCTTCCTAGTTTCATGGTACCGCGGCACATTCATGCGGCAGTCCGGCAATCTCGTTATTGGCTTCACCGGCACTCCAGCACTGTAACCGCAGCAGTCCTGCAGTTCATTTCCTAGAGTCATGACACTCCGGCAGAGTCATGAGGTAGTCCGGCAAAGCGTGGGCACTTCGGCATAGACGCCGTAGGGGTTCAACGATTGGCTTCCTGGATTCATGGCACACCTGATATTTTTCCTGGATTCATCTCCCCTTCGGCATTCTAACCGTGGCAATCTGGCGATTTGGTGGATGGATTCATGGCCGTCCGACAAAGTCACGGGGAAGTCCGGCAATGCTTGGGCATTCCGGCACAAGCACCAATGGAGTCCGGCGATTATCTTACTAGATTCATGGCGCCCAGGCACAATCACATAGTAGTCCGACGATGTTCATTCTGGCATAGGTTAGTCTGGGTTTAGTTATGAGCAGTCCGACGATGTCATCGAATAGTCCGCCTTTTATGTATTGTTCTCTGACGATTATTTACCGAGATTATCAGTACGGTTTTTTATAGCATCAATCAGGTGGTTTTCTCAATCATTCCGACGTTGTAGAGCTTCGGTCCGGTGGTTTGCTAACTTGAGTAGGAAGTCCGGCAATTCGTTGTCTGGGTCTGGCATTTTGTAATCTATGGTCCGGCGTTAGTTATCTACGGTCCGACGTATCATTGTCTAAATAAGCAATCAGGTATTACAGTAAATCAGACCGGCATATGTGATGAGTTTAGCAAATAAGTACCGCGATCCAACGAATGTATTATTGGGGTCCATCGTTCATACGGTGACGGTACAAGAAGGGGTAGTTTTGTCAAAAAATTACAACTTTTTTAATAAGGGAGGTTTTAGTTATAAAAGTTGGTTTCTTATAAAACAAAGTGAAAAAAGTTTGGGGTTAGGGTTAAGTGTCTAGAGAGTACATTCTATAGAGTTTTTAGCAATTTTTTCTTCTTTTATTTATGAAAATGATTGCACTGACTTGTCTAGCCTTAGCATTTTAAAGTGAAGTACCAAACAACCGCCACACTCATAGTCGCCGATGTAACAGTGGTTCTACCCCCTTACATTCGGACTAGGAGCTTGAAACTTTTTCTTCATTGAAAATTCTGGTTCCAAGTTCCCAAGGGTAAAGTTGGAAGGGTACGATCATCATTTCTCTTTGCATTTTTTGCACTGCAACGGATTATAGAGTGAGTAACAAACCTTTTGCGCCACTCTAAATCTAATAAAACCGTAATGCCTTTTGGTGCTTCCTTCTAGGTTAGGAAGTGCCAAACGCATTACATATCTAATAGATTCATAATGTTGTGTGCCAGCGGTTTATTTTGGTATAACACGAAAAATTGGAGAAAAATTAGCATAAAAGTTAAAGAAAAAAATAGGAAATCTTTAAACACTTTTGTAATTAATAATTATAAAAAATATTATAGATAATTTCTCTTATTTTTAATTTCAAATGGAAACGGCCGCTTTTGGTTCTCATTAAGAATGGCAATGTACCTAGACCCAACCTGGGTATACCCGATACGAGTCTAGGTATGGGTCCAACATTTGGACCCCGTGGGTCAGGTCCAGGTCTAGATCCAGTTGAATCCGACCCGTACCTGTAAACTGTTGAAGATAAAATACTTCAAACCCTATTATAATTTGTATATAATAGGTACTCAGAGTCATCTTAGCTATTAAACAATAAATTAGACGGCTCGAAATCTAATAACGGGTGATTGTAACCTTGTTGCCAATAATATGGGAATACAATAGTAAAAAAAAAAGTTAAAAAAAAAAAACTCACATTGAGGGTGGCAATGAACTCGACCAAAGACCGAGGGACCCAATAGGTACGAGTATGGGTCCAACTTTTAGACCCGACAAATCGGGTCCAAATCCAAAATTTAGATTCGAATACTATTTGGGTCTGGATCCAGGTCAAGCCAGACCCGACCCATACCTGACCCGTTACCATCCCTATTTATCATTCCATGCAAGCCCAAACCACCATCTATTAATGGGGCCGAGGGAGTGACTACACAATATGATCCAGCGCGACTACGCTATTCACAATATCAGATCACCCCTTCCCCACATTGGGATGTTAAAGAACCATCCGAGTCTAAATTACAAACCCTGGCCCTGATTTTGATCACCTAAACCCTGTAAGCCAGTGCTAGGGTTTCTTCTGCAACGATTCTTGTTTCTCCATCATCTTACCACTGTGAAAACCCTAATTTTGTATCTCTAAACCCTAATCTTGGCCTTTAGCCATTTTCGGCAATGGAGCCTTCTTCTTCCTCAAACTCAGCGAGAATGGCTCAACAAACATGGGAGCTCGAGAATAACATTGTGAACATGGAGTCTCCTGGCGCCAATGACTCTGATTCTATCTATTTCTATGACGACGCGGCTCTGACCAAGATTCAGCAAGAGAAGCCATGGCAATCCGATCCCCATTACTTTAAGAAAGTGAAGATTTCAGCGCTAGCTCTGCTGAAAATGGTGGTCCATGCCCGATCTGGAGGGACGATTGAAGTCATGGGGTTGATGCAAGGGAAGATTGAGGGTGATACGATTATTGTTATGGATGCCTTTGCTCTCCCAGTTGAGGGGACTGAAACTAGGGTTAATGCTCAGGCGGATGCTTATGAGTACATGGTCGAGTATTCTCAGACAAACAAGCAGGTGATTCTATTTGAGTAAATTTCAAGCTTTTGAGTTTTTATTTTTATTTTTTATAGTATTTTATTTGGTATTTTGTGTTATGACACTGTGAGATATACGTTATTGTATGCTTCAATGTTTGATTATATGAATTATGTTTTGTTGCTGTGAAGATTAGGATTTGGGGTTTCTCGATATGGCATTAAATTATTCACACAATAATCATAATGGTGAACCAAACCACTTATTGTGAAAGTTGGTAATTAATTGAAAACGTGTTAGAACTGGAAATTGCTCAATACAGTGTTGAATGTCTTCAATAATCATAATAGAAATGAATCCATGAATGTGAAAATAGTAGTTCAGTTGCAAATGTATCAGATGTGGAAATTACTTGATATGGTGTTAAATTTATTGTGATGGTAACCACGTTGTTGAACGATTCATTGAATGTGAAACTAGGAATTTAGTAAATTGATAATTTGTGTTGATTTTTAACAATAAATTTACTGTTACATTGACATCAGAATGCATGGAAAACTAGACTGTTAATTGAAATCCGAGAATCACATGTTGCAATTTGTCAAGTCCATTGTGTGCGTTTATTAGTTATATTGATTATTAAATTGTCAATTGATAAGTGGGCTTAAGAGTTTTAGATTCTCTAGTACTATAAGCAATACTAACTGCAGAAAAGATAGGTGACTGAGATTCGTATAAACGAAAGGAATGGATAATAATTTAGATTACTGGTGATTTTTTTCTATACTATAGGATGAGTCTTTGAACAGGCTAACATGTAAGTAGGACAATTTACCTCATGATTTTTTCTTGAATTTATTGAAGGTTGATTGATGCCATTTACTCGTTCATTTTGAGTATCATTTGCGTTCAATATATTGACTATCACAGTTGTACATAACAATACCATGGGGAAATTTACGATCCTCATATTTGGTTTAAAGAACTCCCTAAATGTTTGAGAAACTAATAAATCTTCCATGATTGTGTACAAACTGTTTGTTGTAGGTGTGAATGTCTATTAACTTCAAAATACCTAAGCATAGATATTTGAAGACAAAACATTTGTATTGTGTTACAATTGTCTATATTTTACAGATTGAAGATCTTACCCATAACTTTGCGACTTCCGTATTGTTGACATGTTAAGTTTTATCTATTGGCCTATAGTGAATGAAATTGGAATTTTCAATGTGTAAGATGTTTTTTGCATGCAATAACTCAAGTAGGCGTCTGTGCCCTATAAAAGTGACACAGATTTCTTTATGGTCGTCTTTTTTTGGGGTTCGAAGGCCACACTTATCGCTGTAGGACGAGAACAATAACATTTGGTTTCCTTGGGGATTCCAATTTGTACAGGCTGGACGTTTGGAGAATGCAGTTGGATGGTACCACTCACATCCAGGTTATGGATGCTGGCTTTCTGGCATTGATGTGTCAACTCAGCTGACAAACCAGCAATTTCAAGAACCATTTTTGGCAGTTGTTATAGATCCAACAAGGACTGTTTCTGCTGGAAAGGTTGAGATTGGTGCTTTTCGCACATATCCTGAAGGATACAAACCCCGTGATGAGCCTGTCTCAGAGTATCAAACTATACCTCTCAATAAGATTGAAGATTTTGGTGTTCACTGCAAACAGGTATGTTAATTATCATTCTGTTTGTTGATTGGTACATTTCTTCATAAAGTGAGTATTTTTAGTACTTCATTGATGTATGCTGCTCTTTAAAATTTTGCAGTGTTAGTTATTAGAGATAACTGAAAGTTTGTCCAAAGATCGATGGAATTTCTTGATAGGCATGTACCATCATCAATTCTTAATCTTGATAAATATTTTATTGATTTCTGCAGTATTATGCATTGGATATCACCTACTTCAAGTCCTCACTCGATTCCCACCTTTTGGATCTTCTATGGAACAAGTATTGGGTGAATACCCTATCGTCTTCACCCCTTCTGGCAAATAGAGATTATGTTGCTGGCCAAATTTCAGATCTTGGTGTGTTATATTTTTCTTTATTGTATCACACTATTTATTTGTTTGTTGTGTTTAATGCTTTGAGAAATTTTCTTGTAGTCTTGAGATTTACAAGTTATGCCATTCTTTTGCACTATTTTTATTTTATTTTTGAATAGTATTTCAAAAAGTTTTGTATATTGTTAGATCCAATCATCAAGTAACGAATATGGATAATTGTTGAAATTTCATGGGATGTTTGTTGCATCTTAGTTAAGGTGGAAGCATTAGAGTAGATAGTAAATTGGGTTCAATCCATTATGTTAAAGGCTACACTTGGAAGTTGGTCTACTTACACATTTGTGTTCCAATTAATTTCACTCTAGAACCTTCAGTTGTTTTAGTTCCACAGGATAATTTTGGTGTATCCGTAGCGCTCTTATGGAGTATTCCATTTAATAATGAATGCAGTATTGGCAGTTTCTTCCTATTGAACTCATCCCTCAAATTAAACTTTACCAGATCTATTGGGAGTGGAACTATGGTTTTCATTTTTTTTAATTTATTTTGAACCATTGGGGGTTATTAATATTGCTGTGTTTGATGCATTGTCAATTAGAGCTCCAAGACAGAAGTATGGAAATGTTTATTTGTGAGTTTTTCACTTTTCAGTTTCATGCCAGTTCGACCAAATCCATCCCCCCGAAATATGGTCTCTATATGCTTGTGAAAACTCAGTTTTTCTGATCAGAAAAACTATATAAATAATTTTGTTTGTTCTTTCAATATTATTGTTACACTGATATTTACCATATGGTATTTAGGCATTGCCATAAGTTACCATTAACGAAGTCATTTAACTTAATTTTAAAAACTAATGACACTACTTCAGATTAACAGGACATCTTCTCTTTTTTACAGCGGAAAAGCTAGAACAAGCCGAGAATCACCTTTCCCATTCACGCATGGGTTCTTTCCTTGTGCCTCCACTACGAAAGAAAGAGGTTAGTCAGCCCATGTAATTCTGTTTCAAGGACGGGTGCCCTTTTCAATTTGATGCAAGACCTTTGATATCACTTCACATAAAGAGATTAGATCCACTGGATTTCTTAGAAACATGTGATTAATGGATTTATCTTTTAAAATCTCTGATGAACATGTGTAAATAATGTTTGGGCAATTTATCAAACTACCCGTGAAAGGTAAACCATTTATCATTTTACACATTTGCAACTGTTGTTCCAACTTATAATCATTTGTCTTTTGATGGGCATTTTGAAATTAAAACACGCCATATGGGTAAAATGTTAGATGGTTAACCTCTCATAGGTATTTTGATAAATTTCCCTAATGTTTTTTCAATCATGAGCTATCTTATAGAAGTTTAAGAAATAATGTTTATCAAGCATCACAAAAATTTAATTTCTTGACTTACTGCTTCACTTTTAACAACTTCAGAGCTGTGGCATCGTATCACTCATGCACTATCAGGACCTGCAAAAAATTTTAAGATGCAGTGTTTTCCTTTCCTGTACAAGGGTGATTGTCTTCGTAGTTTGTCCGTATTTCACATTTCCTTTGTAATTTGTTGGTCTTGCAGGATGATTCTCAACTTGCAAAGATAACCCGTGACAGCTCGAAAATAACAGTCGAGCAGGTTCATGGGCTCATGTCACAGGTAACACACTTCTTGGATATCATTCTTATTTGAATTTTGGTTGTCAAATGTACTTGTTTGGTCTGTTCAGCTAAGCTTATACGATGTGTTTGTGTGGTTTCAAGGTTATCAAGGACACACTCTTCAATTCAGTTCATCAGGCTTCTAGGATGCTACCAATCCTGACTGATCTGTCGGATCCCGAGCCCATGGTTGAGACATGATGTCAGAGGAAAAGGAGTGACAAGGAGTATCATCCTGTACTCATGTTACATACTCTTTATGGCGTTCAACTTAGACTGTAGAGGGTTTTTGGGACCTGGTAGAGCTGAAATCCTTTTTCCTGGTTTCATTTTGGGGGGCGATGGAGCCCTAAGCGCTACTGTTTTTTTTGCAGTGCATTTTGAGCTTTGACAAAAAGTTATCTGAGAGTTGTCCGTCTTTGAGGGGTCTTATAATTATCTTTCATCGGCCAGCACTGTAATGAAAAAAGAACACCCTCTCTGTACTCTCTCTCTCTCGTGCATTAGACTGTTAATCTGTGTTATAGAAATTTGGAAACCAGTGGATGAACCTAGAAAAAGAATGAAGCTTGTAAGACAGCATCAATTGCAGTGGCTTGTGCTGGATTCTTGTAAGCCTACTATAGGAAAAAAATGTTAAAAAGTGATTCCTATTCTCATCCATTCAAGGAAAATGTTTAAACAAGGTGTACTTAGATTCTACATCATCTATCTGAGATTGGTATGGCATAGATTTTACGTTCTCTGACACAATGTAACATTCTTGAGCCTACAAGATTGCCGCCTCATATATACTACAAAAGCAAAAAAGTGGTACGGGGGAGGGGGGAAGAGAATTTCATATTCCAAAAGCGAAGAAGTGGGGAAGAGAGCTCAGGCTCATAAAACTGAATGTTCAAACGCAAAAACCAAGAACTGAAAATTTATTGTACAAGTTTCCCGATAACCGGTCCCTCGATCATCCCACAATACAACCCTTGAACAAGTCAGAAGGGAGTTGAATGACAAAATCCTGCTCTTCCACGTATTGCAGGAGCTCACTCGTACCAGAACCAAATAAAATCCAAAACAAACCTACATCTGACCCACCACTTCCTCCCCACAGCTAGTGTACAAATAATTAGTACAACAAATATGAGAGAACCATTTTCTAACCTCTCCATCTCTTAACCCCACCCCTCCGGTATCTTGATGGTGCCTTTTTTCCTCCTCTCACCCTTTTCCCAGCCTCAGATCCTGTGCGCTCTGTAAGATTTTGTTCTTGAGCCTGAGGTAACTCAGCCTCAACAGCAAGTTGAGAAGCGTTCCCAGCCCCAATTCCTGTGTGCTCTGTAAGATTTTGTAGTTGAGCCTGGGGTAACTCAACCCCAACAGCAAGTTGAGAAGCTTTGTCAGTTTTGGAAAGTAGTGAACTATTTTGATCATCAAGTGGGACTTCAAGAGTGGTCTCACTGGAAAGTTGGCAAACCTGGGCAGTGCTACTCAAAGGGGACACACCATCATTTGAAACAAGCAAAGGATCATGTCCCTCACGGGATAGTGATGGAGCAGAGGAACTGTTAATAAGAGGAAATTTGGGGCTACAATTAGATTTGACATGTGGATAAATACGAACGAGAGAGACAGATAGAGACAGAGGGGAGAAGGGGGAAAACAATTTATACCTTGAAGGAGAAGAGTTGAAGCCATTTGAAGCAGCAATATTCGTTTCTTTTAGTTGCTCCTTCCCGCTCTGGGTGACTGCCTCTGTAAAACAATTTTTGCATTGGAATGAAGAACAGGCATTAGTCATCATAAATGTAAAATGCATAGATTAAAAGGCGCATATGTCAAGATAGTTACCATCATGCTGCAATGAAGTGGAATTCTGTGTGATAGATTTGTCAAAGCTCGAGGCATATTTGAGTTCTTGTTCCTTGGTATGATGAGCCTTATCAGGGTCCTTAAAATGCATAACAAAAATAAAACCCATAATTCATTAGCCAATGGCTACATAACTAGAAGATTTGGAAGTAACTCTAATAAGCCTCACGTTAGCACTCAGTGGGCACTGGACAATAAACGGTGGAAAATACAAGGAAAGAGTATTGATGTCCAATCAGTCTTACCAATCACTTATATGGTATTTTCAAGTACTAGCATAGTAAAAAAAAGGTGAGCACCATCTGAACTTGATTCAGATCCATCACAAAATTCAAAAATTCAACATAGATGTTATCTAATATAATAGATTCAGCAGGAATTACGATGTGCACTTACTTCAGTTTCCATTTCAGGAATGGCAGAATCTTGATAGCCAACAGTTGTACACAGAGGCATATGACTTTCTCCCTCCATACGATGTTCAAGGTCTGAACAATTTTCAGCTGTATCCTGATCCATCTTCTGGTCATGAATAACATCCATTGAGTTAAAGTTTCCTTCAATTATATTCTCATTGGACAAGCCTACAACTGGACCTAGGTTACTATTATTCACAGCCAACTCATTGGCCTGGTCATTGGACTGAATGGTGGGCTTCTCAGCCTGCAATGATGCTGAATCATGACTTAAACCTGCTTCACCAACTTCCTTATCTGCTGTTGATGAGATAGCTTCTGATCCCAATGTTCTTGAAACAAGCTGATTAGCTGATGGTAGTGCTGCAATTTCTTTGGACTTAAGACGTACTCTTCGAATTTCATTAAGGGATGCATCAATAGCTAGAGAATACCTTTTAGATGCCTGCTGTGCGTGGATTAAATATACCCACAATTAGTGGAAATAAACAAATGAACTAATATATGTGAAAGCAGTAAGCAAAACATTAGTAGCAAAGCCATCGACAATCAGGTAACAACAACTCAATAACCTGCATATCCTAGAATATATATTAGAGTGTATAAAAAAAAGGATTGTCTACAAAGAGACCATTTATCCTTTTGTACATGGAGTTCACAATCATAATTGCCCCTTAAATTTCAAAATGGGTGATTGTAAGAGTGTCATTGAATAGACACAAAGTTCCCAAAAAAAATTCTCGGACTTCGTGACTCACCTCGAGCCATCCAATTTAACCTCTAATGAGTGGGACTGATTGTGACCTCCATGTACAAAAGATAAATGGTCTCTTTGTAGACAATCCTATAAAGAATTTATCAAAACATGGGATATTGCCTCTTCTTTTTGCAGTTGCTAGGGTTGGTGGCATATGGCCCTTTGGAATTCAGATAGAGGTCAGATGCTAAATAAAAACTTACCAAGAGTCTCCATACAAATCCTTAACACACGAGAAAAATAGTATCCTAACAATTTGAATATCATTTGTAATATAAACTTCATAGCATAATGACTTCAGAACAACACGGCAAAGCTACTACCCCGCCCCCATCCCCCCAAAAAGAAAAGAAAAAAAGAAAGCACACGCACACACACACACACAAAAACCGAGAGATATGTCACAACAAACAATTGAATGGTTCGGCTACTTTAAAGGAAATCCTGATGAAAGGTAGAATCACAGGCCCATACCTTTGAAGAGAGTAAAGGGCTATCACCAATGGGATATGGCGTATGACCCACAAACTGATGTGATCCAATAGGGGATGGAGTTCCGTATCCAATATCACTGGCAGATGGTGATGCCCATGCTGGACGGAATTTCATATAAGATTTTGCTACATCAACAGGTGAACATTGGCCAACTTCAGTAACCTGCACTAGTCACCAATTACTTAGCCAACTATACCAAAATACTATGAAATGAGTGACAGACTTCTCAATCTTGCAAATGTTACACCATGTGTTATACTAAAACCAAATATCTCACCAAGCAACCATATCACACCTCTTGAAGTTCAGAAATTGTAAACACGTATGAGAATTGGCACGGGACACATCTTTCCCTTGAGTAGGGCACATTTTCACTTCTTTATGGGAAACCGCACAATCTTTAGACAAGCAACACAAACATGTAAAATTATGAACATATTTTTATAATACATTATCTTTAGTTTAGCCACACAATATGAGTACGTGCAAACTGCAGGGTGTCACAAGCAAACTTACAGCCACCACACCAGTAAATCAATAACATATATTAAAAGAAAAAGATGTGCACTAATAGGTCCATCAATAAGAACATGCAACAACATCACAAGACCAACATGCATTCAAAAAGTCATCACGCATGAGTAAAGGAAATTATCATGGCTACATATTAAAGATCACTTTTAGGATCTCTAGCCAATAGGATACCGTGAAAAAAACATTTAGTGTAAGGAAATCTGAAAAATTAAACATGACTAAACAAATGCAAAGGCAGAGCTCCACATGGGACTAAAAGGATGTAATAATCATCAAAACAGAAAGTGTCACAACTCATCTCATTAAACTCCAATGGAATTAATGGCCATATAGAAACCTTCAAACATTACATGTAGTGCACTTAGTGAGAAAATATCAGAGATGACAACCAACTGATAGCTTTCACAGAAGGTACAGCTCTAAGTATTAGAGCTAAAATTTAAGGGTTTTTTTTTCGCTATGACGAATTTTTTATGATTTTTTTTTTTTGCCAAAATTTTAGTGCTAAAATTTAAGATTTGTAGACTAACTGGTAGAAAAATATGATGACCACAAATATTATAGCCTATCACCCTCAGTACGTTCTATAGACTTCCTTTCTTCTTCAGACATAATAGGGAAAATAGGAAAAATTTCCCAATTATATTTTCTTTAGTTTCTTTAATATACCCCCAGTTCGAACTTGAAGTTCCATACCGGGTTCTTTTTTTCTGAATGACATTACTAATTTGGGAGTGAAACTTCAAGTTCCTAAATGTGTCTTTTGAGTGAAATACCGGTTAGGAACTTCAAGTTCCGAACAGGGTCACTCGTCTTTTTTTAGTGAAAGACTGATTTTGAACTTCAATTTTGAGCCAAGACACTAGTAGAATTTTTATTTTCAAGTGATAGACCATAGATCAAATCGCAATCAAGTTCTGAACCAGATCACTTGTCTTTTGCTGAGGGAAGCGTCACTTCAAAACTTCATTCTCACTAAAAAAATTAACATCTTAGAAAAGCCAGAGTATAAGTTCTTATGTAGGAGCATATTGTAAACTTAGTTCCTCGAATAAAAGACTCATTTAGATTGAAAATTCAAACTTTTTCCATTTGAAAATAAACATTTGAAGATTCTAAAGTGGATCCCAAACTTAAAAACAGAAAAAAAACATATATAAATATTTTACCTTAGGGAGCAAGTATACATACAATGTGAACCTTTAAGAGCACAATATAATTAAAAAGTTAACACATAGGAAGGATAAGGACGAGGGTGAGCATATGTATTCAAAGAGCTGACATCACCTATTAAATGCACACAAGTGCACCCTTTTTCTTTCCTTTGTATGTGTGAACTTCTTATTATATTGTTCTCCTACAAGTGCATATATACACTTGCTACCTAAGGGAAAATATATTCTTTTGAGGGGAAATTTTGGGATCCACTTTAAAATCACCGGATGATTATTTTCAAAAATAAAAGTTTGGATTCTTGATCTAAATAAGTCATTTATTCAAAGGACAAAGTTTACAATCTGCTCCCACAGCACCATGCTATACCCCTTTCCAAAGGTGTTTATGTTTTAGTGAGGTGATACCGTTTGAAGCTTCTGGTCCATCACTTAAAAAAAATTTACAAGTGACCCGAACACGAACTAGAATTCCAAACTGGTCTACTGAAAAAAGACAAGTGACCCCCAATCAGAACTTGAAGTTCAAGTTCTGAACCGGCATTTCACTAAAAGAAAAATACCAACCTGGCTCGGCACTTCAAGTTCCAAACCAATATGTCAGTCAGAAAAATACAGCAAATTTATAAGGGATATTTATGCAAATTTCCTAAGAAATAGTCATTCAGAAGGCAAAATAATACAACCACAAAAAATCATAGACTCTTTGATCCATTAGTAACCCCTATCAGCACTAAATTAGCCTTTGAAAAAAAAAAGGAAACCATGTCAAAAAAAAAAGAAGCAATAGTTGATGTTCATTTCATTAACAGAAAAACTAAAGCTCAAAGGACTTAAAGGACAAGAAGTACTAACAATAGGCAGCGGAGTAGTGTTCAGAGTGCAAGGCCCAAGGTTCTGTCCAGGACTGGATTCCAACTTTTTCTCCTCCACCCATTTCTTTGCCTCCATAACAGCTGTATTTTCAAGATCTCGTGCTAAAGATTTGGGGGTTCCACTACCGAAATCATTCACCCTTCTAGGAGATACTACGGATGAATTTCTCATGTGATATGGCAAGTGGTTTGTTCCAGAGAAGAAAAGACTTTTCAAACCTGAAGCATCATGAAACTCTTGATGGGTAGCATCCTCACCCTCATGCAACACATGGGAGCTGTCTACAACTCGTGATTTAAGTATCCTGGTAAGATTAATATATTCGGACCTGGTGAAACAAAACCTCAAACCCTGTCAAAAGAGTAGGTTGTAATCCAACCAATCTACAAAGACTATAACCAATCACGCATCTGACAAGGAGCCAACAGGCAACTCCAGAAAAGCACAGTTGGATTCAGTTGACTCTATAGCACAATAACTAAAGAATCCCAGATTTGCAATGTTTTCTCAAAGAAAAATCTCAGGAAACAAAAAAGAGATTGGGTATGCAACTTGGAAGTGTTACATGCAACAGTAGAAAATTGATCCCCCACTGCTTATAGCATGTTCATGAGATTAAAATACCACAAGTAAAAGAGATATGCATACAACAATAAACATTCTTTTAAGTTGCCCTACGTACGAACAAATGACATATAATGCCCAGAATTAAAGAGAAATAGCAAACGATCAGCTGTCGCCTTAATGAAAATTTCATGATCAAGCAATGACAATAGGAAAGAGGAAGTCCCCAACATTAATGTTAATTACATCATAATTTAATAAAACGTTCCTTTTTTACTTTTTATTTTTTTGAAAATAGATAAAAAGGTTCTTGTTATTTCTAATTCATAAAATTGATTTATTACTAGTTTCCTAAGAAAGATTAAATTCTGAAAGCATAGTAGCCCAATGAATAGAGTTTCAAATGTCTATAAATACTAAAGTTGAGCAAAGCAGCTCATATAAGACTCAGAACTGATATACTCAGCCAAGCATGCATAACTGAGCAACTCTAGCACTTGTATGAAGTCTTATTGACTTGAGGGTGTCTGACTTTCGGACTGTTATTAAATATGTCAAGCAACTGATAAAAAAAAAAAGTGAGGTAACACTAAAGAAAAAAGCTTTGTTGCTGTTGGGTTTTGGGCATCTGGCTTAACATCTAGGGTGTGGACAACTGCAGCAGCACAGTCCAGGATCAAATCCCACTGCTCATATACCCCATCCACTGCACCCAAAAAGGAAATATTTATTGTTGATTCCCAACACAGTCCCGTCATTTATCCCAGATCTCACAGAAACCTGATATGTCCGACAAATTCATTAAACCAACCCTGAAGGTTTCGGACTTAGGAAAACACCATACAAATATTTGAGTTATATATAAGATTTGCACATCCATTCAGGAATTTGAATATGAGTCCATATAACCAAAAGAAATTCAAAAGAACAACAGAGTAATATATCTAGAAAAATCTAGGATAACGCCTCACAAGAGAGAGTAACATGAATCTGAAACTAAGTGCAAAAAGTTCCGACTTTAAAAACATCAGCAGAAGGAAACCATAAAGAAATGCAGTACATGAGGAACCAGCAGTCATCCAGTCAGCCAACTAAATTTTAAAAAAGTTAAAATTAAATCCGAAACCCATAGAAATATGAGAAAAATGGAACCTTGAAAAAGTTTCTTGCTGGATTAATTTCACAATCGTGGTTTTTGCTTCGCCCATAAAGGGAACAACTAAGGAAGCAGTATCCAGGTTCTCCATTGCTTCTGAGAAAATTTCATCCTGCATAAATATAAACAAGAAAAGGCGATACAGGAGATCAAGATGTGACAGTCTGAGCCTCAAGAAATATAAAAGCCAAAATCAAGTGATTGAGATAGGAATATGATGCCAATATATAACACAAAATGATAGGAATTAGATTTCTTTAATTTCCTATATTCAAGTAAAATTATAGGCATATTAAGTTTTTTTATTTTAAATGGTACCAATTTTAAATAAAGGTCATCATTACACAACAGAACTATATTGGAATTTAATATTCCTCAATTCTCTATTTTCAAGAAAAAGTGAAGCACATGAAACTTAAACTATTTTATTTATTCTAATGCATTTTTTAAAAATATATATATTATGCCAATTTAAATAAGGAATTTGCAAAATGTCAATTCATTATCATCTGAACCTTATCCCAACTATTTGAAACCGGCTAAATTTGGAAAATGTCAACTACGCATATACTAATTTTCTTAGAACTATAAGATTTCTAAAAATCAATTTTCAAGGTACTGCTAAATGTCGATTGTAAACAAGTCTCTTTAATATAGATACCTTTCAAACAGAAAAATCCAGTATTCCAAATACTATTGCAAACAAAAGGTCAGCAAGTTTATTCCATGTTTTATCATAAAAAATAAGAGAATACAAACTCCCTAAAGAAACTTACAAAATTATCTCTTTAAGCATAAACCATAAGTACACAGGAAAAACACCGAGAGTGAACAAAAGTTAGAAAAGTACCGGCTTCGACTCAACAAAGTCACCAGAGTCAGCAGCTTCATTCTCCTCCTCTGCATGAAGACCTGGCAGGTTAGTCTCTAAAACATCTCAGCCATAATAACAACAATGAACGTTAAATAGGAAAACATGATAATCCTAGAAAGCCTCATAACCCTCAGCATCACCTAACAGGAAAATAAGAACATAATAATCCTCACAATGAACACCACAAATCAAGCAAAATTAAAAACCACAAATAAAATGTGGGGATACTTCATTCATTCACAATATGAAGCAGTTAGACACAGAAAAGCATCATATTACTACATCCAGGTATTAAATATAAAAGACAAACAATAAAATTGCGTGGTGTTGGTTGAATGTGGCCATTAAAGGCCTTATGAGTGCTTGTACGATGAAATGATATAGTGGAACATGAACTCAATGGGAGTGTGGTCCCTCGTGGACCATACTAAGCAAACGATATTTGTTGATACTGAACTGTGCTTTACAGTTTGGCCAATCGGTTGAGAAAAACCTATGTTATCTGAGCATAGAAAATTAACCGATAAGGATTTTAATGGGTCATCCCTTGATGAGGTTGGAGTATGCCCGAATAAGTAAGCCAAGGGATTGTGTGACCCTTGTGTGTGATGGCGGCCTTCAGAGACGAGAACCAAAGCCTCATCCATGTACCATCACACGGCATGCATAATAATAGCTGTTTCGAGAAAGCGAGTTATGCATGTGCGAGAGATACCCCTATGCGTCATAGAAGTTGTGGTCGCATCAAGTCTATATGACCTTGGCACGTCTCTAGAGGAGAACCTGAAATCCACATACTAGGATTGTGACCTTTTGGCTCATCGGCAAGACTTTGGTAACCCACTAATGAGCCCCTATTTGGACTATCGGTCATGGGAAACACTGGGTCGGTTTGATAAAACAAGTGTGGTCCGTAGTCCACAATCGAAGGTGGAGTGCCCCCGTGCTTCATTGACTCCTATACCATATGGATCATTTTCCCATCTTATGAATTTAATTATCTTTCTTTTATGATATATGATTTTTAAAATTATTATTTGAATTTTTCTAGACCTCTGGATATTTTATTTGTCAAATTTGGATTTATAAAATCAGAGATATTGATTTTACATTGATTTAAATATTCAAATAAATTCTAAAATTATTTTATTGAGTTTTAAAAATATTTAAAATTGCATGGAGGCCCATTGTGCACATGGGCCCACCATGGCTTAGATGGTGGGGCCCATGAGATCCTCTCATGGGTGGCACGCCCCACCCATTTAGAAGCTTTCTATTGTTTTATGATACGTGACTTTGGCTTGTAGGCCAAGTTGCTACGTGCTTTGAAAAGGTATTGGCTTGAGGAAGCTTTAAATGATTTTTTAGAAAGCATGAGAAGGCTTGTGCATTATTTTGATATGTAAAATATTATATTTGAAATTATTTTATTTAATTTCTATTAATGAAAAAATGGTTTAGGAAAAGGGGATAAAGTTTTAACACGTTCCATAATGTTAATGGCCCATTTATGGAATAGATTGCTCAAATCTCTTACTCCACACGTCACCCAAGATCAATGTTTCATATTCAATCTCACAAGAAGATACAAGCCAAAAAAAACCCTAAAAAACCCTAATCTCGTTCAAAGCCTATAAAAAAAGATTGTCTCTACCCAAAATCTCTATACCTTATCTTTTATACCTAATTCTCATATTTCTCTCTCATATCCCACAAAGGGCTGTGCCCCACTTAGAATCTCTCTCCTTTAAAAAAAGTTTCTCTCATTAAAACCAAAAAGGGGGCACGTCCCACTCTCCTATATTTGAGATCTCTCTCTCTCCCACATTGTGAAAGAACCTATGGGTTTAAGGAACCTATTGAGTTCTTCTCTCTCCCATCTTTCAACTATGAATTTATGGCTAAGGGTTTTAGGGTGTAGCAAAAAGATAATCTATCTCTCTCAAACTAGGTTGTCAAGGGGATTCACCAGGGGGTTTGAGATTTGTGATAAAAGAGTTCATAATTCCATTAGAGGGCTTGGCCTAAACTTGCTTTCTCGGTTGAGATTGAAGGTTGATCGTTGATCCCGTGTCATCGGATGGTGGTGACTTGGTGTGGGGTGTAATAAGCCCGGTTGAGGTAATCTCCGACACTCTTTTTTTGTTTCTTTCCATATTTAACTATATTGTTTTTATATTTCCAAGCATAAGAATTGTAGATATTTTCTTTATTTAAAGAAAATTTGTTTAAAAGCATCAAGATTTTTAAGATCTTGGATTTGTTAGGTTTATTTTATTTGAAGCAAAAGTTATTGTAAGAAGACTACTTGTAAGTGATCTTTGCCAAAAAGAAAAAGAAAAGAAAATGGGTGAAAGGAAAAAAAATAGAAAAATATATTCCCCTCCAATATCACGTTAATCTTTCTTTAACGTGGTTCCAACTTCGACTTGTCACTTGGAGTATCCATAAGGCATAATGCCATGCGAGCAGAGAGAGCTAGTAGGAAGAAAATCAGTGAATACACCGTAAAAGCTCAAAGAAAACTCATAAACCACCAAACAAATTCATAACAACAATTCCTCACCGTTTCTATAAAGGGATTTTCTATAAACCATAACTTCATCCGTTAGACAACCAAAAACCGAAACAGCTTCACAAGAAACTGAAGTAGTAAACACACAAACCCGCTATAATACTCAAGAGCATAAGAAAAACCCAACACTAGAAAGAATTCAATTCGTAAAGTCCGTCCTAAGTTTAGACCATCATTTCTGACAATTTATTCGGCCATAGACCAACGAGTTTTGTTTGATCATTCAACCAAAAACCAAGAATTAAACAACAAAAAAAGCATACTCCATTAGTTCCCAATCATGCTTTTTCACAAAGGCATAACATAGCAGTAAAAAATGTCAAACAAACACTAAAATAATTCTAAACCCACAAAGAAAAAAATTTCCTGAAAACCCCCAAATCCACCAGAAACCCACGAAACACAACTAGAAACCGAACCCTAAGGTCAAATCCAAACTCTACTCACTCCAAACCCTGAATCCAACAAAACCAACAATAACCCCAACCAAAAACCACAAAACACATCAAAATCCACTCAAAACATTCGTAAAACTTATATAAAAACGAAATCAACAGAACAGCGACATTCATAACTTACCATATTTCTCTTCACTATCAGAAGAAGAAGAAGAAGAAGGAGAACCAGTCTCACGCCCTAAAAACGCAGAGGAGAGAAACTTCCCCGCGCCATTAGCGAACCTTGATAACCAGCTAGGTTTTTTTTCATGGACGTCACATGACGCTTCAGGGCGCCTATAAGGGGAGGCGCCATGAACACCGTTTCCTCTTTTTCGTCTAATCTTTCCACCAGATCCGCGTTCTCCGTTAGAAGGAGAGCGAGGCTCGAAAATGGCGGACATCTCTGCAACAAAACGCACGCGAAAATGGAATTTTGAGAGAGAGAGAGAAAGAGAATGCTTTTTTTTTCCTTTTGCAGGGAGACAAAGTAGTCGAGGGCGCGATGATCCGAGAGAAAGTGGATAATTTTTGGTACGCTCCGATTTCGAAGGGCCCAAACGTTCGGTTTGAGAGAGGGTGTGTATGCGTTTTAGTAAAGAGCCCTGGGGATTTTGTGAAATTTCTATTATGGCCCCTCAGATTTGAATTCGCAGTGCTGGTCAGGGACCTAGGGTTCAGGTAGTTATCCTACCAGTCGGCAGTTGTAACCTGGAATTTGCGAGTAAGGAACCTAGTTTTTGTAGGAAAAGCCCATTGTGTGTGCCCCCCGATTGTCGATAGGGCCGCAGCTGCCGTCTTGGTCCAGATTTTAGACCCAAGCAGGTCAGGTCTGACCTCAATCAAGTTGGTCTAGGTTCAATCTATACCCAAATGAGCCAAGTCGAACCCAATATTTTATGCAAGCACATACTATATATTTTTATTTTTTTTAAGATTTTAATGTTATTTGGCCTTGTTTTTTCTTAAAATCAAGGGTCATTTCATTTTGTTTTTTTGGAAAAAGAGAGAACCTAGGCTCCTTAAGTAGGGTGACCCTACACCTATTAGGATAAAGGTTGTCCTTGGACCAAGTGAACCATTTACACGCCTGATACCCAACTGGTGAACCCATCTTGATTAATCTAAAGTCTACTCTAAATCACTTCATATGCACTCCGCATTATATTCATGAACTTGCCATTCGAAAGATGGTACATATCTCATCCGTGAATTAATTTTAAGGTTCAAAATTCATTTTCTTTTGCAGATTCATCGATAGTTGAGATTATCAACTTTTGACAAACTAGATCTAAAACTCAGATTGTATAAAAGGAGGTTGTTTATATTTGATACAAAAAGGTCATAATTACTTACAATCATCCGATGTAAAATCTGATAGCTCCGATGTATCACAAAGTTTGAAAAAATTTCTTTTAAACTTTAAACTTGGTCCATAAAATAAATATAACCACCCAATTTCACATCCAATGGTCAAGATTAATTGTGACCACCTTGGATCAAAGGTTAATGATCTTTTTTTTATATACTTTACCTTTGTGAATATATACTCCGTTCTTTTTTCATTACATGTAGGTGGAGATTTTGATGAGCACGTTCTAGCCCCTAACTCTCCAAATCCATCACTTATTCATGATGTTACAAAAAAAAGTCGTTAAATATGAAGCTCTATAATTGATCTATCTTATAGCATTTTTCTGGATATTTAAAGTTTTTATAGAACTATCAAATTTGCACTAATTTTTTAAACTCCAAATTCCATAGTCAATGGGTAGATCAAAAAGTATTTCAGGTCCTCAAACCCATCTCCAAGTTGTTTTTGAGCACTTCACATATGGGCAAATCCTTTTTCCCAGTTCAGATACACGTGTCACATGATCAATAAAGGACTCGAAATATCATAAGCCACTGAAGTGACCCGCTTCATTTATGTCCAGCATAAGCAAAATGTTGTCAATACTTTTAACTTCAAAACCCGGAGGTTCCACGAAGACTAAATTGATATTTCAATCTTTTTCTTTCTTCATAAATCTGCATCTTGCCCTCACCAATCCGAATAAAAGAGGGCTTATTTATTCATTGATTAATACTCGTGCCTAGTGAGATGCTTTTCCTTAAACATTCTCTAAATAACATGGAGATGATGTATATGAGAAAAAAAAAATTTAAAAATTAAAAATAATTATTATATTAAGAAAACAATTGGACTGTTAGTTACAATTGTTTTTAAATGGACCGCCTATTTGCATCCATCTTTAAAAGGGATGCTTTATACCTCCGGACCACATATTGTAGAAATGCGATCCAGCCCGCATGAAACAATTGTTCATCATTAAAAGGCTCAAAAGGTCTCAAATAAATTTCCTTTTATAAATGTACCTTCTCAAAAGAATTATCAAAAACTCCTAAATTACTCTATTTAGGGCTGGAAATCCAAAACAATTAGGGACATTTTAACAATTTAATATATTTAAATGCCTCAAGCTAAATTACAAAATATCCTTAGTTGTTCAATATTAGGAAATAGAAGTACCAAATGACCAAAGGTGTGGTGATGTAAAAATGGTTGAAGAGACATTCATACCACTACAGTGTATGAAAAAAATGAAGTTTCGTAGACACATGCCTATGTAACTAAGAATGGTGATGTTAACTTACTTGAATATTCCATTCTTGTTTGAAATTAAAGTGCCCTCCATACCATTCCACAAGGGACATTGACTGGATTTTAGTGCAAAAAGAACTCAAACCTTATCAAAAGTAATGCCATAAGTAAGAATTAATGAGACTTTATATTCAAAACAAGAATGAAAGACCCTCTAATAAATGGCTGAGTTATTTCTTTTTGGTTGGTAGGTTCTTTGAGCTCTTAAATTAGTTTGAATTAGTTGAGATTAATTCAAAACAAGAATAGTTGCTGAATGATTACCCAAGTATTAGAAGAATGATTCTTTTCTTTTGATCAATTTATACTGCAGAAATTTTGTCAGCAAATACTTGCCAAAAGTAATTTGTATACCTGGTGAAAACACTAAAAAGCAATATTATTAGGGAAAACTGGTCATAGACCTTCACCATTGCATGAGAATAGGAAAAAGAGATATAAAGCAAAACAAGAAATAATGGCCTAATAACCTAAGAATACAGCAGACTATCACACCCCTCTCTTACAAAGGGCTTTTCAAGAGACAAACTCAGTTTTTTCAGGAGAAAAGATCTCACCCTATTTTACACTATGAAAAAAGGGATACTCATGGTTCGCCAAAGGGGCACTTGGGCCATATTCAATAACATCAAGTATTTGTGCAAATAAATATAGGCGGCAGACTGAGCCGCCCATTCTTTTTATTCTGCCACCCAGTAATGGGTGCTAAAATGGTTGGGCGAGCTGCTTGGGCCACTCATTTTGTTAGGGCAACTATTAAAAAGGTGAATAACCATATCTGTTCTATAGAAATACACCTGCCATAACTGTTCTATAGAAATACACCTAAGATTTCTGATTGAGTGGGGGGGAATGTTTCTGTTTCTTTGCAATTTAAGAATTAATACGTCACAGAGAAAAGAAATTTATATAAATTACAAGACTGAATTTTATTTTCATAAATATAAATATACTACCAGTAATTGAATAAATATAAGGAGAAAATATTTGGTCTTATTCATGCCTACTTACATAGCATTTCACATTGTTCCAAATTCAATCCTCCTAAATCACTACACATAAAACCTACTTACTTTGCTGTTCTCTAGCTAAAAAAGAAAAACTGTAAGAAATTAGCCACGGTACACAAATACCCCCACAACCACTGTTACCTGCTTTTCACTCACTAGAGCAGGAAACAAATCCAAGAAACCCACCTATAAAAATTTCATACCAAAGACCATAGATTTTTACATGGAATCTCTCACTATAAAAGGATAAAAAATCTAAAAATATATTAAGATACCATAACAAGATTTAGGGAACAAAATAACTACCCTTAGTTTTTCATAATGGAGGTAGTGAGAAGAGATATGGTGACTTCTAGTCTGACTGAAGGTATGGCGACTTCTGGTCCGACTGAAGGTATGGCACTTGATAGAGCGGAATGGCAAAACATGAATTGTGTAGCCACCCCAAATAGTTGGGAAAAGGCTCGGATGATGATGATGATTGAGGTAACCACCTGAAAAAGGTTGTAGATATATACAAGTTGCAATGGATAGAATATTAATTTATCTTTAAACAAAACACTAACCAAAAATAAAAGGATGGCATTCTAGAAAATTTACGAGTAGTTAGCTCTCCCCATCTTCTGAAATTACATGTCAAAGTCCCACAACCATGCACTCCATAATGAATTTCCTAGATACTCCAAATAATAGTAAGTACCAATAAATAAATAAGATGTTTCAGAAATATGTCATCATCATCGTCATCATTTTAGCCTTTTCCCAATTAATTGGGGTCGGCTACATGAATCCTGGTTCTTCATTATGCTCTATGTACATGACAAAAATCAGAGTAACAATGATCTGCCGAAAGTTCTAGAATAACACAAAACAAATTGGGGAAAGAAATCACTTGCACATAATTCAAACTTACATCACCCAACAAAAAAGTGAGCTATACCCACGTTCTGGGTCTATATCTAGGTTCCCCACTTTGATCCATCATGGACGAGCTAGAAGTACAATCAAAGCCAGCTCTTTTAAATGTACAAAGAGTATGCACCTGAAAGAAATACCAATTGAAAAATCGAAACATTTATTAGATAGAATTAGGACCTTAAAAGTAAAATAGTAAAGGAAATATAAATGAACTCAGGAGTCAATTAAATGTCATCATATTAAAATGCACGACTTTTAGAAATTTCTACCACATTCAAATTACATCCCCTTTTCCTTTGTTTCTATTTTCCTAGAAAAGCTACAATTCAATTGGAACTACAAAACTTCCACCTAGGTGCCCATCCAAACCACCTGATACACACTGTAAGTGATGATACATACATGGTAATAGGAGTGTGCAAATTGATGCATTAGATCCAGCTCTCAAGTGATGATTTGACGCTAAAAAACCAGCACAAATCAAATGGTAAACTGAAGCAAATACTATTCTCACTGGCACTTAAATATATAGATAACCCAATCACATTCAATAATCAGGATGTTAGAGTTGACTCACGGTAAACTCAAATCATTCTTGGATTAGAGTATCACCCTAGTTCACTGTGCTTAAGGATGACGTAAGTGAAACCAAATTTGGATCATCCTTGTGCTTGCTCCAAGCAGATTCAAATTCTAAGCCCTTGCATCTTGAAGATGGAAAATGACGTCTAATCAGCCCAGACAAACGAATAAAAAATGAAGGCGGACACAAATAAAAGACATGGCCTTTCACAAGTCAAATATAAAACCAAGGATGCAAAAGAGAACCATTTTCTTTTTGGTGATAAAGCATGATACTTTCAAATGCATCTCATAAGTATCCTCACCTTTGGAGCAAGAACATTATTTTAAGAACGTGTTCACGAATCGCAAAACGTTCTTTTCTCAAGGATGCCTCTCTATAAGTTACAGTAAGCTCATCTACTAATCTGAAATCATACACATGTATAGAGATCATTAACTAAATGAAACTTGACGACAGAAGAAAGAACAGGTACAAAACCTTGATGATTTTAGACAAAATTGACCCCACAAGTGGAGTAACACAATCATTACAACAAGAGATAAAAGAAGATAGCATCCACACCTTTCCAAGTATGGAGTATTCCGGACCCATATTAACTTCATAATTGTGTAGATACGTTCGAGAACCTGTAAAGTAATGAATTGGTTCATCTACTTATGAAAATGCTTAATGAAGATCATAATTGTAATCTAAAACAAAAAGCACATTTTGAATCCAGGGATTAGTATCACTCATGAGATTGCCCATATGTCTTTTCCAATTTCTTTCTGTCAATTTATGGGAACACAATAAACATTCAAAAAAAGATTATGGGGGCATAATAAATCCCCATGGCACAACAGACTGGTTCATCTACTTCGGACAATGTTTAATGAAGATCACAAATTGCAATAAAAGAAAAAGCACGTTGTGAGTCTAGAGGCTTACTAATACATTAACCAATACACCAATTCTGGTAACATTAACCAATACACCACCAGTTCCGACTTCCTAGTGGTTCCATGGCCATTGAATTCTCTTAAACCTCGCAACTGCTTTCAAAAAGACAAAATTGTCCATTTCTTTTAAAAATCTCCAGCTCTAATAGTAAGGACAAAGCCTAACCTAGTACCCCTGCCACAAAACAGGCAACAGAAGGTGGGAATTTGTCCCTCCCTTAATGGGCGGCCAATAGTTTCAGGCTTTCCCTCATTAGGGAGAGATCCCTAAGCAGGCATTAGGGATTTGATTGAAATGAGGAATGTATCAAGTGTTTGGTATGTGACCAGGTTGATTAGATCTTAATCTATTGTGCATGTCTCAGATAAGCCGACCCCAAATAGTTGGAATAAGGCTCAGATGATGATGATGCATGTCCCAGATACATTACTTTCACAAATTTTGAAAAAGACAAAAAAGGCATGTCCTCTGGCATTAGTGTTACAGAGGTTTTAAATTTTTCACTATGCAATCCCCAGAAATTCCATTTCTAAAATTTTCACTATGCAATCCCCAGAAACTCTCAGTTCCTTCTTTTTCAAATTTATTAAACCTGAAAGGAACAGAAGATCATCAATCAATAAGCAACTAAGATTCCAATTCAAGGAAATGGATGCACAAGTTTTTTTGATGGGGAAGAATGTAAACTCTTACCAGAAGAACAGATCTATCATCGTCAGCATGCATCCAGTCGAAGAAAAGGGTCATGACACGCTTTAAATGGGCTAATAAGACAAGCCCCATGGCATTGAAAATTGGCTCAATTTGCTGAAGCCATGGAATACGTCGCTCTTTACAATTAGGTTGACGTTCCAAATGTCCTAGCATGTCGCCCAATATGCGCTCATACCTATATAGCAAATAAAGATAGAATATTGACTAAAATTTAAGTAACAAATACCACATAAAGGAAATTAGGAATTTTTTTTACATAGATTCTTTCAAATAAATCAACGTATAATGGCAATCCATGCTTCTATAGATAGGAAGTTAGAAAAAGGAAGACTCCTTTATCACATAAAAGATGATGAAGTATGTCACTATGAATAAAACATTAAAACATTTATGTAAATAGTAGCTTCATCATTCATGAAATAGTTTCCATAACCCTCCATTAGAAATCACACACTCAAAGATAACCACAAACAATAAATAGTTGACAAGGTTTATCTAGAGGTTCAATGCAGAGAAATAGCCACTGCGACTCGAATCAGCACTATCTCAAATTATTGAATGTACTATTTACGTTCACCTTCAATCTACTAAGAGCCGAATACTCATCAAGACTTACAAAATGAAAATAAATCACTGATGTAATAACTTACTCATATAATGTTTATGCAACAAGTAATGCTTATGCAATGAAGAGTAGTGTATTCTTATTGTTATATCGACATCAATAGTTAAGACATCCCTTTATGAGGACAATAATGATGATTATAATGTCACAATGATTGTTGATATGCTTTTCAATATCAAATATAAAGCATGACATGCATGTATAGTCCAATATCAAGATTAAAAATCCACGTACCAGTAGCTACGAGGGTTCCTGCATTCAATGCAAGTCAGCAAAAGCACTGACATTTCAACGGCATATTGCCAAATCTCATCAGCAGCAGCAATATTTCGATATGAAGCATCGAGAACTACATCTCCATAAGAACCAAATTCAGTTGCACTCATGTTTATTGACAGATGCATAAAACTGATCATAGCCTGTCCCTGGAAATCATATATGAGAAAATTGTACATAAATATCAAAATAATCATAATTATTGCCTGTCCCTGAAAATTATGTATGATAAGAGTAGTAATCATAAAATCCACATTATCCTAATTATAGCCTGTCCCGGAATTTATATACGATAAAAGTTAAATCAAGAATTTCAGATAACCCTGATCATGTCAGGATTGTCGCAATGGTAACACCTCGCAGTTCTTATATGAAAGAAGCGCATGTTCTATAACATAAATTGCAACAGAAAAATAGTTCAAGCCATCAGGATGTATATTGCTATAGAGCTTACAGCATGACTGCCAGCCAAAATCCACAAATCTCTAAAATATCAATTTGTTGATTAAACAAGCAGCACATGAAAATCAATCTTTTATATAACTTTTACGCAAATACAAAACCCACTAACCTTTAGAAAAGAGCTATATCATCAAAAATAGGAGTTTGTTGACAAAAAATATATATCATGCATGTTCATAAGTTCGTAAGTTCATCAATGTTTTTAGAAACAATCTAGCATGATAATCACTTCTGTGACTTAAAATCCTCTTTCATACAAAAGAATCATAATAGTAATTATGCACGATGAGGCACAAAACAAATGTGTTTATCATTAAAATGCACACACTAATACAAATAATGCTCTGGTGAAAATTCAATAAAAAGGGTTAAAGATTTTTTTACTGTTATACACAAAAAATAAGTAAATAATATGTCAAACGTACCTTAACTTCTGGTGACCAATGATCTAAGGCAGTCAATGCACACGGAATCACCCAAGCACATAGCTTTCCAAGATGGGGTTGGTTGACCTACAATGAGAAAAATGCAGATTTACTTAAATTATCAGAGCTTAACTCTTCATAACATAAGAATAGTTCACCAAAAATGTTAAAAACAAAGTGCTTATTTACTTTGCAATAAACAATGCAATAGAAAAACGAATTCAACAGTGAATTCTGGATAATGACTTCTTGGTAACTAGATCTCGTAGCATATGTTTGGAAGATGAAATTTAGAAGTAGTGGGCACCTTCAATTACTGCATAAACTGCAATTACATATGTAACTTCACAAAGCAACATACCATCATTTTAATTAAAATCTGCATTTGAAGACTAATTGCCAAAAAGGGAGCTCATTAATGGGATTAATAATCTATGCATTGAATGGGAAATACCTGTTTTACCCACCATCTTAGCTGATGGGCAGCTACAATGGCATATTCCTTTGGAGCCCTAGCACAAGCAGCCTCAACCATATCTTCGTTGGTATCAATGGACGTCTCCTTTATTGAACCCTTTAAAATTGGCATAATTCTTGGCATCAAAGCCACCATCAACCTCTCCCCTTTATCAATAGCTCCAAAATCCATTTCCATTGATCCATTTTCCCACGGTTCTCCTAAAATTGACCCTGAAAGTTCCTTTATAGCCATGGCTGCCTCTTCTGAAAGCTTCATTGGAACCCATGACATTGTGGTACCCCTGTCGTCACTTGCAGAGGCCAGAGCGGCACAACACAAGCAAAAATCCAGAGTCAAAAGCCATGCCTCCTCCATGTTACAGTTAGGGTTTAGCATACCGTCTTTTGGTAAAAGAGATTCCAATATGGATTTTACAGACATATTCGAGCTTTCGGGCTGCATGTATGGAGTTTGTGATAGCATTTCTCTGATCAAATTCAAAAACCTAAATAAAAGCAAATAATTAGCGCATATGTAATTCGAGGTTTTTTATATGAAACACTGAAATTAAGGGATATGAACTTACTTTGTGAATTTTTTAAAGAAGAGAGGCGAGAGATTGGGGAGCTCTTTGCCTTGATTCAACAAACTAGTCGCCATTAATCTCTGACTCTGAGAATAATTTGCTGTGAGCATAAAATCTCGCTTTTTAAAAGGGAATAGAGAAGACCCGTCCCTATATGAGCTTTTCAGGAATAAGAGACAAGAGAAATGAGAGCTCTTTGCGTTGTTACAAGATATCAGTCACCATTGATCTCTGGTTCTCTAAACAATTTACTGAATGTTGCACACCTAAAAAAAATAAAATATATTTCTAAAGCAGAAGCTTGGTCTATAATGGAATTGGAGAAAACCCTTCACTGTATGAGCCTTTGGAAGAAGAGGCCCCAGCCGCCTTGTTTCAATAGATGGGTGGCCATTAAAGTCTGGCTTAGAGAGGAATGTGCTGCGTTTTTTGGATAATAAAAGCTTCCCTTGAGAGAGAAACCGAGAAAACCCTAAGAAATTAGTGTGAGAGAGAGAGGGAGCGCCATGAATTACCCTGGTTATATGTAGAGCAAGCCTTCGCGCTGAAAACTGGAGACGGAAATGCAAAGGGATCGGGTAAATATTTCGGCTGGCGCATATGTTATGCTCCCGCGGGTATATATAATGTACATTTACTCTTGCGGGCAGAAGACCAACATGGGGAGTGCCTTTTATCCGAAATTTTGAGAACCACCAAAAAATCGGCATAGGATTATATGTAAAGAAAAAAATTGGATTTCAAATTCTCTAGATTTCACTCTTCAAAAAGTAAATAGTTTTTATTAATCTTAAGGCATTATTTTTCCGAACCTACAGATAATATAATTAGGATTTTTTTTTTTGGGTTTTGCATATGTTTGTAGATGTCATATTGTCCTAAAAACACTTAGATTGAGCTCGTTTGAGTAAATAGACAACATACTCTCTCAGGGGCACAAAATCTTTTGGCTTTTTGGGTATTTGCAACTTTAGTGCCGTTGGTTTGAAGTTTCAGTTGCGAGGATCGCACCGGCCACCGCGTTTGGTCCAACTGAAATTTGTCTAACAAAGTCAAACTAGTTGGACTGAACTTTAGGTTAAAGGAACAAAATTTAAATGTACTCGTTTAAAAAAGTCCATATCATGGAATATAAAATATATTGAAAATTTTGTCAAACTTCATTTTACCTCGTGGAAAATAAAAAATGTCTCATCTGAACCGATCAAATATTGATTTTGATTCGATTAAATTTTATTTTATTTTGGATTAAACCAACCATAACACCGATCAGATCACTCAATATGGTCTTAATAATTATAGTTTTATATCGGTGGGTTGCTCACCCTTGTTAAAGATTTAACGTACACTGGATTTTAAAATTGGGTTCGGCAGATTTTTTGGTTTAGCTTGAGATTGGTGGTTGACCAATGTAAGCCTACATCCATGATGTATATTATTTATTACAAAATATTTATATGTATTAAATTTTATATGGGTGTAGTTTCTATAGTGTTACAACTTTAAACAATTCAAATAAGGCGTAGCTCCAAATTTTATCACAATATGTAATTTTGACGTAAAAAATTCCTAGGATTATTTGAAAATCTATTTCATATCTAATTATAAAATCTAAAACTCTAAAATTGGTCAAAATGAAGTAGATATATAAATATATGAAAATCTTGAAACTTGATGGTTTAAATAATGTGTTGCAAGATGCATTGTTTATGGGACTCAAAATCTTTTCGCTTTCTTTTTATATTCATACATTTAGATGTCGAGATGATCAATAATTAGAGGGTTTTTCAACATTAAAACAACTATTTCCGATGATTTTTTAGATGAAACTTTTTTTCATTTTATATTGATATATTCTTATTTATTTAATTTTTTTTAAAATGCTTCAGCTTCAGACCTTAAAAGTCCATGTTACCAAAATTATTGATTTTGAACCTTTCAAGGTCAAAGTCTAATCATTTCGGAACTTCAAGGGTTTTAGTGATGGAGTCGGATCTTGATTTCAAACTTTGAAGGTATAAAATGATTTTTAAATAGAGCTTGTGAATGTTTGAAATGACGAGACTTTGAGCCTTAAATGTCTGGAATCACAAAAAAAAAGAAAATAAATAAATAAATAAATCTTTAATCCGAAGTCGTTGTCACTTCAAACCATGAAGGTGTCACTCGAGGTCCGTTGGTATTTTGGAAAAAAAAATGTATGAATGAAAAAAATAATAAATAATAATAATAATAATAGCAACAACAACAATAATGGATAATATTTTTATGATAGCGGTAATTTTAATGGGGCACGCGGATAAATTTCTCGTAATCACACAATTATTGGTTTTTTTAAAAAAAACCAAATTTCCCTGTTCCCTCTAAACCATTGGGTGAGTTGTTTTTTCACTTTAGGACTTATTCACGAAAAACTCATGTTAAAAATAAATATAAAACATATTATTTTTTAGATGATTAGAGGTTCCGAAACTTTGTTTAAACTTTTAAAAATATGTTTATATTTTGAATAAAATACCCTAGTATGCAGAGTAACTCACTGGCGGGTGACATAATTCAAACCACCAGTTAAAATTTTTAAATATGATCGATATTTATCATAAAATATTTGAGCAAGGGCAATTTTGTCATGAAAGAGGGGAAAAATATATTAAAATCAAAATAATGCAAGTTCTAAAAAAAAAAGTAAACATGTTACATATGTTGACGAAAATATTGAAAACGTACGAATAATGAAGTTTGGTTCCCATATAAGTGCTACATAGTTATTTCACAGTCTAAATTCTAAAATGTAATAAATCTTAATAGTGACATAGATGAAATTGATATTTCATTTAAAAAAGTCAAAATATACAATGCAAATCAAGACAAAATGATGGGGTGGCTCATTGAAACCATGGAGGTCGCAGCCCTAAACATCTATTGGTTAACAAAAAACGAGCATTTTTTTTCAAGGACAAGCTTTCTATGCTTCTCCAACAACATAAAATTTATATACTTCCCCCTGTCCAACCGTTCATTCTGAATGGACGGCTGAGATGATGCCAATCACCATATCATGTCTCCACACTATTTTATTTTTAATTTTTATCACAAAATATTTTGACACCAAAATTTGAGAATCCACTCCTCTCTTAAGCTTGCGCTTATAAAAAATATAAAAATAATATTCTCAATAAAATTGACCAAAATACCTATAAAAATTTTAAAGGATATTTTTATCATTATATTTTACCAAAAAAATATTTTTAATATTTGTTTAGATTCTTTTCATTTAGAAGATGTCATGTACCAAATTTTATAGTCATACAATTTGTAAAAAAAAACAATAAACTACTATGAGGCTCGGATCTAGATTAAATGGTCAATGACTCACTTGATCTAAATTGAACGGCTGGATGAAGGGAAAGTATATATCTTCTATGTTATAGGGGAAATATAAAAATCTTGCGTTTTTTTTAATACAAAACCAAGCAAAAAAATGATTTTATTAGAAATCTCATAAAAATCATAAAAATATTATCTAATGCTACCTAAAACAAAATTAGAGGGATATTTTTTTTTTATGTTTTTCAAAATTCCGAGGCATATTTTTGGACTTCAATAATCAATTGATAATTCTTATTGAGAGTCAATCCCTTTCCTAAAACGAAATAGTGAGATAAAAATTTCATAACCACACTTAACCGTGGGATGAAAAACAGGGAGATTTGACACACTACAAATTTTTCCCGAATTTTGATGCAAAAAATAATATACTTACAGCTGCCCAATTTCATATCACCGAAGAAAATAATACAGGTTTGGATAATCCAGTAAGCCAAAAGATGTTAGGCTCCAATGAGAGTATAATATCAATTTATTCCATGAGATAAAACCCTCTCTAGGATTAATTTTAGGATCTTAAATTTTGAGAATGTAACCCCTTTAACCCCATAGAAAAATTTAATTAAAAAAAATCTAATTTTACTTTCTATGCACTTGAAAAAATAAATTTTCAAAATTGAATAGAAACCATCCAATTTTTAAAGCATGAGATCCAAGTTTCGGATAACTCAAAATTCAATTTTTTTTTCTTTTGAAAATAAGCATATAATGATTATTAAGTATTTGGATTCATAAAATGTTTTGACAAAGTTTTATGTTGGTTGCACACTCAACACAACTCACATTCTTTACCATGGCTTGGGAAGATGTAAAAGAAAAAAAAAACCCTCACCTTTTTTAAACCAAATATGTTAAAAAAAAAAAAACTCACAAGTAGGTCTTTTGACCTAGGGAGAATATACACTATGTTCCTACAAGAACATAGTATACTCCCTCATCCAAATACATGAAACTCTTATACAAGACATAATGGGTCCATCAAGAGAATATTCCACCAAAAATTGATGCTATATACTCAGAACTACATGGCATCAATTTTACTCTTATGTTAAGTATTAAGTAGGTCTTTGAAATTTAATATAAAGTTCACATCCATGAGTTTGACTTATTACTGCCCAAACATCAAATATGCATATTCTATTGCCACCTGTCTATGCCCTTTTCTCCTTTTATCCATTATCTAGCTTCTTCGAGTGCAACACAGTTTATATGGTCTCGCGTGAGCAAATTATCCATTTGCTCCCTATGCTGAAACACTATATAGCAGTGCTATGAGGACTTGCATGTGACCAACCTTGCACTTTTCATAAAAACCCATTGTGTAGATTATAAGGATTATATACTGAAACTATTTGTCTTTATTATAAGTAGGTCACAATTATTTATAGCTATTAGATGTCAAATTTGATAGCAATGGGTTGAGAAATTTTTTTAAAATTTTGAGTTTGGTCAATGATATACACCGAATTTAAAATTTGATGGACATTATTGACTGTGACTTCCTTGTACTAAAAGTAAATGGTCACTTTTGTATATTTTCTTAAAATATAATGTTTCAAGATTGAATAGAGAGCATTCAAATCAGTAGACATTCAGATCTAGAAACTTCAAATATGTATTTAGAAAATGCTAATTCTAGTGTGTAATTACAATGATTTTCAAAATTTATGAGAAAAAATTTCATGAGCAAGGACTGCATTCTAATCAAACGCATCATGCAAGCTAAAGTTTTTGGCCAAATGTATCACATCACCAGCAATACAATTTATTATACTAAGTTATTGAACATTTCCAAATGTTAGTTATTTCCCATTTTGAGTTCAAAAGAGCTCCAATGTACACCAAGTGATGTACAACAATATAAAAATATACGAATATAGTTGTATAAACATAAGAGTGAATGCTTTCTTATTTATGTTATTCATTTGCAATAATATAGAGAAAAATTATATTCGTAGCATTTATGCTCTTAATTTACTATATTTACGAGGAAAATGAGATTCCTATTTATATAAATTGTTATCTTATACTAATAAAATAATAATATACAATCGTCGTCATCATCTGAGCCATATCCCAACTATTTGGGCTCGGTTACAATGATCATATTGTGCCACTCCGCTCTACTAAGGGCCATACCTTCAATTTCTCATTCTCTCCATTCTAATGGATTATCGATCCAATATATAAAAAATAATATCTCTTAGGTACTTATTGGGCACCAATCATAGATGTGGCAAAAGTTTTACTCTAATTACTAATATAACACGACCCACCTTTCTATAGGCTCAACATGGGCATGACCAGCTTGAAACTGTTGGGACCGGCAATGTGGAGTCAAAGAATAGTATGCAATATGCCTAGAATAATCTGCCTTTGAAATTACACCATTTACCTACCATGAATAATATAAACCCGGGGAAAGCCTATATAACGGGGTAACTTGCAAAAGCAAGGATGTAGTATTTTAGATTTCGTATTTCACAATTTATTATGAAGTTTGACCTTTGTCAATAGAATAAATGTAGTCATCTAAATTCACATCTATTGATTAAGGTTAATTGTGATTTACTTGTATCAAAGGCAAATGGTCTCATTGTAGATATGCGGGCTTCACAATAAATATATATTTTAAATATAATTTAATCCTAATTTTTAGAGAATATATAATATTTAACATGGAGACCATGAACATCAAAATAAAATAAAATTCAAAACTAGAAAATATAATTATATTAAAAAAACATTTGGACAATTAGTTACACTTGTTTTTATATGGACTACCTATATGCATCCATCTTTAAGATGGATACTTTATACCTCTAGACGGCATCTTTAAGTAGTACCATTTGAAAATTTAATGAAAAATATAACAACTTACCTCAAAAGATGAATATGTGAATTGAGCTTCATAGACCGGTGATATTAACTATATAAAAAGAACGCAATTACAAAAATATGAACATAGAGAACAATAAAAGTTAAATAAAAATAAAAATAAAATATTAATAGAAAAAATTATAGAAAACTAAATTAAAGTAATATAAAGTGACCCATTAACAAAATAAGTATAAAATATCAACAAAGGAAGTTAAAGCTAATATTTAAACATTGTGTAAGTCTACTCTACATATATGAGTGATTGGAGATGCTTTCTCTTTGGAATTCTTGGATTACTATCCCCATTGATGCTTTGCTATTCACATATAATGAAAGGCAAAGCTACTTGGCCCATAAGTTTAATATTGTATAAAAAATTTTATTTTATTCCCTTGGATGGTACAATTGGAATTTTTTTTTAAAAAAAAAATCCTTTAATTTGCTTTCTATGTGGCTATTATTCTCTGTCAGCACCTGTATTATTTCGGAGCAATTTACTGTATTCAATTATATACATACGATAAATGAATGTCATATTTATCTAAAATTAGATAAAACCTTATACACATGAAGCAAAATCTTCAATGATCTCGCTCCTTAATTTTCTCTCCATCTCCTTCTCACACGTATTTCTCTCCCATAAATCTATTTATTTTCTTTATTTTTTTCCATTTTTCTTTCTTTGCCCATATACTTTCTCTGTCATTGTCCTCTGCACGTTCTCTCTCACCCGGATTAGGCACCCTGGCTTTCTCTTTCTCCCCCACCCTCTAAAAGTAAAAAGATTTATCCCCACGACTTCTCTTTCTCCCCTAAATATGGTAAGCATTTTTTTCTGTCTTAAATATTATTTTCTTATATAAAAAAAGGTGCATACTAGAAAAGGGGTTGGGGTTATGGTAGTAGTATACCCACACCCAGTTACTACATCATGGTATCCATTCATACTGTTGAAACCCCCAATACCTTCAAAATGTAACTCCCCAATCTATTAAAAAAATGGGTAGGGGCCTACCTTCCATATGTAATTTGTCTCTCAAAGATGAAAATGTATCCTACAATATTTATAGAACTTAGGACCCTTCTTATTTTACTCTCTCTCTCCCTCCTAAATAGATATGCAATTCGTCTCTCAAAAATGAGAATGTATCCTACAATATCTATAGAACTAGGGCACTTCTTATTTTCGCCATACGTGTTCACTCCTTAACAATAAGGTACATCCCATCTCAACTGTACTTGTTGTGGACTGCTTTGATACGTTTTGCTTTGCATGTCACGAAATATTTTGCCATTGACAAACTCGAGCAAAACAACTGTCCATCTCCACCGTCCCTTGGTATCAAAATACAGTCGAGATCGCTCAAACATATTTATATAATACAAGTCGCATGATCCACTACTCCAATGTACAATTTACCCAAAGTATATATACTCAGCTATGTAGGACTGGTTATGAAAAATGTAGGCCCAGGCTAAAAAAACTTGCCCCATAAGCCGAGCCCCACCCAACCACTCTAGCTCGAGCACCATGCCTAGTCTAATGTTTTCTATATATATATAAATATTCAGGGTGGGAACCCTACACATGAAGTTAGATGAACCTCAGGAACCCACATGAAGTGGTGGTTTTTGATGTGGAAATTCTTCAAACTTATTTTATAAGCTTTGAGATTTATAGATATGGAAAAACAAACAAAATAAAGTATTAAAAATACTGCATATTGTAATATATTATCTAGATCATCTATTTTCACGATTTTAAATAATTTATAGATTTGTTTGATATGCATCAATTTATTGAACTTTAAATTTCATAATAAGAGGCAATGTTTTTGATACCGGTATCGATGGGGTGGATCGTCCACCACAGAAAATTGTTTTGAATCGTTTAATTGCCAATCTAGTATGCATGAATCCGGAAAATATTAAAAATAATAGAAAATAAGTAGTTTAAAATAGGGGCTCATGGGTCGGGATTTTGAGGGGACCTATGAAAATATTACGTAAGCTTCAAACAAAAAAAATAAAATTATGAGGGACGGTCCTAGTAAATCCCCAATGTGGATCGGTAATTCCTGATCTAGACCAATGGGTTTTAAAATATCTAAAAAAAATAAAAATAAAAAAAATGAAGGGATTTTATAGAGAACCAACCCAGAACCAGTACCTTGATGGAACTAGTTTGGTCCTAGCTAATTCTCAATCCAGATCTACGATTCTCTATCTAGACCATTGGATTTTAAGTCACGGATAGATTTGCTCGATATGTAGCATTTATGGAATATTAAATTTTATAACTAAGTTCAAATATAGATTTTCAATAATCACAAGGTTTTTGACATTTGAATTGATATCTGGTCAAAATTTAGTGGTGCACCTTAATTCCACTATAGAAAGAGGCAACCTTACGTAAACCTCAACCCATAAATAAATGAGAAATATCACTAAAGGAGATAAAACCCCTCAAAATATTATTAAAAAAATCAAATTATCCTTACTAAAATTTTAGGGCATGGTTTCAAATCATCCTTATTAGCATTCGAGGAGGTGGTTTTTTTTTTCATTTAACTCAGATATCTCCACAAAAAGATATCTTTAGAATAACAAAATTACCATTATTTAGTATTTAGAAAGAGGAATAATGAAAGGTATTTCAATGATTTGACCTATGAAGCCTCACCTGAATAATGAAAATACCCTTAGTTGTTCTATATTACAAATAAAGAAGGTTTTGTTTAGCATTTGTGATACAGAACAATCAGAGATATTTTTATGATTTTACACTTAAATACTTTGCATAGACAATCATCGTCATCCAAACCTTATACCTTAAATGCCTTTGAGATATAAAATGCCAAAAAATAACTCTAATTGTTATGTATTACTAATATACAATGTTCCTTATTTATAATACATAATGAGATGAGGCCTCATGGCTCAAATTATTGAAATGTCCCTCATTCCAAATATTATATAATAATAATTTGGTATTTTTAGAAGAAATTTTTAAAAAGGTGTCCGAGTGAAATGGGATAAAGAAAACCCTCAAATGCCCCTTTAATAATATTTTAAGGGGTTTCATTCCCTTTAATAATATTTCCCCTCAATAAATTTTGAGGCCTGGGGTTTTATCAACAAAGCCCGAACTATACACGTGTGTATGCATACCCACAAAGACACTTCCTATACACGTGAAGCGGACGGGCACGGAAAGCGGATATTTTAAGAGGTTAAAAAAATGAGCATTTTATAGGTCGGTTCGTAAGTGGGGCCTGCGTAAATTGCACCACCTCGTCTAATCCCAAACGCTTTTTGATCCACTCGTTACATATCGAACCAGTTCCATCTCCCTAGAATCCAGGGTTTTTTTCTCTCTAGAAACTGGGGTTTTCTAGCGCACCAGTATCGTCTTCTTTCTGCTCGAACCACAGCTTTCTAGGGTTCCTACTTTTCACGCCATAGAACACCTGCAAACTAAATCCGTCATTCTTCTGCGAATTTTTTGTGAATTCGTAGTTTTTTTTTTTTTCCAGGTGAACTCGGTTTGAAATCGAGGATTTTAGCTCACGCGCGTCGAGTTTTCAAGGGAATTTTCCTTCGTTATGGGTACCTTCAAGTGAAAATCTTCATCTATTGTTGATTTCTTTGCTGGTGTGGACTGGTTTTTGGGTTTTCTGGGGTTTATGGTGGTCATTTACGCTGTAAGTTGTGATGGGATAAATCAATTGGAGTTTTTGATAAGAAGAAAGAAGAGGAACTATGGAGTGGGATAGTGATTCAGAGCCGAGTGGAGAGGAAGAGGGGTTTTTGTTGAATGATGGTGGGCCTCTTTCATTCACTATTGGGAGTTTACTCCATTCCTCTCCCTGTGGATTTGTGGTCACTGATGCTTTTGAACCAGATCAACCTATAATTTATGTGAATACCGTGTTTGAGCTGGTTACTGGTTACAAGGCGGAGGAGATTCTCGGAAGGAATTGGTGAGTGTTATGTTGTTTATAATGATTACTTCGACTTAAAATATTGTAGTTCAGTATTTGGTGGTTTACTATCTCAAAAAATATTTGGTAATTTTTGTCTTGCATTCTGAAAATGCAAAATATCTCTTTCACATTTACTCGCTATTTGTTGTTTCTTTGCACGTATAAACCATTTCTTGTGGGTTTAGTACTGATGACAATTGTACCATCAAGGGGCATGATACGTCGTTTTGTGAGAACTCATCTAGTAATTTTAATGTTGTGCCTGATTTTCTCTTAATTTGTTTTCAATGTGTTTTAGGTTCCATTAGATGACTAATGGACTTTCCTTTTTAATCATTTGACTGATTTATATTATTTGCATGATTATGCACCTCATCTGCTCTTTCTATGCTTTTTTGAACTGTATTTCAACCAAGAAATTTAGAATTTTTAACTAGATTTAGTTTTATGACATAACCTCATTCACACGAGTGTGCCAAAATAAAAAATAAAAAATGAACCACCTGTTTTTAGCATCCTTTTCATGCTTCAAATTCAATTTATTGCTTTGTCTCAAGCCTGCCTGTTGGGCAGTGCTGCCTGCTGGGCAGTGTTGCCTAGAGATGTAGTCCCTCCCGTTTATCGTGTGTTGACTCGTGTTGATATTTGAAGACATGTATATTCAAAGGCTTTTTTATTATAGAGCCCCAAGCATGAATTTCGAACTCATGATCTCTAGTGAAGAGGAAGTAAAGTCTACCACCTTTAGAGTTATACGTGCATAGACAAATTATGCATATTATTTATGAGATTGACTACAAAGAGACCATTTACCTTTTGTATAAGTTGGTCACAATCACTCTCAACTATTCCCACTTATTACATGTCAAGTTGGATGGCTTGGGATGAGTCACGAAATCCAAGAAATTTTTGATTGAAACTGTGTCTAATCAATGACACTTGCGACCACCCATTTTGAAATCTAAGGGACAAGAATGATTGTGAGCTCCTTGTACAAAAGGTAAATGGTCTCTTTGTAGACAATCCCATTATTTATTATAGAATATTGTAATGAGTTATTTAATAAGTATTAAGTAACATAATGTAATACAAAACTTAATTCTTGGGTTTTGAACTGGCCCTTCTTCATAGAAAGCAGCAAGCACTACTGCTCCAAACATCAGCATGCGGTGCTAAAATTTACGTAGATTGTATTACAGAAAACCAGTAATCAATAGAACATAATGTGCATGGACGTGTCTTGCAATATCTGAATTTTTGAATGAAGAAACTAGATATGTTCGACACCTGTGGCATTCGCATAGGTACCCTTGTAACACTGATATTGGGTCATTCCACTTCTCACTGATATTGCGTCATTCCACTCCTCTTGTACTGTTTTTCCCAAGAGAAGCCTCATTGTTTGGAAGGTGTACTATCTGGCCATACATTGGGCCATTGGGGTAGATATAATTGATGGATCAACATGATTGAGGATAGAGCTTGATTGCTTGAGTGATCGGGAATACACTAGGGATTTTGTGTTTTTGCAGGCTCTTAGCCGAGAAGAACCATTTAGTTTCTAAAACCAAATAACCTTTCGAGGGTTGGAAGCCTGGAGGCAACATTGTCACTATTACAGATAAACTTAGGATAACCATTGAAACAAAAAAGGAGAAAAAAGAAAAAAGAAAAAGAAAAAGGAGATAAAACTTGGATGCTGGTGACCATACCGCATAACGAGATAAGACTTAGGCCCTTTTGAGCCAAACTACCAATCTTATCCCCTGTGGCCAGTCAATCAGTCAGTTATGATTGTGGCCTCAGGGGAAACCTGTAATGGATTATTTTCGAGACATCCATGACAAAAACTTGCTGACCTTCATAGGCCTTTGGTTATCCGAGACTATGTGAATGCTAAAGATAGAGGTCTTCAAGATGCAGGGTGGTTCTTTTATTTTCCTTGGTTCCTTGATTATGGAAGATGACTTGTTTAACATGGTAATGTAGGAATATAAATTCCATCTGGAGATAAGATTGTGGAAGAGACATTGAAGCCAGATGACATATAAAGTAGCTTCCTTCTTATATGTTAGAGAAACTAATGCGAAGAATTCCATTTGTTTAGACATTTACCATTGCTTTCTTTTAATTATCCTTTTTTTTTTTTAGAATTTTTTTTCTTAATCCCTGCTATCTGTTACGGAGTCAGGACACGCAATTCAAATGAAGAAAGCTGATTTTTCTAAGGAAGGTTAAGAGGCATATAGGCCACACACATATTAGCAGGTTGTACACGCAAATTGTTTTTATGGGTAGAATTCCAGACTAGGTTTGATTGGTTACAATGTTGATAATCGCGACATTATTTTATTTATTATTTTGGGGGAGTATTACTGGATGTTGTTTGAATCCCACCACTGACTTGCCTAAAACAATTCATATTTTAAGGGTTTCTTTTGTTGAGAGAAGTTTGACTTGTATTGATATAGTAATAATTAGTAATTGACTAGTTACACGACCTCGTGAAGTGTCAATCTAGTGAGAGACAACCCATGTGTCAGGTGCCACTATAAAACAGTCTCATTTTAAGGAGTTTTAGCGATTAATTGAATGCCTTATTTTTAATAGGTTTTAGGTGTTCTTCTTGTTTTGTTACATTTATAACGATAATTTCATGGATGTATTTCCCGTTATCCCTTGTCAACTTTTAGGGCCGAGTGACTCTCACTACCCTTTTCTTGCTGTCTATATGACACTAGGACACTAGGTTTCCCAAAGTAACCACCATAAAAAAGAGCCACCATTGAATTGTGTTGACTGAAGGATTATTGTAAAATGGGATGAAAATAGATTTGATACTCGATTGTTTGTGGGTACGTTACCCTGGAAAAGTCATATTTGGCTGGTTTCTTGGTCAGTTTTTGCTTGTAACGGAGGTTGTTAGCACTGTTTAGTGGCTTTGGAGGATATTTGCATATGTTGCAATAGAGGGCTCAGGAAGATAATCGAGTTTGATGGGTTTAGTGTTACTAGCCAAAATGTACTGCAAGCTTTTAATTTGAGGGATGCGCAACTCGGGATGTGGAATGTAGAATGGGGGTTTTTTGGGAAGGGGGGGGACTGTGGGGGTGGTTGTGAGTGGTGTCTTTGTTGGTGAGCTGATGTGTCGATGTTTGGGTTCCAGTCTTACGATAGTGTTGTACGAGGAATATCTAGTGCATTGGTTGTTCTATGTGGGGATTTTGTCTGACCATTAGTAAAATGGTGATATGGCTGCTGGGTTTTTGTTTTTCCAGGAAGGATGCTGGAACAACTTTTCATTTTCAGATGGTCATGGGTTTCTAGTTGAAGGCTGGTTGTTTTCTAGGATATCAATGTCGTTTAAGCTTTTAGGGTGCTCTTTTTGAGGCCATTCTAAAGAGTGGTAGGCTTCGTCCTTTTCATTTCTGGGAAGCATGTTTTAAATATTCATTTTTTTGAGTTACTGGTAATTTTCTTTTGGATATGTAGGGCAACTGCATCCTTTGAGGCATTGAATGGAGAACTCCTGTGATCTTTGTGCTGATATTTTGTCTCTTTTTGATGCGTGTTATATTTTTGGAGGCATGCATTTTTAGCGATAAAAAAAAAGAAAAAAGAAAAAGAAAAAAGAAAAAGAAAAAAGAAAAAGAAAAAAAAGATGTGCCATGCATGGAGGTGTTTGTATCTCTGTTTTCTTGGGACTATCTCCTGCTCCTGTTTCTTTCAAGTTGGTCGAATAAGTCTAAGTTGGAATGTTGTAGAACCTGCTAGGCTGATCTCATAGGTGGAGTTACTCTCTGAGGAAATTTAAAACTGTCCATTACTTTAGATCTCTGTGTAACTGGGACTTCGATTATGGATGTTTGCCGTGTCAGAAAGTCTTTATGTGGTTGAGGAAAGTGAATTTGATGCTGTTTGAGTCACATTGAAAATTTTTTACGCGTTAGGCAGGTGGTGTTTGAGGTTCTTCGGATTAGTCATCGTTATTGGGAGGCTTATCTCGCTCTGGTGTTAAGCATGCATGCCTGCATATTGTGGGTTTGTCATTGGATTTAACATACCTTTGGTATTGAAGACGGTTCACATTTGTTATGCTGTTGGCCTGTGGCATGTCCATAAATAAGAAAATATGCTTAATTGTGCATGTTCAACGAATTATTGTTGGATGATAATTTATTCTGGTATCCTGGGCTGTGAATTATTAGAAAATTTATGTCTTATGCAAAAACTGATAATTAATTTGTTTAATGGTTATTTTTATAAGATACTTAATGGATTAGTTTTTTTCCAATAAAATGTTCAAAGAATTTTATTAAACTAACCACTTGCTATACTATGACCGGTCCCTTGGAAGTGTTTGTTGGTTGAATGGATGGTAAATTGAGTTAGCAATAAGATTTTGGTAAGTCAATTAATAAGAGTAATGAAATTTCAATGTAGCAGAAATTTAAGGAGAATAGATGGCCATAGTTCTCAAACCAGATGGTGCACAAAATTTTCAAGCTGCACCTGCAAAGCCCCTCTAAATTATCTAGTTCCCCAGCCATGCATTTCCTTGGCCTTTCTGCATTCTAGTTTCTTACCCCTCATGGACTTCAGCCGTTATCATTTAAACTTGCTGGCTGACAAGCCCACTTCCCCGTCCCCTCCTTAACCCCACCTCACCCACCACAGACACAAACACACACATGTACCCAAAAAAGGAGGGTAAAAGATTAAAGAAGTGTCCTCCACCCCCTCTGTATGAGACCAGCAGCCCGTATGAGATCAACATCCCGTCTTCACCTTCTGTGGTCAGCATTCCTCACTCCAGTAGTGCCCTTCATGAATCATTGTTTCCGAAATATGGCCGCTTTTCTAATTTCCCTGTGGCTAGTTGTGGCCACGTGATCTCACCATTGACACACCCTGTGACCCCCCACATGAGCCATTTCAGGTTTTAGTTATCTTTAAGAGTGTACCTGTGAACTTGACCTTTTTTTTTTTTTGGATCTATGATACATGATCTTACTGTTTTATAAATATTGCATGTGAAACTCCTATGACACCTTCTGTTTATTTGCTTTCCATTCCTCTTTCTTCTCAATTATATTGTAGCTTGGGAAATCCTCTGAAGCTCACTTTGGAAGTTTGGAGCTACGACACCATTTGTTGAAAAATGTCCTTTTATGTGGTTACTTGAAAGTTGAGCCCACTCTCATACTTGTTATAATTACTTTTGATAATGGGAATCCTCTGCAGCTTGCCAGAGATTTAGAACTAGTTAAAGCAAAGGCAATGTGGTTAATAAAACTCTACATTATTTTGTTCCTGCAGTCGCTTTTTGCAATGCAGAGGGCCATTTGCTCAAAGGAGGCACCCGCTTGTGGACCCTGTGGTTGTTTCCGAAATCAGGAGATGCCTTGACGAGGGTGTTGCATTCCAAGGTGACTTGTTAAACTTTAGGAAAGATGGATCCCCTCTAATGAACAGGCTACGTCTCACTCCCATATATGGAGATGATGGTATCATAACCCATGTAATTGGCATCCAATTCTTCACAGAAGCAAACGTGGATTTGGGACCCTTACCCTTCTCCTCTCTTGCAAAAGAATCGAAAAGACCAACAGATCGCTTCCTTTCTGACCTTTCCTTTTATAGACCCACTTCATTAGGGCATGGAAATGCTGGCCGTGAGATTTGTGGCATTTTTCAACTAAGCGATGAGGTCTTATGTCAAAAGATCCTTTCAAGGCTAACCCCAAGAGACATAGCATCAGTGGGCTTAGTGTGTAAGCGACTTTATTTGTTAACAAAAAATGAGGACTTATGGAGGATGGTCTGCCAAAACGCATGGGGAAGAGAAACAACCAGTGTCATAGAAACAGTTCCTGGTGCTAAGAGGTTGGGGTGGGGACGCTTGGCTAGAGAGCTAACTACTCTTGAGGCAGCAGCATGGAGGAAGCTAACAGTTGGTGGTGCAGTCGAGCCCTCTCGTTGCAACTTCAGTGCTTGTGCAGTGGGCAACCGACTTGTTCTCTTTGGAGGTGAAGGAGTTAATATGCAACCAATGAATGATACCTTTGTATTGGATCTCAATGCTAGCAAACCAGAGTGGAGACATGTAAAGGTAAGTTCACCACCTCCTGGTCGATGGGGTCACACCCTTTCATGCTTCAATGGGTCATGGCTTGTGGTCTTTGGTGGGTGTGGAAGGCAAGGCTTGCTCAATGATGTCTTCATACTCGACCTTGATGCTCAACACCCAGCTTGGCGTGAGGTCTCAGGGTCTGGCCCCCCTATTCCTAGGTCATGGCATAGTTCTTGCACTCTTGATGGCACAAAACTTGTAGTTTCAGGTGGATGTGCTGATTCTGGTGTTCTCTTAAGTGACACTTTCTTATTGGATCTCACTATGGAGAAACCCACTTGGAGAGAGATACCGGTAACTTGGACACCACCCTCTCGGCTAGGCCACTCTCTCTCTGTCTATGACGGTCGGAAGATCTTGATGTTTGGTGGGTTGGCTAAGAGTGGTCCTCTTCGATTGCGATCTAGTGATGTGTTTACTATCGACCTGAGCGAAGAAGAGCCTTGTTGGAGATGCATAACAGGTAGTGGAATGCCTGGTGCTGGTAACCCTGCTGGTTCAGCCCCTCCTCCTAGGTTAGATCATGTTGCTGTGAGCTTACCTGGTGGGAGGATTTTGATTTTTGGGGGTTCGGTTGCTGGTTTACACTCAGCTTCTCAGCTCTATCTATTGGACCCAACTGAGGAGAAACCAACATGGAGGATTTTGAATGTGCCTGGTCGACCCCCACGATTCGCTTGGGGTCATAGTACATGTGTAGTTGGGGGCACGAAGGCTATAGTTCTTGGTGGACAGACTGGAGAAGAGTGGATGTTAAGTGAGTTACATGAATTGTCATTTACTAACTCGGTTGTATGATAGATATATTGGTAGAGTTGAGTATATGAGAGTTAAGATGGCCATCTTGGCCTTGGTTCAAGATATGATCAGATGATCATGCTTCTTGGTCATTTAGAGAGATAAGAAATGAGGATTTGAAAATTTATAGAGTGCGTTCATGGGGTTTATGGATGTGTTTTCATTTCATTATTTTCTTGATCATGAAGTGAGTAGTCAATATGGAGAGTGTCATACTTTCATCATGTTTCTCAATGCATTCTAGTGGGATGAAATGCTCGGTCTTTCATGATGAAGGTTTGGAATGAATGTGTTATGAGGCTTCGATGCTCATCGGTTAGTGCTGCAGGTAGCGATGGTTCGTAGATTTATGGTCAGGTTTCTCTCTCTCTCTCGCTCTCTCTCCAATTTTCTCTCTTTTTATTTTGGTGTTCTGTTTAAAGTTGAGCGTGTGTATATTACTCGAGTACTACACCGTACATTGCTCGCTTATTTGTTTGCGTTGTGTGTTCTATCTGTTGTTTATGGATTAAATGAAATGGTTCTCATGTGTCTCATGGGAGTTTGTTTGTTTCGTGTGCTTTAAACTAACCCATTTCTGTTACTTTCTCTGACTGATATTGTTGCCTAAACTTTAAATTTTGAGCAAGATGGTAACTGAGCTGATTTGTAGGTAAATGTGAAAGCCTGTATGTGTGGCACTTGTTTCCATGTACAAGTGGGTTACTAGTTTACTTCTCAGTTTTCAGATTGGATGGCCTGGTTATTTTAATGATGCTCTCCTCCTAGGGCTCAACCCTAGATAGACGGTGGAAACTACTAAGCGGAGCTTTGTTTTGAGAGCAAATTTCTTTTCACCTTCCCACCTCCGGAAAAAAAAGGATAAGGGAAAATATCATTGTATGTTGAAACCATTTCAAAAATTCAAAGGTAATCAAATCATCTAATTTATCAGCGAAGTGGTCACTCAACTTCTTCATTGGTTCGGTCAAAAAATGGCCTTGTTTTGGGTTCGGAGTCTTGAACATACAAATGGTATTTCAGGAAATTGACCTATAATATAAGACCGCAGCTAGAGTGCTTTCAAGGCCGCCTATAGTGATGAAAGTGTAAGGGCGTGTAATTGATCGTACACAATGATCAATGATATTTTCTCAAACTTTGTGCATTGTTCTTAGCGTCTAAAATTCAAATCAAATAGATAGGAGATATGATTGTGAGCTTTTGAACTAAAAGTAAATGGTCTACCTTCTTTTATTTTATTCACATTAATAATTTTTTAAGTTAGTTCCACCATTTTAATTGACATTTACTAATTGATATTTTATTAAATAAAAATAAAAATAAAAAAGGTTTTGAAGAAATAGATAAGGTGGCGGTGAGTATCAGACGATTTTAGTTGCATTTTTACTGCAGGTAGATAATATTCTCTAATAAAAAAAAACTGAGAATCTTGTTAAAAGTTATATTTGGTTGATTGAATATTCTTTAAATCAACAGCCATGACTTTGGCTGCATTTCTAAGTTTCAATCTCACTGCCTTTAGAATGAATAATTGTCATTTGGTAAATGCTTTTAACATGGGTAAGATTGATTAAGGTGAAAGGCACAACGTCATTGGCTAGCTTCACTTATTTTAGAAGTCAAGTAGCTCCCGCGACCCTAGTCACCTGATTTCCATTCTTACTACTATTTTCAAAAAGATAATTCTTTCCATTCTTACTAATATTTTCAAAAAGATAATTCCTAGTTTACTAGAGAAAAAAAAAAAAGAAAAGAAAAAGAAAAGAAAAAGTGCTTTAGAATAAGTCATTAAGTTGAAAGGCGAAATATCATTGGGCATTTCACTTTAACTTAGGGAGAAGTGTTTTTAGAAACTGCGGATCTCGACAAGGAATTGGGGACCTGCATTGGAAATGGTTAGGACTGACGTAGTTCGTAGTTAGAATTGGGAATCTGTACAAGTTGATAGGCTTAAATTGCTATGTCAGAGGTCAGAGGTCTGTTAGGGAATATTCTTACCCTTTTTATTGTTAAAATCTTTTTTTCAAATTTTAAACTTTTTAAATTCGAAATTATTATTTGACATTTTTGGCACCAATTTGTGCAACGAAGAATCGATCAGATGGAGGATCCAGATTAATCCAATGGGGGAACTGTTTAAGACAAAGTATGCTATATAGCATTTCAATTTCAAATGAGATTCTAGTAGCTTTTAAAAACCAGTGCTTTAAAACTTACTAATCTAGATCGGGAATCACTTATCTGTACTGAGAATTGGTCTAGATCGAATTAGTCTCCGCCAAGTTTCCAATAACACACACATAAACAAACACAAGCCTACACCTACAGATCCGATTTTTTTTTATTTTTTTATTTTTAAAATTGTCGATTCAGACCAACCCATATGGATGATCTAACACAGATAGGTGGGCTAGACATCCACCGATCCTGTCAAGTTCTGAAACATGGTTTCAAATTGTCCACTGTGAGTATCTTCAGTTCTAAAAAAGACAATGTTTTGAGGGAGATGTCTTAGGTTTCCTTTAAAGATGATAGAGAGAAAAAATGTTGGTTTTCCTAATTTCTTGTTTTTAAATCCAACATCTAATTGTATTTAATGTCATTAGACTGAATTCTTTTGAAGAAATTTTTTATTAGCAACTCTATATCATTCATTGAAGGGTGTGGTCTGCAACTCTATGTCATTCATTGAAGGTTGTAATCTTAAACAATTAAATTAGGGCACGCTTCCAAATTTTATTATAATTATAATTTTGGTGTAAAAAATTCTTAGTATGGTTTGAGAATCTATTTTCATCGCTAATTATAAAAATTTAATCTTCAAAATGGGTCAAATTAAGTAGATCTATAAATACTTGAAAATCATGAAAATAGACGGTCTAGATAATGTGTTGCAAGATACACTCTTTTTAGGAATCAAAATCTTGTTTCTTTTCATATTCATACATTTCGACGTTGAGATGATCAATTAAAGGGCTTTCTAACATTAAAACAACATTTTATAATAGATTTTCGAAATGTACCTTAATTCTACCTTTTGCACCCTTATATGAACTTTTTTCCTTCTTTGAAAAATGAACTTTTATAGCCTCGTTGAACTAAAACCTTATCTCTAGGCACTTTCGGCTTTTTCTTCATTATAAACAGTCAAGAGGACCTCACCCACATGAAAAAAGTATGAAAATATCTTCAAATACCTGATGTGTGCGGCACTCATTTCCAAAAAGTGCAGTAGGAAAGAGAGGCTTTTTCTTTTTTCGGAGAATAGTCATTTACTTTCCATTAAACTGAAAATAATACAAGAGGAAGGGGAGAAAGAGAATAGAATGGTATAGGGTCCGGTTTGTAGGTGCCCTCTAATTTGATTGTTTAGAGCCTCAATCTCGGCATAGAATGTGGTGACCACTAACTATATGCTTGTGTGAGACCCAAAAATCTCAAATTTTGGAGATAGAACTTACCACACTAGTAGCCAATATCAAAAAATAGAAAAAAATTCTATACGTAGTTAAAAGAATAGGGCAAGCTTTCTGCTTCTCCTACGACATAAAACTCATATACTTCCGCTAATCCAACCATCCATTTTGAATGGAGGGCTAAGATTGCTCCAATCACAATGTCACATCTCTACACTATTTTATTTTTAATTATTTTTTTATAAACTATTTTGATACCAAATTTTGGACGTCCAATCTTCAATTAAACTCGCATTAGCAAAAAATATTAAAAAAATATTTTCAATAAAATAAAATGACCAAAATACCTTTGAAAGATTTAAGGGGTATTTTGATCATCATATTTTATCGAAAAATTATTTTTAATATTTTTTATAGGTACGTCCCAATGAGAAGATGCAACGTACCAAATTTCACATTCATACAATTTGTATAAAAAAATAAAATAAATATGAGTGACTCTCTTGATCAAAATTGAACAGCTGCCTGGTAAGGGAACCATAGATCTTCTATGCCGTAGGAGAAGTATAAAAACCTTTCCCAAAAGAATATTGTCTTAAGGTTAAAAAATGGTCATCCAATTTTTGGACGACTAGATCACAATGTTTGATAACTCAAAATTCTAATTTTTTTTTTTTTAATTTTTTTTTGTAGCATTCCTCTTATGATTTTAAAGTGGATCTCAAAATTTGTAAAATTTTTCTGGGCTGTGCGTTTTTGCCCGGAGTAAATTGAACACCATGGCATCATCATCTGGTTATTATTAAAAAAAAGAAAAAAAAGTGCAACCTAAATGATAAAAGGAAAATTTTTATACAAGGGTAAGGCCCTCCTAAATAATAAAATTGAGGTGCCCATAGAAAAATTCACTAAGTTATTTTGAAGCTGAAAACCCTCACTTCGATGTCTCGACCTCTATATCTATCTACATGAGAAAAAATAGATTTCAAGCTTTGAAATAGTGCAGCATGTAATGTATTATCTAGACCATCAATTTTCATGATTTTTAAGTGTTCATAGATCTACCCGATCTATACTATTTTTTAATCTTTAAATTTATAAAAATAAATTTTAAGGCCATCATAAGGATTTTTGATATTAAGACAACATATTTTGGCACTATTCTGAACGTGCCACTTACTTTAATTGTTTAGGGCCTCATCCTTATACAAACCATGATAAAATGCATTGTATAAATCGTAATAATACTTATATATAACGGTTAAGTCATGCTAGTTAGATGGAAATGTAAATGATCCAATCACTAGGATGGAAAAAGCTTATACAAAGTTGTAACTTTAAAATGTAGAATTAAAATACATCTAAAAAATCCATCACAAAAGGTGGTTTGGATATTAGGAAACCGTATCAAGATTGTCTTAGTTTATAATATTAAACTCAATCTATCACATGGTTTCTTTCAATATATTGGTCTAAATCATCTTTCGAAGAATTGAAAAGGTATCGATAACAAATATGAACATACCTTGCAAAACTAGATATCATAATTACTGAGACTAATAGACCAGTTGGATTGTTGATCGATGCTATAGCAGGTCTGATCCAAAATAAAAATCATGTTTGGTTGAAAATCAGTCAAAATTAATATTAATTAGTTTTGGTCGGTCACGCTAGCAAGTTTTAACTAGTTCAACCGTCAAAAGATTGGGTGAATTTTTAAATATATTTTATATTTTAAAATTATGATATTTGTTTTATTTTTATTTTTTTATAAAATCTAATCTAACAAGTTTAACTAGTAGTCAAATCAGTTTTGAATGGACCACATACGTCCAATCCGATCTTAATAATACTGTTGTACTTATTGACACTAAAGTTGTCAATGAGCCAAGACGTGCGTATGATATATGCACTATAAACTATAATTCAATGTTTGTAAAATGGATTAATGGGCTGGATCATCCACTCACCAATTCCTAGTATGATAATCGATTTGGATGGGTTTGAATTTGAGATTTGAAAAAAATAAAATAAAAAAAATTTCAAAAAAGAGTTTGTAAGTTATGATCTAATAAGATACCTAATCTAACGTTACAAAAGATATATATATATATATCAAAGGGGAGTATATGAGGGTATTGGATAGTCCTATAAATAATGTATCTTGTATGGATTAAGTCTTAAAAATAATGCATATTGTAAAGAGTTATTTGGACAATCTATTTTTTAAGATTTTAATTTAGAGATCTATTCGTTCTTTACGATTTTTGAAATTTTAAATTTTATAAACTTAGATAAAAACATATTTTCAAACTATAATAAAATTTCTGTACTTGAACTACATCTCTAAACAAATTTTAAAACATGGGTGCATTTGATAATAGAATAGAATATAGGGTATTTTAAAGTGTTTCTAAGAAGGACACGATTTTCATGAGTTCTAGGACTTATAGGTAGAAATGCGTCCTATGTTTCACGATCTATTTTTGAGATAGATTTTGGAGTTAATTTTTTAGGTATATATAATATCTAACATGTAGAATATGAATTTGTAAAAAGATAAATATAATTTTTAAAAACTAAAAAGGCGAACTTTTGAAGAAAAATTTTAAATCGTTAATTTTACATTTTGGTGTAGTTTGTATAAGGTTGCAGCCTAATTATAAAATTTTAAATTTCAAAAGTAATTCAAATCAAGTCGATCTATAAACACATGAAAATATTGAAAGTAGATGGTCCAAATAATATTATACAAGATGTACTATTTTTAAGACTTGAAATCTTTTTATTTTCCCATATTCATAATCTCGACTTTGAGATGATTAATTAGATGGTTTTCCAACATCAAAACAGTTTTTAAAGATGGATTTTTGAGGCGCACTATAATTCTACGATTTAAGGTGTAAATGTTATATAAATTTTTCCTTTACATGTTATGTAAATGTTATATAAAGTTAGCATGGATCTCTAGAAAAGTTATCATATGGGTGTCAGACTTGACTTTTCTATAGATCCATATCAATTTTAACGGTGATTTTTTAGGGTCCTACACACATGGGTGGAGAAGATCCTATAGGATTATTACTCTTTTTTAAATCTTGAAAATAATACAAATGTATTACGTAGATCGTTAATTTTGAAGATTTTCGAGTGTTCATATATCTTCTCGATCTATACTATTATTTAATATTTAAATCTTATAACTAGAGATAAAAATAAATTTTTAGGTGACATAAAATTTTTTAATATTAAAACGACTTATTTCGGTACTATATTTGAAGGGGACGCCTTCTTTGATTATTTAGGACCTCGGCCTTTTACAAACCACACCCTCTATAAATAGCACACGCTAGCTTCCACTCGTGAACAAGTTGACCTCACAGTGCGGTCACTGTGACATGCCATGTTCACGCGCACAAATTCCTTGCTCCCAACCCACTCAACCCATTTTCTCTCTCTAAATTATCTCAATTGTAACCCTAATTCTATACGCATCTCAAATGGAACCCTAACTCTTCTGTTCTGTTCAAAGGCCACTGTTTTTCTTCAAAACCAGTTGTTCTGGTTTTGGTTTTTCTTTTTCTATTTACTGCAAATTTTCTGTCTTGGTTTTTCTTTTGCAAATTCAGATTTTTTTAGCCATGGAAGCTAGGAAAAACCCACCTCCTATGATAGGAAAGGCAGGTAGATACACAGTGTTTATCACCCCTCCAAAACAACCCCAGAATGCTGAAGAATATCCGAAGGTGCCCCCAGTTCAGCCTCCTCCTCAGCAGTTTGATAAGAAACAACCATTGCAATCTTCAAGCTCCCCATTTTCTTTTGTTTGGAACACTGTTTCCAAGATCCAAACTGGTAATTTCTCTGATGATCTCTCTCTCATTGTTTGGTTATTTTGGTCCTTATTTCTATTTATTTTTTTCGAAACAGTATCGAGTATGGTGTATGGACATTTTTGTTTCTGATTTTTCTAGTTGGGTATGATGAATGGCCATTGTTGTTATTGAATTTTCAAGTCTAATGATGTGGTTCCTGAAGATGGTTTTATTAGTGGCTGTTTGTTTTATTTTAGGGAAAGTTATCACAATAACCGTAATATATGACTTGTTTCACATTTTACCCTTTCATGTTGATTTAATTTTAAAATACACATAAAATGATTCATGATCATGATATGGGATAGTTCCAAAAGGGTAACCGGTTAAAGAGTTCATCTCTTATGGGTAGTATGATAAATTTTACTCTATTTTATTTTATTTTATTTTTGGTCTAGTGTTTGTCTGTCAGGATTTTGATGCAGTTTTTGGCCTTTTCTCAGGTTTTTATTTATTTATTGGTTTTCTCTTTTTATTTTGGCATTTTGGTGGGTTTTATCCTGTTCTTTGAGAATTTCTTATATCTTATTATTTTTGAAGTTTCCATGATTGGTGGTCTGATGCCGGAGGTTCTTTAGTTCTTTACTGTGTGATTATTTTCTGAGTTTTAATGTTTTCATCTTTTACCCAATTTGGCATATTTGTTCACTTTTATTTTTTATATTTTCAATTTTCCTCTGTATTTTATATTTCCAAAAAAAATGTTCCTCTGTATTTTTATTGGTTTTATGGCATTTTGCAGTACATTCTAGCATTGATGAATGCCTGGCTGACTGGTTTGGCTTGAACCAGTCCAAGTATCAATGGGCTCTGAATGAGTACTATGAGAGCAAAGGACAGGTGAACCAATTCCCCTTTTATTTTACTTTCTCTGGTTTAGCTAACAACACTACATGTCTGTTTTGATAGGTTTTAGATTCCATGTATTTTATGAGCCAATCCAACAATGAGCTGCTCCATGTGAGACTATAATCAAGTTTCTGTCTTGATCTATACAATTTGTGGACTAATTTGAGGCTCATGTATTCTGGGTTCTCTGATAAAAACTGTTCCATTGGCTACTTAAGATTTGATATCTATATTATAGAGCATTTTGACTAATGAATGGTATGGTTGTTCTTTTTTTCCTCTTTAATTGTGATAATGTTGATCATTCTGCATTATCTTGAGCTGGGTTTTTGCAATGGACTTATGGATTGAAGTACCATTGTAATTAGTAGAATAAGAACTTGGTTATTGAGGGGTTTGGCAAATAGTAATATCTAGTAGCTATAGGAAAATTTCATGAAGAATACATGGAAAATCGCATCAGTTCTTTCTTAGACAAACTCTCCGTACTTGATCCATATTGGCATGGTGAGGTTGAGAGGAGGTGTGGCATCATATATACGACCTTAATGGCATTTCACACACTCTTTTCTTCTTTTGTTTGTAACTCCTATGGGTGAATTTGGGTCCCTTGCCCAATGTGCTTGATATAAGGACTCTTCCTTATTTTACTATTTAAGAAAAAGATGTTTACATCATACACTCCTCCCTAAATCAAGGTGTCAAAAAACACCTCTATCTCTAACACCTGCATGCACCTCCAAAATTTCCCACTTACCCTCCTTCCAATCCCCTGTGTGCCTTGTCAACCAAAGTGAATTATTTGCTCTCATAAACTAACCTAAAGTTTTTCTCTAATTTCCCCCAATTCCTTCTCTTCTCACTCACTCACTCACTCAAAACATTCTGTCCTCTGATGTTCGGAGTTCAATTAACATCTTCTCTCTCAAGAAATCTCGTCTAATTTTTTTCACTCATCCCTGCACGTCAACCTCCATAATCAGGAGTAAATGACTTGTTAAAATACAAACAATATGTCCTCAAAACTTCAGAAAATTTCTCTCACTTCAGAACTAACTGTGTTTCTTAACCCATTCCTGAAGTGCATATCAACCTCCATCAAATGAAGGGAACAACTCAAACACGAGAACTTTTTACAGTACAATATTCTCCATTTTGTTTCAGAGACATTCTTGAGTCTCCATTGCAACCAAATCAACCTCTCTTCCTATGTTACATGGATTCTTCTATTTGCTTGTCATACCATGTCTGGTATGTATGAGACAAACACTGACGCAGATTCTTCCTCTTCTTCTTTATTAACCATTAATAACAACATTTTAGAAACAATTCTTTTTTTTTTTTTGGTTTTTATTTTGAGTAGGCACATGTGAAGTTAAAAAATATCTATGGATTTGGCTAACCATGATATGATGGACTTTTTCTTGCTACTCATCAAGAAAAGACATATGGATAAAACATTGTGGGATTTGGTTCTCTTCATAAAATTTCTTTTTCACTGAATCGTCTTCTTCATGGCAAGAGGAATTTGACACTCTGTGTTCACTACTAACTCACGAACCTTTGTCCATGCAACACAGTTCTCTAGTAAACTCGCCCATGACCTTGTGATCCAAGTTCTGAGAAAAACCCTGAATTAACCCAAAGTTTTCCTTCATTTCTTCAATTGGGCCAAGAATGAACAAAGATTTAGCCATGATTTGAGATCATACTGCGTCATGATCCATATACTGGCTCAAGAACCCAAACAGCAATGAGTGTGTTGCCAAATTTGCAAGATCCATAAAAATTTTTTCCACGTGATGCAAAATCAGGGGTTAAGTGTTTACCAGACATCCACTCCATAACCTTAAGGCATTGACAATCCCGATTCCTTGTGTAACCATCTAGAATCATGTTATAGATCACGATGTCTGGTCCAAGACAGACTTTTGCTGTCATGGCTTCCTTGTGAGGTAGGTGGGAAACCATGCCAAAGGTCCCCACGTTAATTTCAATTCCATTCCGAACCATAATTCCAAAAAATTTCCCAAGCTAATTTAATTTGTCCCAATTCACAAAGTCAATTAAGAAGCACATTAGACCCTAAACCATAAACTATGAATCTTCACAACCTTGAATACCTCAATAGCATCAGTAATGCTTCGTTTCTTGGAGTTAAGTCTCTAAATGTAGTGGAAGGGCTGAAGATGTATAATTCCTGCAACTAAATGCTTCAACTATGGGTTCGACTATTTGACTGTTTCTTCATATGTATGGAGGAAGGGAGTGAGGGAGGGAGCAGGAGAGGGAGTGTGGGGACCTGGCAGAATTAGAGACAAACTCAGGTTAGTTTATGAGAAAATATGAGAAAAAATAATGGCTTTGGTTGAAAGGTGTGGATGGTGTTGCGTGGAGATAAATGTGACGTGTGGCTGTATGTATGTGTTCTAGAGCTGAGGTGTTTTTTTGACACCTTGGCTTGGGGGAGGGTGTATGATGTAAGTTGCCCTTAATGAAATATTTTTCACAGTATTGAATGCCTGAACCCCCACATTCTATTATTGGGTAGTCTTGTGTAATTTGTTGTAATATGCTTCTTAACTTCCGAGTAAATTTAGTTCATTTTACAGTTGTTATTGTGGTTCCTTCTCCAAAATGACTTTTTACATGGAGCCTAGGATTATATTTAGGAATTGTCTTTCATTTCTTATCTGAAGTCCTTTGTGTTGATGTTGTAAAAGTCACCCAACTGGTATATGGAGGATAATGTGAAAGTCCTTAGTGCTCTTTGAAAGTGAAGCTTTTGCTCTCATTTCGTCGTCTAGTGAGGCTTCTGCTCTCTTTCCATCGTCTTTCTCTACGGTTTTCTGCTAGTCCCCAGTCGATCGTATGTTAACTATGCTAGTTTAATCTTTGCACATTGGATCACATGCTTTTGCATTTTTACTGTGCACACTGCACTAATTTGATACCGCGTCATGTTCGCCACATTTCAGTTCTTTTGAAATGCTGAAATTAATTTCTTGTAGGACATTGATGTTGTGAAACCCAAGGAGCTGGCAAACAAAGGGCAGAATGTACAACAGAGCCATGGCCAGGTGAGTGTTATTAAATGTTCTGCTCAGTATCATCTTTTTATCGTCATAGTAAGTTTATTTATTTTGCCGAATATATAATTCTCAAAATTTTGCTGTAATGGATTTGCAGAAATTCGGGTAATCGAGGACTTGACTATTATTGTCTATTTGAACTAGCTGAAAAGCTGATGACCAAAATGATTTTCTCTTTAAATGGGATTTGTGAGAAGTGGCTTAAAATGGGGATGTCCTGTCCTGTCATTAGTCTTTGCATCCTTTCTAACATGTTGCATCGACATCACCGTCCTTCATGATGCTGAACATCTGGATCTTGTTCACTCAAGTCATTCAACCAAGTTGATATGAGGGAATCATCATATATCTTAGTGACGTTCGCTGGTAGCAAAAGTGATTGTAAGAATTATTATTGATAGTTTGTGTATTGGAGATATTCTCTAGCTATCACTTTCATTGTAAATCTATGGTGTAATTTGAGCCTTTCGTTTCGGAAATCTTTCTCGTTCTCCATTATTGTGTTGATAGAGGATGGCCACCTCTAGTAGTGTATTTGTTGTCAAACAAGAAAAACACTAGCATTCATGTTTGCAGCTTATCTTGCTAATGGTGAGACTATCATTACCGCCTCGACAATTAGACATCCAACTCGTAATCGCAGCGACCTGAGCTCTATCAACTGAGCTATATCCCCCGAGCCAAATGGAGCATGCATAAACGAGTCAGATGTTTCTTCTATTCCATGGTGCAGCTGGCCCATCCTGGGTTGAACCAAAGACAATATACCTAAATTGAACTTGAGCACTCCGTTTTTTGGTGATAATGACTTGCATAATGATCTCTAATTCACAATTGATGTCTTGTCCCCTAGTACTAATAGTATTATCGGTATTCGGGGCACAAATATTGTATTTCTAATCAACCTGGAGAAACACTAGCATTCATGTTTGCAGTTTTCCCCACTAATGGCAAGATTCGCCTGGTCTAACTTTAACTGCTTGATTTTTTGTTGTCGTATGGACTTGTGTAACGACCTCCAGTTACTATTGATTCTCTTGTCCACTAGTACAGAAACTACTACAATATTCGGATAATAATATCCTCCCATTGACATTACGTAATGATCCTCTTACTCTGGGTGCAACTTTAACCAAGGTATAAAACCTCTAGTTCGTGCTTAAGTTTCGCAAATATGATGAGATTTTTAATTAAGATCGGAGTTTCGGTAGCCATCGAGATCTTGCAGAATCTTGATTTGGAGGGGGGAGCAGCTTAAGAGATCATCAACAAGAATACATAAAATCAGGTGGGAGCTTCTATGGGTTTGTAGTTCTGGAATCAGGAATGCTGAAAACTTGTAGTAGGGGCAAGGGGGACATATTTCCATCATAAAAATTGGCGCAGTAGAAGGGCAATAAATCTCTCTCTCTCTCTCTCTTCTGTGCTATGGAATTTTGATGAGACTTAATTAAGCTCTAAGAAATAAGTGGAAGTGGATGAGCTTATCATCTATGGTTTCATGATATATCTTTGCTAATCTTCTAGAGTTACCGTCTCTTGCTTGTGTACATTTTTGAAAGGGAAAGTATATAATGAGACCAATACAAGGTGGTTGCAGTTAATGTTAATTATTCGATGTGAAATTGGGTGGCTGTATTTATTTCATTGATCAAGTTCAAAGGTTTAATTTTTTTTTCAAACTTTGTGACACTCAAACTATAAAATTTCACATTAGATGATTATAAATAATTGTGACCTCTCTGTATACAATCTTTTTCATGCATTCCCAGGTTGTAAGAGACCGCTTTTTGAGAGAGAGAGAGAGATCGCTTTGGATTTACCCTTCTTGGACGATCTTTTGGAGAGAGATTTTCCACGTGAGACAGAGAGATTTTCTATGTAAAAAATAATTGTTTATGTCTGGCTTGTAGGCAGAATAATAAATAGGGATTGTATACATTATGACCGTCTATTTTTTATACAAAGTGCTCACAATTTTTTATAACTATTTGATTTGAAATTTGATAGCTTGGATGTGTCATAAAGTTTGGAGAAATTTCTTTTGAAGTTTGAGCTTGGTCGATAGAATAATTGCAGCCACCGAACTTTACATCCAATGGTCAAGATTATTGCGACCACCTTGTATAAAAAGGTAAATATAAATGGTCTCATTGTATATTTTTCATAATAAATAATCTTTCCTTGTCTTATCTCTAAATAAATACGCAAACCTCTTGCATGTTACAACCCCAGACATATGTGAAGATTGGAAATTGGAAACCGTGGGCCACATGGAGGCATTTTGTCATTAGCCCATATAGTGTGAGCCTGTGGTAGTAAGTTGTACATTTGTCCCTTTTGATCTTAATTTTTTTTCCGCTTTAAAATTACAGTCCTAAATTTTGTTCCACTTTAAAATTACTATTTGAGTAACTTAACAAGAAAAAAAAAAAAGGATTTTGAGTTGACCTGTCCAATGTTCATCCAAAAATTGGATAGTATGTACTCAATCCTCGGCATGGTTTTTCTCAATTCACTTCTGATATTATATTAGTTCTGTCTCTTTAGTTTGGCACTCACATTCTTAAAATTTAGGGTCCTGAAAAATACTCCAAAGGGAAATATTATCTTTTCAATTATGTAATTTCAAAGTTGGTGTCCTGTAATATACACAGAAATGAAATATAATCTTTTCAATTCTGCAATGTCAAAGTTGGAGAAAGGGTAGAGAAAAACATGCATTGACCCCAGTGATTAGTGAAGCTTGATAACAGCGGGCTAGAGAATAAGAGCAAGACTAACCGGCTTTAAGTACAAATCCCCATATCAATCCACAGTTTTCTGTTTTCTCTTAAGAACTCTCCTAGCAAAGGATGGGATGCAATGGATGCACCAAATATAACTTTCCAGGAGTTTTGGGGAGGCATGCAACCTTTTGTTAAAGTCTTTGACATCGCCATAGGTAAGCTTTTGATCTCTGTTAGGCAGTGTTTGCCAACCTGAAAACTCGACAAGATCCCAAAGGCTCCCTGGTCATGTTACCTGTGAACCTTTGGGATTAACTCGACTGCGCCTTGCGATAAATTAGAAAGCAAGCGTGACTAGAATGAAACTTGATACAAGCAATCGATCTTGGCTAAAACTCGATGGACCCGGTTGGGTTTGGTTAGAACCTGATAGCGTCCATCAAGTTACATTTCCTTTCAGGTTTGGGTATATAACATGGCATGATTTGACTTCGGTGTGGATTGAACCGACCATGTCCTGTAAGGCCTGATCTGGTCTGCAAATCGTGCTCACAGATTGCATCCCTTCTCTTATATTGTTTATACGTGAGAGAGAGAGAGATGGGGGGTGTCTCAGAGAGGGTGTGTGTATGTATATGTTTGACAGAGAGAGAGACTTTAGTTCTAGTTTTTATTGAGGGATTTCCAGGTTCACAGTCTTCAGAAAATAATCAAATCTCTATGCTTATAATTCTCATACGCGAGTTTTTCATCTTTCAGCTTCAATTATGGGGCTTTCAATGCTTTATAGAATTTTTCGCTGCATTGAGAAGAAGGCAAAGATATCGTACTCACAAATCGAAGAAGTGGGCAATGAACCTCCCCTAATTGTTGAACTCCTCAACAATATGGAGAAGCTCAAGCCCACAAGGTTCACCTCTCACCATCTCAATGTTGCGACCTCAAACTTCACCCATAAGCTAGGTGCAGGTGGTTTTGGTGAGGTCTATAAGGGCAGTCTCCCAAATGGGAATAGTGTGGCTGTAAAAGTCCTAAAGGGCAGCTCTGACGAACAAATTGAAGCTCAATTCATAGCGGAGGTGAGCACCATTGGAAGAACCAACCATGTTAATTTAGTCAGGCTCATTGGCTTTTGCGTTGGAAATACCATCAGGGCATTGGTTTAGGAGTATGTGGAGAGAGGCTCACTGGATGGCTTCTTGTTCGGGTAAGAAAGGAAAACTGGGGTTTGATAAGCTCAGTAAGATAGCGATCGGAATGGCAAAGGGCATAGCATACCTTCACGAGGATTGCCAGGATCGAATGATTCATTATGATATAAAACCTGGCTATATTTTGCTCGATCAAAATTTCTCCCCTAAAGTTGCAGATTTTGGTTTGGCAAAGCTCTGCAATAGGGATGCCACCCATGTTACCATGACAATAGGAAGGGGCACTCCTGGCTATGCGGCCCCTGAGCTAGGGATGCCATGTCCTGTTACTCATAAGTGCGATGTTTATAGTTATGGGATGTTACTGTTTGAGATTGCAGGGAGGAAGAGGAATTGGAGGTGAGCCTTCCTGAGAGCCAAGAATGGTTTCTTAGATGGGTTTGGAACAATTTGGAGAGAGGTGAGATGGAAGAAATTGTGAAGAGCTGTGAGATTGAGGAGGAGGATAGCGAAATTCTCGAGAGAATGATTATGGTTGCTGTTTGGTGTGTTCAATACAAGCCTGAATTGAGGCCATGTATGAGTAGTGTGGTAAAGATGTTGGAAGGAGGAATTGAGAACATTCTTCCACCGAACCCTTTTGCTCATTTGGTTGCTAGGCCATCTGTCATGGATTGGTAGCAATTTGGAGAGAACTGAAGAAGAAACCATTGTGGATTCACAACAATTTGGTGGGACATTTGAAAAGGAACCATATTCTGAGACTACCCCTATCATGAGCAAGTTTGAGATAACTGTTGCTTCGTCATAAAAGCACTATGTAATTATTAATGTATATCTTTAGCTAGTAGTATTGGCACCTAGTTCTAATTCTGATGTTTGTAATTTGAATCATTTGTTTTTCTTCATCGATGTGAAGAAATTTGATGGATTTCAGGCAGCTTTGCACCCTTGGGCCTTGGAACTCCTGTGTTTAAAAAATCATCAGTTTGACTCGAAACTGGCCGAGTCGCTCACTCAGAACTAAGTCTAAAGCGGTGCACATATTGGGACTCTAAATCATTCATATTAATTCAGTGGAACTTCTTTGTTTGGGCTAAGTTTTCGTGCCCCCGGGACCCTCCCCCTCTCTTTTTCGGGCTATTTTTTTCGTGCCACCGTGCCAACCCCCTTCCCCTCTCTTTTTCTCTGTATGCAACTTCCATACCCATAGGGAATGTTTATTGTAGAATATCTCCAAAATATGAATTCAACGAAACTTTCAAATCCTATAAACAAAATTTGCCCCCCATACCATGAATTCAGTGAAAATTTCTGTTCTTTTATGCAATGCTTACCCTGTAGCAATTGTTGGATTCATAATAAATCCTATGGATCTTTGGGATTCGTAGATCATTTTATATCGTGTTGTTTCGAATCATAGATGAAACCAAGGGTCATAATTCCTTCTACCCACCCTGTATATGGTCCTCTTTGTTTCGTGTTGGAACCCAGACTTATTCCAAGAAAATAAACTCTACAGAGGAGGGAACACATCTTTCTCTTTTGGATGAGGATTTGTCCACGGCATGGGAAAATATCATTTTTATTGAAAAAAAAGGGTTCTATCATCATATAGAATGAGCGATGCTCCGGATTCAAAAAAAAAAGAAAAAGAGAATCATTTCTTTTAATACTAATACTCATTCTCACTAATTATTACTTAATTTTAATGATCCTAGTATTTGGATCTATCAATCAATCAGAGAACATAATTCTCAAGTGAAAAAAGGTACGCCTATTGGCACAACTTTTCTTTTTCCTGAAGAATGTATCCCAAACATCATCAACTTAGCCCATCAAGCCCAAACTCCTCAATATATTTACTGAAAACCAAAAAAAACTAAGTCATGCAGTGGGGTTTTTAATTTTTATTTTACTGCTTTTAGATTTTTAGATTCAGGTTGGGTATTTAGTTTTTATAGGGTTATTCTTTTTTTAACGTGTGTAAAGATTGAAGGAGTGGAATTGGAAGTTTAGTTTATTTATTTATTTATTTAAAGACGGATATGGATATAAATTAACATGGTTAAATTGGTTTTGGATATGTTAGACTTGTTTTTAAGAGATATGGGAGAGATATAGTTTACTTTGTTATTCTTATTTTATTTTTATTTCTTTATAATTTTGTATTTAAAGGGAATATGTCCCTTTTTTTTAGAGAGTGATTGGAGAATAAAGAAATAGTTTGATTTTATGAGTGATTGGATAATAAAGAAATAATTTGATTTTGTGAAAAGATGTTGAGAATAAAGAAAGACTTCGACTAGTGAAAGATCTTGGGGTGAACTCCCTTGCCTTTCAAATTAAATGTCTTTCCTTCCCACAATATGTTAATGCATGCTCTAGACTGGAACCTTCTCCTATTTTTGAAGGGGTTGTGATAGCGATTCTGATATCAGAGCAAAAAGTTATCCCTTCAGGGTTACTTTTAGGATGAGATTGCCTTGATTCATTTTGTCAAGGGGAAGAAATGTCAAGTTAGAGTCCAATTTTAATTAGGAGCTCTCACTATATTCGATTTAGGAGTTTGATTTTTAATTCAGGCTTGAGTAATTGTTTAGAAACATTGTTTTTTTGATAGGAATCGGGCTTGGGCTTGGACTTGAGCTTGAGCTTGAGTGGATTGAATCAACGTGATAATGAGAGAGAGAGATAGAAAGTGACTGTATTGCCAAAACCAGTCCCTTCTATGATTGTTTCATGAGCCATATATGATATAAAGAGAGATATTATAGTTTTTCAAGCCCACTTGAACCCGATGTCAAAGAAGAACAAGTCATACCACAGTCCGTCTACGTTTAAGTTTAGGTATACAGGCCCATATGCCCATGACATTGTCTTCATTCATGTAAGTATATTGTTTTTTCTAGAATCAAATGTATAGGTTTTAAAGCTTGAATCAAGGACATTCGGCCTAAGTCAGGTTAATGTAAATGGGAACAGATGTTTAAACCTCTGGAACTTGTTCATTCCCAGTATATGATATATGAAAAACCTGCGTTTTTAATATATCGAATACAAGGGCGAATTTGGCCCCGAATATGTTGTCCTCTGGTTGTTCACTTGGAGTCTTGGGTTTTCTTCAAACTTATTTTTTTAGTTGATTAAATCTAGTAATTCATATTTTGGAACGTCCACCTATACACTTAAAGTTAAACTATATGTTAGGGAGATTCCTATTTGCATCACATTTTACTAATGTAAAAATTTGAACATATGGAAATAAAGATATCATAATTTTTTGATTTGGAAATTTAGAAATTATGAAATATGTTATAACATGATTTTTTATTATCAACCTAAAATAGATTAAGATATCTTGATTTAAATTCCAATAATTTAAATCTATTTTCAATAAATATTAATTTAGATTATTAATATTAAATATTTAAAATTAAAGATTTTCCTAATTCCAATATAAAAAATTTGAAATAAAGAATTAATTTTATCATTAATTCATTTGAAAGGTATATCATATAGGTTATTAATATTAAATATTAATATTTAAGATTTTCCTAATTCCAATATAAAAAATTTGAAATAAAAAATTAATTTTATCATTAATTAATTGGAAAGGTATATCATATGAATTGATTGTTTTGGCCATTATATCATAAAGGCTAATATCAGATTAATGCACAATTTAATATTATTTATGGGGTTCTTTGATTTCATGTTCTTTTTAAAAATTGAATATAAATTTTAAAAATATTTCTATCAAGGTCCCATTCTGTCTCTCGACAACTTCATTTTGTTTTGGTGTGTAGGGTATGGTGTATTGGTGAATAATGCCATGCTCCACACACATGTCCCTAAAGAATTCGAAGGAGTACTCACCACCCTTATCGGATTTTAAGATTTTGATTTCAGATTTGGTTGGTTCTCTATCCCAGCTTTGCATTTTTTAAACTTTTCTAAGGCTTCAGATTTTGTACACATCAAGTATATATGACCATATCACGAGTGGTCATCAATAAAAGTGATGAAATATCTTTTATGGCTTTTGATGGCCACATTCATAGGACTACAAATATTGCTATTAATGATTTCTCATACACTAGAAGCTTTTAGTGCCCCGATAGAATTTTTCCTTGTTAATTTTCGTTGCACACATGATATACACTTTTGATAAGTCGCCTTCATAATTTTGTAGGATTTCATCTTTTCTTAATTTTTTCATTTTCTTAAAACCTATGTGCCCTAGTCGCATATGCCATACGGAAGCATCTAAATCATTTGAAGATGAGACGTAATCAATTTCCTCTTTATTTCAATCGAATAGTGACCATCTACTAGGGGGCCGGTTATGACAATCTCATCATGATTTTCTAGAGAAGATGGTGATAAACCCAGCTTTAGCCATTCTTAGGACCTAAACCAAAAACTTCATCACGTCAGCAGCATAGAGTGATTGTTTTAGGACCAAGACCTTTCCATCCTTTATGTCAAGAGCATAATCACCAATGCCCAAAACATTCATTTTTTTATTGCCTCCCATGTAGATGCGTTGCTTGCTTGGCCCCATGAGTGTAAAAGTGCAGAAGTCATCAATGGTATTTGACACGTGAGCCGTGGCTCCCAAATCAAGACACCAAGTCATGCCCTTGGGGTCGGCTAGCATAGTCTTGAAGACACCAAGTTCCTTATTAGCTTCCAGATTCTTATTGAACTTATAGTCCTTGGATATGTAGCCCACCCTCTTGCATATGTAACAAGTTCTAGTTTCTCTTTTCCCTTGAACGTATTTTTTCTCTTTTTTTTTTTTCCTCTTCTCATTTTGTTTTTTCATTTTACCCTTACCGTTGTTAGACTTAAGCGGAGAAGGTATTTAACAGGTGAACCACTTGCATAGTTTCTAAAGGCCCATCTCAATTGCCTCCATCTTTCAAATAAATGCTCTAAAAGTATGCACATGTTTCGATAACTTTGTACTTTCAACCATTTTTCAGATCATTGTACTTCTTCATAACCATTGATTATCTCATGAGAGAAGGATTTTCATATTTCTTTTCGAGTCTTTCAATTGGCTTATACTCGGATTTTAAATCGATTTGAAGATACCATTGTTTTTTATACAGAAGTTCCTATATCAATGAGAAATGGCCTACCTTTGAATGCGGTTTGAACCGTTGATTTATCTAATTGGAAGTAACCAATTAGGTTTACGACAAACCTAGAAATTGATTACTGATCCAATTTGAGTATGTCTATGGGATAGGATAAACATACATTGCACAAGGGAAAGGAAGTAGCAAATAGAAATAAAAGAATCAGAGCGTAGCCAAAAGAAGATCCATTGATCATTGAGTTTGTATGAGTGGTTTGAGTCCCAATATCTGCACTTCTTTGGACTTAGTTTTAAGTATGTGAGGCGCTGGTTCCGAGTCAAACTGGCGACTTTTTAAATATTGACAGGCACAAATCTAGAACTTCAAAGTCCAAGGGTGCACAAGCAGCTGGAAAAGATCCAAAGAATTCTTCGCATTGATGAAATAAAAATAAATGACATTGTCTAATGGGATAAGAATTTATATTTCTTCTAGGATTCATAACCTTGTATATATAGAATGAGAAAAATAATAATATGAATTCCCTATTTGGGGTCACCTTAGAGAAAAGGTTGACTTTCCTCTAGAGGGAGGCAAGGGCCCCTTGCAAAAAGAGGAAGGAGCCTCAAGAGAGATGAGTGAGCTTCTATGGAGAGCAACTGTTTATCCATGCTTCGTATAGAGAGAGAGAAGTGGTTACCGAGGGGATGTTGGGTAGTATCCTTTCGTAGAGAGAAAGAGGGTTTATCATTTGTCTTGTAACTCTATAGTAGTTGTTAGAAGTAAAGAGAATAAAGAACGACATGTGATGCCCGAGAGAGAGAGTGGTTTCAATTTTTAAAGATTGTTCAACTAGGGACCTTTTGTATTAAAAAATATGTGATATAAATTTTATTGGTATAATAGATTTAAGTTTGTCTTTCCCTATGGATGTAGCCGTTTGAGGTTTATTTTATGCTTTATTTTTCTTGTTGCCAATTGTATTTTGTATCGCTCTTTATTTGTCAAAAAATAAACCCATCGGTTTTTTGAGCTTCCTCACACAACAAAACTAAATGCAAATATTAATGTTTAAAAATTGGTAGAGTCGAGGCTCTAAGCAATCAAAGTAAAGCACACCTTCGAGGAAATCTTTGTGACGGTCTTAAAATATATTTTTATATTTAATTATAAAATTTAAAGGTTAAAAAATAGTGTAGATTGAGCAGACCTATAAAAACTTAAAAATCTTAAAAATTGACGGTCCAAAAATACGTTACAAGATGCACTATTTCCAAAACTTGAAATCCATGTTTATCTCATGTTAATGCATCTTGATGTCGAGATGATCAATTTGAGGATATTTGGGCATCAAAGCAACCTCTTTTGGTGAAATTTTTGATGTGTGCTCTAATTTGTTTGTTTAGAGCCTCCGTCCTATATAAATTTTTTCCTTAAAAATATTACATAAGCACATACCGTGAATCCATATACCAATAGTGTGCATATGGGAAAGGCTCAATATCAATTACTTCCACCAAATCCATGGCATTGTTTTAGTGGTCAATCCTCCACCATTGTGTACCTCCCTTTTCGCCCTTTCACATTAGCAAGGTAATGTAAAACACCACTATAATTGGACGTTTTGCATTCTATCAGGAACTTTGGTCCCAAGTTCCTCTTGTGAGGACAATTGAGGAGTGTACCACCATAAGCTTCCACCAGCATTAAATGAGTGGGCCATTGGTTGAAAATAAGAGTACATTGGATCCAAATGAAGTCTTGTCACGAGTAAATTGTGTTTATTGGCCAAATATAAGCTCAATATGAACCAGTTCCGGAAGATCATTGAGCTCTCCTATTGATGATTGATTGGCATTGAATTCAAGAAATTTCTTTGACTCTTAGAATGTGTGAATTTTTCTTTGGTTAACTAAGTTCTCCCAATTTTGGGCATTAACTAAGGGGGTTTTCCACAAAGAAACCATTTATCTTTGGTATATGGAGGTCACTATTATTCTTGTCCCTTTAAATTCAAAATGGGTGGTTGTAAGAGTGTCAATGAATAGACACAAAGTTCAAAAAAAAAAAATATTTTGGGATTTTGTGACTCATCCCAAGCCATTCAATGTGACATCTAATGAGTAAAAATGATTGTGATCTCTATGTACAAAGATAAATGGTCTCTTTATAAACAATTCCTTAACTAAGTTCTCTTAGTTACAGGTGTGGCTAATCAAATATCGATGCTACTTTTGTTGTGGTTAGATAGTGATTGGTTCACTCTTAGAAATGAAATAAGTTTCAATGACCATATTCGATATAGTCTTATGAGTTTTAGCTAGTATTTCAGAACCCCGATCTGTGGGGTGGATCCTTTACCCAACAAACCGTGTTGGATTGCTCTATTGGCGATCATCATCCGTTCAAATTGGCGATCCAAAAAAAATATTAAAATTAAAATAAAACTAAAATTAGAATGGGGGTTCATGGCATGGGTTTTAAGAGGGACCCAATAGATGTTATAAAAAAAAATTGAAAAAATAAAAGGGGGGGAGGCTGGGGCAGATAGCAATTTGAAACCAGTTTGGTCTTGCCCAATTCCCTCCCTATCCAAATTGCCGATGAAGATCAGGAATCGCCGAGTTTCAACATACCAGTTTTAGCTATGGTTATGTAGTATGGGATGATCTCTGTAATCTTGCAACTAAATCTTCAAAGGATTCTATAGCCAACATTTTTCAAATGTACGAGGACCCAAACAATGCACATTAAAGGTGCATATGACGTTTTCTGTGTGTGACAGAGACTCTACACGGAGAGGGACCCCATGACTTTAGACTTGGGACCAACTGGGAAAGACCACCACCCTTTCTCCAGTGGCAAGGTCCCTCACATATTAATGACAATATCTTATATGGGGATTCAATCACCCGCTATAAGGATGGACGAAGACTTTCTTAATGTCTTTACAAAGTTTAAATCTGGGCATTGTTTCTTTCTCATTGATGTCAAGATTTAAAGGTTGTATAATGAGCAGTTCTGCAAATAAGTATGGAAACTAGTTGCAATTTGTAGCCCTTTCAAAGTTAAAGAAGGGGATCCCTAGAGACCAAAAGACAGCCCTCATCAGCTTCCAATATTAGTATTTGTGTTTGATTGCTGTCTTCATCTCTCTAGCCAAAAGCATGGATCCACTTCCACACCCACCTTCCCCTGATTTCTTTGCAAGCATGCCAATATTTGCTAAAGTGATCTTCATCTCTATGAGTAAGCTGTTGATTTCTTGGAGAGAGAGAGAGAGAGAGAGAGAGAGAGAGAGAGAGAGAGAGAGAGAGAGAGAGAGAGAGTATATATACTATAGTACTAGTTAGTTAGTAGTTAGTTAGTTAGTTAGTCTGTCTTATTCGTGTATAGTTATTTACTTTACTTTTACGTTACGTTACGT
>NW_006498608.1:4897758-4924555 GCF_000471905.2 Amborella trichopoda | reverse complement strand
CTTATTTAGGCCAACCATTTCAAGAGCTCATGGATCCACGAGATACTTTTTTTTTTAAACTATAAATTTTATAATCAATGATAGAAATAGATTTTAGAGCCATCATTAAGATTTCCTATGCCCGAAGTATTTTTTAGACGTGGTTTTAAAGTGAGGCTTTACTATTTTTCCTATAAGGTCTGGGCCTTATCGAAGCAGCATCCACCTTAATGCCCTAGTCAAAGAGAGTATACAATCCTTAGAGAAAGAACAAGGGCTATGAAAAATCATAGATGAACGGTTGACATAGTTGCCAAAAAAGATATTCATTAATCGTCTTTAGGACAATTAGCAAACACCAATACCGGCAATGATAGGTAAAAACTTGGGCTTAATTGGTTAGCGTATGAAGATTTACAAAAATACGTCTTAGGCTCAATTCTTATCAAGAGTAGGGGCCTCTCCCCACCGACTCACTCAAAAAAAAAAAAAGAAAAAGAAAAAAAGAAAACAGAAAAAAGAAGAAGAAGAAGAGAACCGGCGGGCAATCTCAATTGAGAGCAGGCAATGATGCATATCGTAGGAAATGTATAGTCTAACGGACATAACAATGTAAAAATGTTGCTTGTAGATGGAGTTGTGAGTTTAGAAAATGATGTAAGGTCAAAGAAGAATTTGGGCATTTCTTTAATACAAGGCTTGGCGAGTACCAAACGCTTAGTGTCTATTTCCGTACTCTCAGTACCAAATAAAAAAAATATATTTTTAATAGGATCCCGTTCGGTAGTGTCAATAGCAAACATATTCTTGCTCTATTTTTTACATAATCAAAGTTCGGCATTGGGAAAAAATAAGTTAGATAAAAAAGGGACATCTTTGAAAAAACCTCAATTTTTTTGATGATACTTTAAAATATCCCTAAAACAAGGGATATTTACGATTATCCAGAATTATTTTTTGAAAAAGATAATGAATCATTAGAGCAAAATTGTTGAAATCCACAAAATATGGGAGTTCTCATCCTAGTCGTAATGGGGGGCAGAGAAAATGAATAAATAAGCGAGTTACTATCCTGTGGCAATATAATTCACATAAGGTGTTAAAAAAGAGTTGTATTTCTATTTGGAAATAAAAACTAGAGAGAACACTTTTCTTAAACCAAAAGCCATGTCTCCCTTTTATTAGAACGTTTTCTTCTCTTTATATCCAGTGGTTTCCCTGTTTTTACTTTTGTTACGGCAGAGTCGGATACTGATTCGACCATGGCACTGGTATGGGTGTCCCTCCCAAAGTGTTGAAGAACTCATGTTACATGTGATTTAATAATCAAAACATAATTTACTTTTTAAATTTCTTCCGGGGAAGGATACACAATGACTGATGCTTTTATGAAGAAGCAACAGTTATCTCAAACTTCCTCATGATGGGGGTAGTCTCAGAATATGGTTCCTTTTCAATCGTCCCTCCAAATTGTTGTGAATCCACAATAGTTTCTTCTCCAGTTGTCACTCCAAATTGCTGCGAATCAATGACAGATGGCCCAGCAACCAAATGAGCGAAAGGGTTCGATGGAAGAATGATCTTAACTTCCCCTTCCAACATCTTTACCACACTGCTCATACATGGCCTCAATTCAGGCTTGTATTGAACACACCAAACAGCAACCATAATCATTTTCTTCAGAATTTCCGATCCTCCTCCTCAATCTCACAACTCTTCAGAATATCTTCCATCTCACCTCTCTCCAACTTGTTCCAAACCCATTTAGGAAACCATTCATGGTTCTCAGGAAGGCTCACCTTCAAATTCCTCCTCTCTGCAATCTCAAACATTAACATCCCATAACTATAAACATCACACTTGTAAGTAACAGGAAATGGCATCCATAGCTCGGGGGCTGCGTAGCCAGGAGTTCCCCTGCCTCATGTCATGGTAACATGAGCGGCATACCTATTGCAGAGCTTTGCCAAACCAAAATCTGCAACTGTTGGGGAGAAGTTTTGAACTTTTGATCAAGCAAAATATTGCCAGGTTTTATATTATAGTCAATTATTCTATCCTGGCAATCCTCGTGAAGGTATGCTATGCCCTTTGCTCTTCCGATCGCTATTTTACTGAGCTTATCCAACCCCAGTTTTCCTCTGTTACCAAACAAAAAGCCATCCAATGAGCCCCTAACCAGATACTCAAAAACCAACGCCCTCAGGGTATTTTCAAAGCAAAAGCCAATGAGCCTGACTAGATTAACATGGTGGGTTCTTCCTATGGTCCTCACCTCCGCTATGAATTGAGCTTCAATTTGTTCGTCCGAGCTTCCCTTTAGGACTTTTACAGCCACACTATCCCCGTTTGGGAGAGTGCCCTTATAGACCTCACCGAAACCACCTGAACCTAGCTTATGGGTGAAGTTTAAGGTTGCAGCCTTGAGTTTGTGAGAAGTGAACTTGGTGGGCTTGAGCTTCTCCATATTGTCGATGAGTTGGACAATTAGGGGAGGGGCACTGCCCACTTCTTCGATTTGTGTGTTCGAGATCTTGCCCTTCTTCTCGATGCAGCGATGAACGAAACAAAGTATGTTAAGACCAACAGTGAAAACTGAAAGATGGAAAAATTCTCACGTATGAGAATCAGTAACATTGATAATTTTTTATTTTCTGAAGAATGTGAACATGGAAATCCTTCAACAAAAAATTGAACTAAAAACTCTTCTCTCTCTCTTTCTCTCTCTCACACATGCGCGTGCACACACACACACACAAACAACATAAGGGATGTAATCTAAGAGCATAGTTTACATACCTGATCAGGTCTTACAAGACATGGTCCTTTTCGGGTTTGGGTATGTAACCAGGCACCATTGGCTTCAGATTGGGTTAACCCGACTAGCACCATTGGCTTGGGTCAACCCAATCTGAAGCCAATGGTGCTCGGTTACATACCCAAAACCGTAAAGGACCAGGTTCCAAGTTCTAACAAACCCGCCGTGTTTATCGGGTTTTAACCAAGATCCAATCACTTTTATCGAGTTTCATTCCTGTCACGCTTTCTAATTTCTCACAAGACCCATTCGGGATCCTATCTGTTCACATGCCAACATGACCCACAGGAGCCTTTTGGATCTTGTCGGAGTTTTCGGGTTGGCAAACACTACATAAACAGAGATCAAAAGCTTACCTGTGGCGAAGATGATAACGTTTGTAAAAGAAGTTGGCATGCCTCCCTAAAAATCTTGGAAAGATGGACTTATAATTGTTGTATCCATTCCTTTGCCAGGAGCGTTGATCAGAGAAAACAGAAAACTAAGTGCGGATTACTATGGAGAATCGTGCTTGAAGCTGGTGAGTCTTTGTCTCAATCTCTAGCACTCTGTTTCCAAGTTTCACTATTGACTGGGGTCACAAAATGCATTTGTTCTCCTCTATCCCTCACCCTCCAACTTTGACATTGTAGAATTGAAACGATTACATTTTCTTTTGGACAATTTTAAGGAACCTAAATTTTAAGAATGTGACTACCAAGAGAAAAAAATGAATATAATCTCTGGAAGTGAATGGCAAAAGCCATGCCCAAGGATTGAGTACATCATCATGATCTTCTTTTGGCTCAAGGACGAGTATCATCATTTGAGCATTTTTTCAATTATTTGTGGTTGGCTACACAAATCCTGATCCCCATTCTGCTCTTTGAACTATTTGGTGAGGTCATAAGTTCCCATATCGTTTCTAACTACTTCGAACCATGTCATTTTACGTGTACCCCTTGTTTCTTTTAAGCTTTCCACTTGAAGAATGTTTAATGGGTTAGCCCTTGATGAGGTCGAAGTATACCCGAATGAGAGCCGAGGGACTGTGTGACCTTTATGTGTGATGACTAGTCTATAGAGATAAGACTAAAACCTCATCATTGTATACTTACATAGATAGCCGTATTGAAATAGCAATCCATCATTGAGAGTGAAGCGTGTATATGTGCGAGAGATTACCTTTATGCAGTATAGGGTTATGGTTGTATCATGGTCTAGTGGATCATGGTTTGTCTCTAGGGGAGAACTTAAAATCCACCTACTGAGATTACATCCCTTAGCCTATGATTGACTTGTGACAGTTTAATCATGAACTCTTGCAGTGGATTGTGGGTTATGAGAACTACTGGATCAGTTTGAAAAAGCTGGTGTGGATCCTGGTCCACAGTTGAAGGTGGAGTGCTCCCGTGCGTTGATTAAATCCTAGACCTATTCGGATCAAGCTCCTATCAAAATTAATTTAATTTAATAAATTTTATGTTATTTGTTTTTTAGAATGTCTATTTATATTTTTATTAAATCTTGTGATATTTTAATTTTGCTATTTGAATTTATAAATCAAGAGAAATTTACTTTCTAAAATCTTAAATTAATTAAGAAGATTTAAATTCTAAAAATTTAAATTTTTTTATTTTTAAAAATATGTGGGACCTACCATTATACATGGGGGCCCATTTAAATAGTTTTGTTGGATTGGGTGGAGCCAATGGGTGGACACAATGGGTGGCGCTCCTCACCCATGAAGAGTTGTCTACTTACTAAAATTGTGAGAGGTATCTCATGTTAGTTGGCTTTCGTTTTATAGAGAGAGGCCTACTTGTATTAAAAGAATGAAACATATGGTTTTAAAAAATCTTGAGAATTAAAAAAGTTTGATTAAGAAATAAGGAATGAATATTTACTAATAGAGAAAGTAAAGAAATATTTTTCTTATTTAATTTATTTGATGGTAATAAGTTTAGGAAGGGGAGGATAATGTTATAGCACATTCTTTAGCATATTGATGGTGAATCTAAAGAATGGATGACTCATATATCTTAACCCCTACAACTCTCCTTAGATCGACGGTTAAGATTTGCGCTTACGATTTATGACAAACCCTAATACATGAAAAATCTATAAAAAAAATCATTCTCCATATCAAAATCTCTACACCTCTTCTTCTCTCTTATCTCTCTAAAATTATCATCTCTCTCTCTCTCTCAAAGCTCTCTAAGGGGCACGCCCCTCGCTAGGATAGCTCTCTCTCTCTAGACAACCTAAGGGACACACCCCACGATCGCCTACCTCTCTCTCTAAACCTTAAAGGGCCCACACCCCAACCTACTATGTTCATCTCTCTCTATTTGGCTTCCAAAGGGGCACACTTAGGCTAGGCTATCTTTTGGTGGGTGGCTAAGGGAAACACATCTCTCGCTAAGTAGATCTTTCTCTCATTAGAATTTCTATCTTTCATCTCTCAAAGGTTCAAGAATAAGGGGTTAGAACTAGACTACGGCATTGAGTCTTCAGGTGGGTCGCTCTAGATCGAGATCCATATACATTGATTTTGTTTTGCTATAAAAAGGAGAAATCAAGAGACTGATCAAAGATCCTGAGCACTACCAGAAAGATGATACTCGACATGACATGCATTGAGCCCGATTGAGGTAATATCCGATTATTTTACTTCTTTAAAGTTTTATTTATGCTATATTTTTCTTTTCCCATAAAGCAAAGAGTATAGTTTTTTTATTATTGTGTAAAAGCTTTATTTTAGATGGTAGCAAGTGAGATCATATTTTTTCTTTATTTATTTATTTTAAGAGAAATTTAATTGTAATTTGACATTGTGAGTGATCTTGTCGATGAAAGAAATTTTTTTTTAAAATTAATATACTATGCATTATCACATAATCCATCTTTCAATTGGAAGGATAGAAGGGACCATAAATGTAGACATGGGGCCACAAGTCATGAGGTTACTCACTTTTAGTCATTAGAATTTGGGCAAAGTCACCAATGGCCCCAGTCATCAAGTCAAGCAATTCTCTCTCTCTCACACATACACAGATGACTCCTCTATCTCTCTCTCTTCAATAACTTGTATGGGAAACAGTCACAGATGGCACCTTGCCTGATAATGAAGTCTGAGGGCTGGCTCTTGGAGAAAATGTCACATTTTTAAATCGATCAAGATGTATGGAGATGAAGAGAACATATTTTGAAGTCCCAAATAGATCATCTTACAACATAATATCCAGACCATCTATTTTCAAAATTTTCAAGTATCTATTGATAGTTTGAGTGTCTATTATTTTTGGAGCTTCAAAAATTTATGATTAGGGGTAGCAGTAGATTTTCAGTCCATCAAAGAGATTTCCAATACTTGAACTGCATCTTCTAGTATGATTTATAGGTGCGCCTTATTTTGATTAATTCAGGTGGATGGCTTAGGTAAATTGTAGCGAAATACAAATTTAATTCTTTCACATTAATAGGCAGGCAATTGGACAATGGTCACCACATTTAGAGGGAAAAACTCGTTTACATTTGAAAATCAAATAATTTTTGGGAAAATACCATATAAGAGGGCATAACACCTTACAAAAATGATTAAACGGGTCAAAACATGTTAATTAAGGAAGCTCACCATTAATTAAACAGGTACGTCCTAACAAAAAAAACTTTAAATATGCCCAATTTGCTCTTGATTTGGGAACCCCCAATATGCAGGGCGATTTTAGTAATTTAACCTATTTAAGAGGCCCAAAATAAATGACAAGAGTACCCCTGTTTATTAAGAGGAGATGAAATAATTGAAATGCCTCTACTGTCCCCAACCTAAACAAGGGAATTTTCGCATTTTTAATATTTTTTTCTGAGGAAAGTAGCTTAAGTGAAATGAAAACCAAGAAATAAATCCATTAATATCAATTGAGACCCTTTGGCCGCTTTAACGTTTGCAATGAGTTTTGACCCCTTAATGATATCTTCCGGTAATTCTTAAAATTCATTCTTTTCTATGTTTCATTTGACAACCCCGCTATTTTCTTAGGCACGCCCAGTTTCCAAAAATAAATTATATATTTTTCTCCTTTGAATAAATTTTCTTACTTAATGATGCAGAGATCTAGATCAAAATGAGTTGATTAATTACAGGAATCATGAGTTGATGGCAGAAACTTGATGCATGAAGGTCTAAATGAGAAAAAAAGGAAAAATTGTTGTTTTTTTATCGAGTCGAATCCCTTGTGTCTCAGCTAGGCGAATCGCCATTATGATGTTCAAAAGTGTTCTTTTTCATTTTCAACAGCTCTTAACGTGTTAATTGCTCAGTATCTCTAACATGTGAAATGATGTTAAAGTGCATAAGAGGTAATGGAAATTTTCTAAACAAAGGGATGTGCCTAAAATGATGTTATGGTCTTTCTAATGGGAAGTATTTATTTTCACACTGGTAAGGATGTCAGTCGCAAAGGGTTGAAGCATTCATTGGGGTTGAAGCACTCATTTGTGAGTCGCCTGTGATCTAACAATCAAAACATAATTGTATCACATAAAATAAATTTATTTATTTTCCTCTAGGAAAGAATATACAATTACCAATGCTTTTATGATGAAGCAACATTTATCTCATATTTCCTCATGATGGGGGTTGTCTCAGAATATGATTCCTTTTCAATCGTCCCTCCAAATTGTTGTGAATCCACAATAGTTTCTTCTTCAGTTGTCTCTCCAAATTGCTGTGAATCCATGACAGTTAGCCCGGCAACCAAATGAGAGAAAGGGTCTGGCGGAAGAGCGATCTTACCGTCTCCTTCCAACCACTTTACCACAGTGCTCATACATGGCCTCAATTCAGGCTTGTATTGAACACACCAAACAGCAATCAGAATCATTCTCTCGAGAATTTCCCTATCTTCTTCCTCCTCGATCTCACAACTCTTCACAATCTCTTCCATCTCATCTCTCTCCAATTTGTTCCAAACCCATCTAGGAAACCATTCGTGGCTCTCAGGAAGGCTCACCTTCAAATTCCTCCTCCTCCCTGCAATCTCAAACAATAACATCCCATAACTATAAACATCACACTTATGAGTAACAGGAAATGGCATCCATAGCTCGGGAGCCGCGTAGCCAGGAGTCCCTCTGCATCCTGTCATGGTGACATGGGTGGCATTCCTATTGCAGAGCTTTGCCAATCCGAAATCTGCAACTTTTGGGGAGAAGTTCCGATCGAGCAAAATATTGCCAGGTTTTATATCATAGTGAATTATCCGATCCTGGCATTCCTCGTGAAGGTATGCTACGCCCTTTGCCGTTTGGATCGCTATCTTACTGAGCTTGTCAAACCCCAGTTTTCCTTTGTTACCAAACAAGAAGCCATCCAGTGAGCCCCTCTCCACATGCTCATAAACCAAAGCCCTCATGGTATTTTCAAAGCAAAAGCCAATGAGCCTGACTAAATTAACATGGTGGGTTCTTCCTATGGTGCTCACCTCCGCTATGAATTGAGCTTCAATTTGTTCGTCCGAGCTTCCCTTTAGGACTTTTACAGCCACACTATCCCCGTTTGCGAGAGTGCCCTTATAGACCTCACCATAACCACCCGCACCTAACTTATGGGTGAAGTTTAAGGTTGCAGCCTTGAGTTGGCGAGAGGTGAACCTTGTGGGCTTGAGCTTCTCCATATTGTCCATGAGTTCGACAATTAGGGGAGGTCCATTGCCCACTCCTTCGATTTCGATGTTTGAGATCTTAGTGCTCTTCTTGATGAACCGAATGATGGCAAAAAGAATTGAAAGACCCATACCGGAAACTGAAAGATGGAAAAATTCTCACGTATGAGAATCCCAAATAGAGTATTTTTTATTTTATGGAGAATGTGATCATAGAAATCCTTCAACAAAAAGTAGAAATAAAAACTCTCTCACACACCCACCCATACAAACAACATAGGGGATGTAATCTAAGAGAATTGTTTACAGGTCTTGTTACAAGATTTGCCCCTTTTCGGGTTTGGGTGTGTAACCGGGTGGCTTCAGATTGGGTTGACAATCTGAAGCCAATGGTGCCTGGTTACATATCCAAACCCAAAAGGGATCAGGTTCTAGGTTCTAACAAATCCAACCATGTTTATCGAGTTTTAACCAAGATCCGATCACTTTTAACGAGTTTCATTCCGGTCATGATTGCTTTTTAATTTCTCCTAAGGCCCCGTCGGGTTGATCCCATAGGTTCCCAGGTCAACATGACCGGGGAGCCTTTAGGATCTCGTCGAGTTTTCAGGTCGGCAAACACAACACTGCTTAACAGAAATCAAAAGCTTACCAATGGCGATCAAAAAGACTTTAGCAAAGGTTGGCATGGCTCCCCAAAAATCTTGAGAAGATGACCCTGTATTTGTTGAATCCATTCCTTTGCCTGGAGTGATGATCAGAGAAAACAGAAAACTAAGTGTGGATTGTGGATTGTTATGGTTGAAGCTGGTTTTTTTAGCCTCGCTCTCGATCTCTACCGTTTCCAAGCTTCATTATTGATTGGGTCACAAAATGCATTTGTGCTCTCAGCCACCAACTTTGACTATGTAGAGTTGGGTCACAAAATGCATTTGTGCTCTCAGCTGCCAACTTTGACTATGTAGAGTTGAAAAAGATGATATTTGCTTTGGGAGTAAGTTTTAGGACCTTAAAATTTTAAGAGACAAAAAAGAATATAATATCTGCAACTCGAGTGAAGTGAAGTGACAACACTCAAGGATTCTCCTCCCAACTCTTCTCGCCCTCCTCCTCCTCTCTCTGGAATATTCTCAAGGATGGCGCCCTTTATTGATCATTGTGAGCCTTTTGGAAGGGCCGGCCATTCACAAATCTTATAAATAGAGCTTGGGTGTGCTTTATTTTTGGTGTGTAAAAGAAAAAGAATACAAATTGTGGGAGTTGTAGTAAGGGGTTGAGCATGCGAGTTTTAGGGAGTATATTTTGGGTGGTCAATGTTTTTTTAATAATAAAAGAAAATGGTTCTCTCCCTTAGTTGCTGTGTTGGATTTTTACAATTGGTACCAGAGTTTATGCAAAACTCTACAATTGGTATAAAAGCGGATTTGGTCAGGGGCATTGTAAGTGAGCAGTTAAAAGGGTGATGCCGATCAGTTAGGGACTGCGTTTCTAGGTGTTGAGATCAAAGTAGGATCACACCAATCATGGTGTACGTGAGCAACGAGATACTGTGAAGCCGATCACTGAGCTTCTAGGTGTTGGGATTGACGTGGTGGACCTAGCAAATGCATCTGGATGGGTCGAGAAGCTGAACCACTACAACTACGACGACTGGCGGTCGTATATGGAATCATACCTACAACGATAGGACCTCTGTGAGGTCGTCGGTGGCAGCAAAACCATACCACCTGCAAAAGAGAATGCCAAAGCACTACAACGATGAAGCATCAAGGCCATGTTCGCGTTAAAGATAACAATTCAAAAGGAACTGTTGGACCAAATTCAAGACTCCACCACTCCGAATTGACAAGACAAGTGATGCTCGACTCCAATTTTTGGAAAACGAGCTTGGATCGGTGTCATAAGGGACAATGATGTAGACCTTCATAAAGGTGAAATCTCCCTGCCATGAGATTTCAAAACTCGATCCGGAATCTCAGATTAGTGATATTAGAATGAGATGTATCATCATCAAAGGCTTGAGACCCGAATACAATGGGTTCGTGTCGGCCATCAGAGGAAGACTGACACATCCAACTCTTATGGAGTTAGAAAGTCTGCTGGCGAACCAAGAGATGTTGGCCCGACGAATGGCCGATATATCCATGAAAGATGAAGAGGAGGCGCTCTTCGCACGAACAAAGTAGAGACTGCCAAGATCAACTGAAGGAGAGAGGGCTTCCAACCAAGGGAAGCTAAACAAGGCAATACTGACGCAGACCGGCGACCATGGAGATCTTGACGAGGCATCGAGTGCTACGACTGTGGCAAAAATGGCCACATTGTTTGTGACCACTGGTTAAAGAAAAGGAGGCTAGCTGAGGGAAATATGATGACCGCGACAAGTCACCAGTTCGAGATCGAGGAAGAATGGGATGATGAGGCATCTTTTGCAATAGTTGAAGTGACCAAACTGATGAGTTCGGAATTGGCTGATTATCGATTGGACAATGCAAGAAGCCAAGAGAGAGCAGTTACTTGGTGATCAGTCAGTCAAGCTCAGACGATTGGAGGAATCTGAGGAACTTGTGGATGACATGCACAACTAAAGTCGCAGGACAATAACAATGACTGGGATGTGCAAGACGGGTTTGCACAGGTCGTGGACACAACCTCAATCGAAGTTAACCATGAGGGAGAGAAATCCTTTGCTCTTACCACGTCTAAGGTGGATGAAATCGAGCCTCATACGGGAGAAGATGTGCATCATGTTTCAGATGAAATCGAGCCTCATACGGGAGAAGACGTGCATCATGTTCCCGATGATGTCAAAGTGTTTGAGAAGGTGAAAACCAAAAGTGACTTGATCATGCAAGGGCAACAAATGGACAACAATTCGTTTGCAAGACTTGCACGTGGGTCCGAAATGACATCATTGATCAAGTAACCAATAAGGTCTCAAAAAACAATGTTCGTGATGGTTATGTTAATGGTGTTGAGTAGCAACAATTGTCACCCATGAAGTTGGGTGATGATGCGAAAAATGAGTCGCAGGTTACTCTTACACTAGAGGAGTTGCAACTGTCACAACTAGAAGATATTAAAGAAGGTGAGGACAACACAGTACAACTGCAAAGGTCTTCACCAATTCGGAAACCAAATCCTAACTGCATAGAAGCCGCCTATAAACAAGAAATGCCAATTGGGCAGTGTGATACATCAAGCATTTTTAAAATGAAAGAACCAAACTTGTTTGATGAGACAAAGGGAATTGCCGAATGGAAAGCTGCAATGAGAGAAGACATTGATGTCTCTAAGAAGAACAAGAAAAAAATGAAAAAGAAAAAGAAGAAAAAGCAAAGAATAAATGAAGATCGGAGCAACTCAGTGTTGAGGGGGAGAATTGTGGAGAGCAATATGTGGTTGCTCCTCCATCACAGTGCCCGAAATCCATCTAATAGTAAGGGAAATCGATTCATATCAAATGCCTAAGCATAACAGAACATTTAAGATTCCAATTAGGGCTGCCACCTGGCCGGGCTTGGCCTGGCATGAGCTTGAGACCCAAAAATGCTCGAAATATTCCATGGCGGTCTGGTCCGATAATATATTCTAACTCTTTGTTGGAGCCCCTTTTTTTTTCCTCTTTTTTTTTTTTGATATCTCTCCATGTCTCTTTAAAATTAGTTCATAGTGATCAAGCTTAAAAATGAATAAATTATTTGATAGAAATCGAATATATTTTATGTATTCGATGTGGATTTTTGAGAGAGAGAGACCAAGAGGGAGGGAAAACAAGAGAAAAAAAGAAACCATATCTATTTTCCAAAAAAAAAAAAAAAAATGTTAGAAGAGAATGGCCCCCAAAGGGTAGAAAGCAAGAGAAAAAAACAGAGCCCATGACACAAATCTATCTTTGACGAGCACAAATGGGAAATATTTTATGGAGAAAGAATTGTGGGAAAGGATTAGTTTGCCTTTGTCATTTCCTTAGAGAAGTATTTATCTTGGCAAGTTTCTTGGGATTTTCTCATTCAATCCAATACTCATTATGTTCCAAAGCTCCTAACTATTCATCCCATTAATCATTTTATTTCTAGTTTTTTTTTTTTTTTGGGTAATTATCAATTTGTTTCTAGTTCATGGTAATATTTTGAACTTTATATGTTTTGAACTTCATAGATAATATATTTGTTATCTAGTACCACTTACATAAGACCTTTCTGGTTTTCTATATTCCCCTTGTCAATTTTTTAGATTTCTTTATTTTTGTAATTATATATATTGAGAAGCTTGGGCTTGTTTGGTTAAGTTGATGAAGATTTGAATACAATTTCTCAGAAAAAGAAAAGTTTTGGCAATATGTGTATCTTTTTGGACTTGGCTCCAATCAGAGACCAAATAAATTATGTTCTTTCATTGATTTCTATGGGGTAAGCATTGCATATAAGAAATGATTAAATATGCATGTATGCAGATTGTATCTGTTGGGCAGATATCCATCAAGATCTACCTCATACTGGTCCCAAGCCTAGGAATATTTTTTATTTTTTTTAGCAATTCTACATCTCAAATATGATTCCTACTACTGAACTACCCGAAAATAAAAATAAAAATAAAAGTAGAGTACCATGAAAAAAAACAACAGAAGGAAAGAACAAGCTCCAATCTACCTAGCAAAAGCACCAAAGAGAGAACACACCCTAGAAATATTCTCTAAAATCAAAATTTGAAGCACTCATTGCGAAGCTGCATGTGATCTAATAATAAAAAAATAATTGTATCACATGCAGTAATTTTTTTTTTAATTTCTTCAAGGGAAGGATATACAATGACCAATGCTTTTATGAAGAAGCAACAGTTATCTCAAACTTCCTCATGATGGGGGTAGTCTCAGAATATGGTTCCTTTTCAATCGCCCCGCCAAATTGTTGTGAATCCACAGTAGTTTCTCCTTCAGTTGTCTCTCCAAATTGCTGTGAAACCATGACAGATGGCCTAACAACCAAATGAGAGAAAGGGTTTGGTGGAAGAGCGATCTTACCGTCTCCTTCCAACATCTTTACCACAGTGCTCATACATGGCCTCAATTCAGGCTGGTATTGAACACACCAAACAGCAATCAGGATCATTCTCTCGAGAATTTCCCTATCCTCCTCCTCCTCGATCTCACAACTCTTCACAATCTCTTCCATCTCATCTCTCTCCAATTTGCTCCAAACCCATCTAGGAAACCATTGGTGGCTCTCAAGAAGGCTCACCTTCAAATTCCTCCTCCTCCCTGCAATCTCAAACAATAACATCCCATAACTATAAACATCACACTTATGAGTAACAGGAAATGGCATCCATAGCTCGGGAGCCGCGTAGCCCGGAGTCCCTCTGCATCCTGTCATGGTGACATGGGTGGCATTCCTATTGCAGAGCTTTGCCAATCCGAAATCTGCAACTTTTGGGGAGAAGTTCCGATCGAGCAAAATATTGCCAGGTTTTATATCATAGTGAATTATCCGATCCTGGCATTCCTCGTGAAGGTATGCTACGCCCTTTGCCGTTTGGATCGCTATCTTACTGAGCTTGTCAAACCCCAGTTTTCCTTTGTTACCAAACAAGAAGCCATCCAGTGAGCCCCTCTCCACATGCTCATAAACCAAAGCCCTCATGGTATTTTCAAAGCAAAAGCCAATGAGCCTGACTAAATTAACATGGTGGGTTCTTCCTATGGTGCTCACCTCCGCTATGAATTGAGCTTCAATTTGTTCGTCCGAGCTTCCCTTTAGGACTTTCACAGCCATACTATCCCCGTTTGGGAGAGTGCCCTTATAGACCTCACCAAAACCACCTGAACCTAACTTATGGGTGAAGTTTAAGGTCGCAGCATTGAGTTGGTGAGAGGTGAACCTTGTGGGCTTGAGCTTCTCCATATTGTCAATGAGTTCGACAATTAGAGGAGGGGCATTGCCCACTTCTTCGATTCGTGTGTTTGAGATCTCGGCCATCTTGATGCAGTGAAGGATTTTGCAAAGCATTACAAGACCAACACTGGAAACTGAAAGATGGAAAAATCCGTATGTGAATCACAATCGTAGAGAATTTTTTATGTTATGAAGAATGTGAACATGGAAATCCTTCAACAAAAATTAGAACTAAAAACTCTGTCTCTCTCTCTCTCTCTCTCTCTCTCACACACACAAACAAACAACATATGTGATGCAATCTAAGAGCATAGTTTACCTATGGCAATAAGAGGGATCTTAACAAAAGTTGGCATGCCTCCCCAAAAATCTTGGAAAGATGGTCCTGTATTCATTCTTGTGCCACGAGCGTTGATCAGAGAAAACAGACAACTAAGTGTGGAGTGTTTTGGAGAATTGAGTTTGAAGCTGGTGAGTCTTGGTCTCAATCTCTACCACTCAGTTTCCAAGCTTCAACATTGACTGGGTCACAAAATGCATTTATTTTCCCATAACCCTCAGGCTCAAACTTTGACATTGTAGAGTTGAAAAGACGATATTTGCTTTCGGACTAATTTTTAGGGCCCTCAATTTTAAGAATATGACTACCAAGAGACAAAAAGGAATATAATAGCAGCAAGTCAATGGCAAAAACCGATTACATCATCATCATTATCATCAACGTCATATTATCTTCAGCTAAAAAATGAGTATTATCATTTGAGCATTTTTTTCAATTATTTGGGATTGACTACACAAATTCTGATCACCTATTTTGTTGTTTTAATTATTTGGTGATCGTTATTTTCAACCATGTCTTTTTAGATATATTTTTTACTTTTTTTTTAGCCTTCCACTTGAACCAATTTGTACCTCTTAATATGTGTTGTATTGGGTTTATACTGTATATGATCAGCTCATCTAAGTCTACTTTATCTCATCTTATTGCCTCTTGGAGTCACAACTACGTTATTCTGAATGTATTCATTTTGAATTTTATTCTTTATTATGTTGCCACTCATTCATTTCAACATCCTCATCTCAGTTACACTCATTTTATAAATATGTTATTTTTTGAACGCCCCACGTTCTGTCATATAAAGTAAAGCTGGTATCATAGCTGTCTTATAGAACTTTCTCTTCTGCTTCATTCGTATGCGTTGATCATATAAAATTCCGTTACATCTTCATTTAGCCCACCCAACTCCAATTCTATGTACAATCCCCTTTAGCTCCGAGGATGAGTATATAGTATCTAATTTTTGAATGGGCAACCCAAAATCATTTCTTCTCTTTTACACATCTAGTAAATTTAAAGTGGAACGAAAATGTAAGATCAAGAAAACCCTCATTAGTGATTTTGTTATCAAAAGGAGCAAATCTACAATTTACTCACAAGCACACAAATATTTGGGCTCATGAGAAACTTCCTCCATTTGATCCTCTTGTTCCAATTTCCAAGCTTCGCATAAGACTGGGGTTACAATATGCAAGAAGAATGATATTTCATTTAGAGAATGGCTTTAGACAAGGGAAGTATTATTATTCTACCTACATTGTCTACAAGCCAGCGCTAAGCAACAAATCTCTCTCTCTAATAGATCTAATTTTTAAATAGAAAATCTCTCTCTCTCATAGATCTAATTTTTAAATGGAAAATCTCTCTATTGCACCTTCCTTCTTTCCATCAGAATCAGGACCACTCCATCTCTCCCCTTCTTTCTCTAAACTATTTCTACAAAAAGGCCCTCAGTAAAGAAGACCTGATCTTTTCAATCTGAAATTCTGAAACCACCTTAGATGATAATTTTTAAAAGAAAAATTTCAAATTTTGAGTTTTTTAATACTTAGATTATACTCTCCTAAAATTGGACCTTGTTTGTTCAATATTCAGACATTATTTTTTTCAAGTCCATAGAGAGCAAATCTGATTTTTTTTTTTTTATTGAGGTTATTTCATGGTTGAAGAATTTACATCCGGTCTTAAAATTACTACTACATATTACAGAAAAATATTATATGCCTTTGTTTTCGTAGTCCGATTGGCAAGGTCAGAATGGTACAAATCAATAAATTTTTAATTTTGACTAATTTTCAATCAAAATAGTTTTTAATTTCGACAAAATTAATTTAAATTTAGGCCAGACTAGTCAAAGCACATTATGTGAGTCCTACAAGTCAGACCGGCCAATCAGGCCCAGCCTTGATAAAAATTGCTCTAGATAAACAAGTGAATTTGGAGTTTTGGTGATCATCTAGGTCTTTGATCACTATTTTCTAACATTGGTCTGACTTAACTCCATATAATTGCCCTTTTTTCTCTCCATCACCGTTCATCCATATAAACTCATGATCCCAAAACTCAAGTTACAAACAACGCACAATACCTTTTCTATTTTTAATATTTAATTAGATTTTAGAACTGGCCACCTACATTTCTAGTAACGCATCTGATGTTTTCTTATTTCTTTTTTATTGAGGGGTTATGCAACCCATTGACAAGTACTGGTCATCAAACTAAAAACGTATTTTTTTTGAGATACGAATTTTTACCCAGGATTTTTAGTGAATAGTTTGATAATACTAAAATTCTTTTAAAAATTATTATGAAGTTCATTAAAGATACGATTTTGCTCAAGATCAAATTTTTATCAAACCAAACCAGTTTCGGGTCTAGACATCCAATTGATTATATAATTGGGCCAACAAGCCGGTTTTGGTTTTGATAACGCTAATGGCAGCCCGGGCTTGTTATTACGTGAGAGAGTTTACCTGTCATTTCAAAATGGAGCAATAAGACCTTTTATTATTGGTACAAAGTGGAGCAATAAGACCTTTTATTATTGGTACAAAGCGGTCAAAATCACTTATAATTGTAAAATATAAAATATGATAGGTTGGTAACACAAATTAAAAAAAATTGTTTTTGGTCCTTGAGTTTAGTCGTTGACAAGCTTCGGGCTACTCAATTTGCATCCAACCACCAAAATTAATTGTGACCATCGTTTATATCTAAGGAAAAAGTTTATATAAAGCCTATGCTCTAAACAATCAAATTGGAGCCTACCTCAAAAGTTTCACTGGAAGATGTTGTTTTGATGCCCAAATATCTTCGAATTGATCATCTCGGCATCAAGATGCATGGATAGGAGAAAAAAATGGATTTAAAATTTGAAAACAGTTTATTTTGTAACGTATTTTTGGACCGTCAATTTTCAAGGTTTTCATGCTTTTATAGATCTACCGATCTACACTATTTTTGAAGCTTTAAATTTTATAAATAAAAATAAAAATATATTTTAATGCTATCATAAAGATTTCCACTATTGAAACCACAATTCTTGATACTATTTGAAAGTAGGCTCTAATTTGATTGTTTAGAGCATAGGCTCTATACAAACCACACCCTACATCTATATCTTATTGCATATCTTTCCTTTCAGAATTCCTGCCCAAAATTCGTGGACGTAAGGAATATTTCATCTTGTAAATAGTGTTTTAAGGGCGGTGTGGATCAAGGTTTTAAAATACAGAAGATCAGCAGTCTGAATTAGCAGTCCGGCCTAGTGAATAGGTGAATAAAAATTTAAAAAAAATAGTGAACAAAAAGACTGAAATTTTTTTAAAAATAAAGTGGGACGTGTTTTCTATAGTTCTATCAAAGAACATGCCGGTTATCAAAGGGAACTATTTGGTTTTTAACATTTAGGCAGAACCAAATAGGCTCAGACGATTCTAGATCCGAACCAGCAAGTTCCGGTTCAGTTTGCGGATTTGTAAAACCTTGGTTTGGACAAACCTTGTTCCATGTATGTCCGCTACTCTTGCGCTTTTATTTTGAAGAACAAAAGGCCACGGATTTTGGTCCGCTCCCGCAATTTAGGAATAAGTTCCACTCTTTCCCTCTATTTGTCAACTATCATCAAAATACTTTTAAAATAGTAAAAATCTAAAAACGTTTTTTTATCTTAATTAATCTCTTTTAGTTTAGGTAAAATTACATAAATATCCATTTTAGTTTTCGTTGTTACCAAAATACCGAATACTTTATGTTATTACACTATCCATTTTCGGTTAAAAACCTAAATCAAGCGAATTTCGGTTTTTGAAAAATCAAAACTTTTAAATTTTCAGTTCTTGAAGACCGGACATAAATTTTTTTTATCTCTTGTGGGTCTATCTACATTACACAAGGATTTTTTTTCTCTCTTGTGACTCCTCTGCGTATTTTAAACTTCCTTTGCTTTTTGCTACATCACATGATCTCTACTCATTTTCAGTCATTCTTGAAATTAGAGAGTTTGTAGCAGGTGATCGAGATTCTTATCAGTATTTAGTTGAAAGAATTCGTCGATTCCCCTCGTAGGTAACATTTTAATAGCAAAGTCTGTCCCCGTACACCATGATCAAATAACCATAGATTTCAACAACTTCGAAAGTTCGACTTCCATTTTTTTCTTGTGATTTCCAAGATATAAGATCAAGTCAGAGAACTAGAAATTTTTGTAATTTTGGAAGTTCTCCACTTCATCTATTATCTATACAGTTTAAATGATCAACCAACAAGAGATCTCTACAACTTTAGAAGCTTCATCGTTGATGCATTCTTTCTAGAATTTTCATGATTAGAAAATCAGAGATCTAGCAAATGCATGACCTCCCCAATTTCATGTACTCTTTCTTCTTCAATTTCCATGGCCAGCGAAGCAGAGTTATTTGTCACCAAAAAAAGAAAAAAAGGGTTCACCATTTCTAATGTATTTTTCTGCAATTTCCAGGACCAAAAGTACCCAAGAATGGGGGGGGGCTAGCAGAGGCAGAGACAAAGAAGGGGTGGCTTGGCAGAGAGGAAGGGGTATTTGTGTAGGAGGTGGAGCCCGTGCTGTTGCTTCTAGTTCAAGGGTAGAATGATCCATTTTTGTGTATTTTCTCTCTCTAGACTCCGGTTTTTTTTTACCTTCTTTTTGGAGTAATGATAGGAGGAAGAGGGATTGTTGATGAAGACATAGGGGGTTGAGCGATGGGGCTAATCTTCTCTTTGATCCAAGAGTCCAATACTGGTGTAGATGAAGATATGGAAGTTATGGCGTTGAATCTTTCCTGCTCTCATTAACTTCGAGCATTGTTCGAAATCCCGTGTAATGTAGAGAGAGAGGTGAAGAGAGAACACGCAGATGAACCAAAAATTTTGGCGTGATTTTGGTTTTTGAAAAACAAAAAATAGGTAATTTTATCTTTTTTAAAAAAATTATTATGAAGTCTAAAAAACAGATATATCAGTAATAATGAAAAATATTTGGTATTTTGGTAATAACGAAAGCTAAAACAGATGTTTACGTAATTTTCCCTTTAATTTATGAGAAAAATTCTCTTAAAACTCTTGTAGCCTACTTTGTGGGAGAACATTTTTATACTTACTCCCTCCGATAAAAGATTTGTTTTGGATTATTTTTTTAAAATTTGATTATTAGAAAAGACAAATACTATGAGTTTTAAACACTTAGGTTTGGTCACCAAAAAATTGGATGGTCATCGTTCAACCTAAGGACGTTATTTTTTCATGCATACTTAACTTAGAATGCTTATCGTTTTCTTTTCTTTTCTTCTTTTTTATTTTTTTTAGTTTTTATTTTTGTTTTTTATTGGAGGTTAGCTTGTAGGCTAAGTAGGTTACATCCTTATATACTCCCCTAAAACTTATACTATGCTTTCAAGGGAGCATGCTATGTACCCTCTCCCTTGGTTAGAAGACCTACTTCGGAGGATTTTTTCAATATGAAATTTTGAAAACCATCTAAGAATCATTAGAGGATTATTTTTAAATAAAAAAATTTGAATTTTGAGTTTTCTAACACTTAAATCTCACCATCCAAAAATTAGACGGCATATTTTAGATATTGAGACATTGTATTTTTTAAGTGCATAGATAGTACAATTTGGAAATTCCTTTGTTGAGGTTAGTCATTGGGCTGAAGAGTTTATATTCCCAAATTTTGGGGTCTTAAAACTACTCTTAAATTGAGTTTTACCGAAGGAAGAATGGACATCATAGTCCCATGGGTGCATATTTGCCTTTAAATATGGGGTTGTCTAGAAGGTTTGGGCAGTTTTAAGATAATTATATTGGGCCTATGTTGCTTATAGTCTATCAGGATTTTCGTAGTCATTTGGGCTCAGAATCAAGGTTCTTAGGAGTTCATTTAGCTAGAATTTTGAGAGGGTGTCTACAATTGCCCTTCTTTGACATTCACTTGGGGCACCAGGTGAATGGAAAAAAAGTAAGCTTGAGACACGGTGGAAAGGAAAACCTCTTTGAGTCAGTGCGGTTGAGAGGTATCCGACAATCGGGATTCGAAGTGACAGTCAACGGGAACCGTGCTATCTTTGAGCCGATGAGACCCTTAGTTGTAGTCACTCCAATGCTACTTGGGAAGTTGTTAGTGCAGTCGTCTTCGACTTTAGACCTTTTTTTTTTTGATCTGGTTCTCCAATCGAATGAGATTTTGATTTAGAAGAAATGATGAGATGATAAATTTTTGGCTAATTGAATTTCTTGTTCGTCTTCGATTATTATTCTTGAGGTCCACATGTTCAGGCTTTTTGGCATGGAAACCTATGGTTTGGTCTGTTTTCCTAAAAGTTTGCAAGCATGGAAATCTAGGATTTGGTGGCGATAGACGCATTATATCCATGCCTCCATGAAACTCCTTCGTTTTTTAAAACATTTTAGAAAGTTTTGAAGATAGATTGAATTTTGAAACAAAAACAGAGTTTCAAACTACGATTTAACCAAAAAAATTAAGATTTTTGAAAACTTACGAAATACATAGGGAAAATTTGAAAATGGATAGAAATTTTAAAAAACAAGTTTTGGTAAGCATTTTAGGCTCATACTACCATAGACCTCTCGCTTCTTCTTCTTTTTTCTTTTCTTCTTTCTATTTTTTTCCCTCTCTCTCTTTTTTTTTTTTTCCTCGACATAAGCTTGCCGAGCCTCTACTTGGGACTTTTAGGACGAGGAATCACTAAACACTTCCTCATATTCCAATCTCAGCTCTTTTGTCACAATTCAAGGAAGGCTTTTCTTGTTTTTCGAGCAAGCTGGTGTCTTGGATAATATGGGATGGTGCTTCAGAGTGTTTAGAATATACTTAGACTTCTAATTTTGTTCCTCCACTACCACTCTTTTGAAGTTCAGATAGTGGGGGCTCTTCAAATTTACTTGGACTGATGCTTTCAATTCACTTTGCTTTCTGACATCATTCTAACTAAAGAATAGAAGGATTTTTAGAGATTTTAGAGAAGAGACGAAAAGATAGATAAGTTCTATTTTTCTATTGCCACGGGGTTCCCTTCGGGTGTTCAGCTTGGTGGCTTTTTTTTCAACACTTACGTTTTCTTTAGGATGTTTAGCTCGACATATTTTTTTTTTCCTCCACCCCTAGGGTCCCTTTCGGGTATTCAACATAGTGGCTTTTTTTTTCCAACGATCGAGATTCCTTTCGAATTTTCATCTCAGCGAATTTTTTTTTTCCGTCTTTTTGAAGAAGATGAAGGAGGAAAAGACGAAGAAAAAGAAGAATAAATGGAATTTCTTTTTCTTATTTTTTTTTTGGCACTTCGTCCAAGAAAATAAATAGGAACTCGATCATCATTCCTTCTTTCAGGTGGCAGGGAGGTCTTAGTCTTGGTTATCCTTAGATTTTTCCTTGCCCCTAGTTGGTATCTGATAGTTCCTTGACAGCAGTTGTCGAATTCTTATAGAGTCTTTCCTCTTTGGATTTCTTCATTCGAGCCTTGATCTTCAAATTCAGAGTCACTATTAGCTTCTTAGTCTTTCAATCTCTTGTTTGGCTTGCTAAACTCATTTTTTTTTTTTTTCAACTTTTTAAGTTGTCAATACCACGGAGTAGGATGCCTAAGCAGGGCATGGATGTCGCACTCGACTTATTTGAAAGGGAGGAGTAAACGATCACCCCACTCTTTTTCAATAATCTTTTTCAATTGCAACTCAATGTTGTTCTTGGAGAGTATATCACCTCGAGGCATATTGGGAGTCGTGAGATAAGGCGTAGGCCTCACCGCTTGCCCCTGTTTTATTTTCTTCATCAAGTGAAGGTACCCTTATCAAGTGGTTTGATGGGGCTTCCCCTATAGGGTCTTCTTCGTGAGATCATTTCCCTTGAGGGAATGACGTGATTTGATCTTCAATGTCTGGTTCTTCATCCCATATAGGCGGGTTATTTAGAAAATCCTGTGAATGTGGACCAAGTAGTCCCCTTAGAACTTCTAAGGGTTCGATTTCTTTTAGCTCTTGCAGAGATGTTAGATCTTCAAGAATGATCAAATTTGGATCCCTTGTTTCATCGACATTGATTGCTAGATCAATATTAGAGACTGGTGTAATTGAATGCTCTAGGCTCAACTCTTCATCCCAAATAGGTGGGTTTACCAATAAATCAAGTAAAAGTGGCCCAGGTGGGTCTCTTAGGATCTCCAGAGGTTCAAGTTCTTTCATCCATTCTTGAGGGAGTTGATCTTCTTTTGGATTCACCTTAGTGTATAGTTCAGCTAAATCCTCTAGGCTTGACCCCTTTGTTTTTTCTTGAATTTACTTTTACTTTCTGGATTGAGGCACTCTTTACTAATATATTCTTGGGAATCTCTAACTTTAGGATCTCGATTGACCTCATTGATGACTTGAGCCTCCTGTGGATCACCCATTGCACTTATTTGAAAGATGAGATTGATAAAGTAATTTTATTTTGTGGTGACCTGTATCACAGGGATGTCTTGAACTTTATATGTGTACGTATCTTCAATCGGAATCAAGATTTTTGTTGAATTTTTCTCTTTTTCTTGAATTTCAGAATTTTGGCTACAATTACTCTCATCGATTGTAATTTGAAAATCCATAGCCTTAGGATTTGGGTCATCTGCCTTTGCTCTGCTATTTAGGATAGGGGTGTCTTGAATCTTCTACAAGTTTGTTTCTTCCACCTCAATTAGAACTTCTTGTGGGGTAGTTTGCTCTTCCATTCTCTCTTGGATCATGAACATTGGGCTAAGGCAATTTTTGATATTTTGTTTTTGAGTTTCCTTAGTAAAATATGTCACTCTTCCATTTCGATCTTCATTTTCAGGGTGGTTTCTTCTTGTGCCCTAAGGTCATATTGGATGATTTTCAGGCTTGAGTAGGGATTTCGACTTGTCGATCCTTATCAAATTGATATCAGCTAAGACTTCTCCATCTTCACTCGTATCATCGGACATCTCCTTGTCTTGCCATAAGTTATCCCTACCTATATCCCTTAACGGTTTTGAAGATGGTCCTGGCTTGGGATGGGCTTTAAATTCTTCAATTGTCATCTCTTCAGAGTTACATTTAGATGAATCGTCATTTTAGTTGGGCTTTTGTTCCATCATGACTTCATATGGCTTTACCTTAACATAGTTTCTTCGAGCTCTTACCCCAGCATAACTGGTGACCGAACTCGGACCCTTTCCTTTGCTCTCTCATAACGTGAAACCATTTCTAGCATTGAGTACAAAGAGATCGGTTGAATACTTTTACTGAGATAGAGTTTATACTTAGAGAAGCATTCTTTATGATCATACCGATCATAGAGGCTTCAAAAAGCGTGCAATCAAAGACTTTTGATGCATTCTCTCTAAATCTTTGGACAACGTCTGCGAACAACTCGTCATGATTTTGCTAAGGGTCATTGGTTGTTGCTTGGTCCCTTGATATTATTCAACAAAATGTTGAAACAACTCATCAAGAGTTTGATTCGGGTATTTTGAGACCACTGCTAGGAACCATGTCATGGGTTGTCCGAAAGGGTGTATTGAAACATGACCTTCAAATGACGTGGTTTCTCTTCAAGTGTAGGAATGGTCAATAGGTAAGTGGTGATGTGATTTTCAGGATCACCTTTCCTATTGAACTTATTTTCAAGCCGAGGGCATTCGAAAACCAGAGGAAGAGGTTCGACAGCCATAATAACATCCTTGACGTAAGATTTTGGAGGAAGTATATTTGGAACTCCGATCTTAGCCAAGGTCTCTTTAAATGTGGTGAGTTCACCTTTTAGTGGGGTGAGCTCACTGTCGGTTGGTTGCCTGAAGTTGATGGCCTAATTTGTGGTGCATGGAATGCACCTAATATGGGCTGCACCAGACTAGACGTAGGCTAGGCCTGAGAGATGGTTGGAGCCGTAATAGGTGCTGAGACAGGAAAGAGGTTTGAGCTAGGGCGGTCGGAGCATGGTATGGAATAGGCATAGGTAGAGGTGCCTAAGCTGGAGGATAGTATGGATAAGTCCGAGGAGAGACCTGGACTGGAGGAACGGAAGGCTGATAAGCCGGTGTAAATGGACAATTGGGGCATGGTGCACAAGATATCCTGGGTATGGGTGACTAGAGGCCGGAGGTGCGGTCGAAGGGTTGGCATGTATGGCTGACACGTTGAATATTGAGTTGGAACATGTGCTGAATAGGCCACCTACGATTGATGATAAGCCACTTGTGACTGATGGTGTGGGACCGGGGCTATCTAAAGAGACTGTGCTGGTAGGTAACTATACATGACCTGAGGAGGGTCGGGTCTGAATTGACTATGGGATGGATAGTCCCATGGTCGAGCTGGTTCTAAAAAAGGTGGAGGATGAGAAGATTAGCGGTGTCGGCTCGCCGATGGGGTGGGACTCATGCGACTCTGCTGTTCAGCGGCTAGAGAGGTTCTTTGACTCTAACCAAACTGACAACTCGATGCCCTAGGTGGAGCTTGTAACTCAACAAGAGTAGCATGTCTCAAGAAAGCCTTAAGCTCAGGTAAGTTCTTAAGACACTCGATTGGAAGAGACTTGTAGTCTATAGAATTGGATAAGGGTGAACTTTGAGGAATAGATGCATGGCTTGAAGAACTCCTAGGTTTAAGTAAAGATGTCTTACTCTCTAGTTTTCCTTGGTGGGTAGCCTTGTTTGGGCCCTGACTTAATCTTCGGCAGTACTCTAAGTCTATCAGGTTAGCCTGCCTAAAGTGTTCATCATCGGGGTTGCTATGAACCTTACTAGGTTGGTAGCCCTTACAATGGGTCTTTTGAGGAGGTGGGTAGTTCGCACCTAATTGGGTAGCATCAACTCTAGCTTTTGACATAGATGGGGTGGTGTGCCCCTTGTTGGGCAGCATCACCCTTTGACTCAGATATTTGTGGGAGGTGTGTCCCTGATTGGACAACATCTCCCATAAACTTAGAGTTAGAAGCTGAAGGTGGGTTCAACTTTGGTTCTTTAGCCTTGAGTCGAATGCCCTGACTGTTTTGAGTTGTTTGAGCCCTGCAGACTTGTTAGACTACACGACATGGCTGGACTACATATGGGTTAGCTAGGCTTAGCACTATGTGTGGGATTATGGACCCACTAAAACTTGATATCAACTAATCTGAGATAGAGTTGACTCGGGGATCTAAGCCATAAGGTCCTGTAGGTCTAGTCATCCAAAGGGGTCTAGACTATGCAATAAATTTAATAACTGAGTTACCATGAAATATATACATAACTACAACACTATGCACAAATTTTTTTTTTTCCCCCTTTTTTTATCCCTTTTTTTATTTTTTATTTTATTTTATCTAAGAAAGTTATTTTTTTTTAAAAAAAATGAGATAAAGATGCTTCTAAAAGAAAAAGATTATTTTTTCTAAAAAAGAAGATAAAGTCAAGAAAATTTTAAGCTTTGCAGAGCAAAAGATAACATAAAAAAAAAGAGATATATTTCTAATCTAAACAGATAAAGCAGAGAAAGCTTAGATTTACCATTTTTTTTCTCTTTATTTTTTTTTAAAAATATTTATCAAAAGAGATAAAAATTCTTTTTTTCTTTTTCATGAAAGATAAAGATTCTTTCTAAAGGTGTATTATAAAAAGATAAAGATGCACTTAAAGAAGATAAGTATGATCTAAAAAAGTTAAAAGTTACTATTAAAGAAGATAAAGATACTTCTAAAGAACCTTAATATGATTTAAAACAAGATGAAAAATGCTCTAAAGAAGATAAAAATGATAAAGAATGCTCTAAGAAAGATAAAGATGATCTTAAAGAAGAAAAAAATGATCCAAAGTTAATAAGCATAAATGAAAGAAGATCTAAAAAGAAAAACTCTTCCCAATGCTTATATGCGAAAATGAACAGTGATTTCGCCAACCCTCATAACCATCCAAACTTCATCGCATGGTCACAATTGTTCGGTAGTGTTTCAATTTTCATTTTTTTTTTCTACAAATGAAAATTACTTGAAATTTGGAGCGTGTGTACATTCTAGTGAGGCGCATCTAATAAAAATATGAAAAAAATAGTTCGTAAAATATAAATTGATCAAAATACCCATGAAAATTTATGGGGGTAATTTGGTCAATTTATA
>NW_006498608.1:4881226-4897610 GCF_000471905.2 Amborella trichopoda | reverse complement strand
ATGGGGGTAATTTGGTCAATTTATATTACGAATTATTTTTTTCATATTTTTATTAAGTGCGCCTCATTAAGATGTACACATGTTCCAAATTTTAAATCATTCTGATTAGTAAAAAAAATGAAAATTAAAACACTACCAAACAACGATGACCGTGCAATGAAGTTTGGATGATGATGCGGGTAGGCGAAATGATTGTTCATTTTCGCTTATAGGCGTTTTGTAATATCTTCTTTATAAAAAAGATGATATAAAAGATGATTAGGATGGATCTAAAGATGATAAAAAAAAGATGATAGAGATTAATTTACAAGATGATGAAGATTGATCTTAAAAGTTGATCTAAACGATAGACCTAAAAGATGATCAAGATGGATCTAAAAGAAGATCTAAAAATAATAATAAAGATTAATCTGCAAGATGATAAAGATTGATCTAAAAATGATCTAAACGATAGATCTAAAGATGATTTAGGAGTTAGACCTTAAAGATGATCTAAAGATAAAGATAATCAAGATGGATATAAAATAAAATCTAAAAAAAATGATAAAGATTAATCTACAAGATGATAAAGATTGATCTAAAAGATGGATCGAACGATGATCTAAAAGATAGACCTAAGAGATGATCTAAACATAAAGATGATCATGATGGATATAAAAGAATCTACAAAAAGGTCTAAAAAATAATAATGATTGATCTAAAAGATGAATCTAAAAGAAGATGATCTAAAAGATCCAAAAGATTGAGAGAAAAAACATCATAAATTTTTTATGGAGAGAGAAAAGATAAGATCTAAAAAGAAAAGATAGAATCTAATAAAAAATATTTTCAAATCTACCTTGTTTTGCTTCTGTTTATTCTTTTTTATTTTTCATTTTGCTGGAAAAATAAATATGAGAAAAAAAGAAAAAGCTTTTTTAAGTTTAAAATACAGATCTAAAGATCAAGGTGCCCCACAGTGGGCACTAAACAATTTATGCTCCAATCTACACCCATCTCTAGGATGAGATCTGCTCAAATCTTAGAAAAAATTAAGTTATTTTTTGAGAATGTAGAGAAAGTGGAGTCGCTTGAATTATGAGCTCAGAAAAAATCCTAGATCAACATATCTAGTATTTATCTGAGTCCACTGGCAGCGCCAGCTCCAAATCTGTAAACGTTTCTGCATTTAATTAAATCTAATAATAAATTAATTTTCAGAAAAAATAAAGTAGAAAATTAAATAAAGAAAAATAAACTAAATTAAGCAAATAAATATATACTTACCTATAGGGACCCGAAACCCGGAGTTTTAGATTTGGATCAGGCCGCTCTTTCGATTTGCGGTACTGAATTGGTAGATTTAAGATTCTTTGACCTAGATTTAGGATTCTTAAAGCATGGGGAGAAACTGCAAATTTTAGGTAGGGTCTACTTAGGCTTTTCTTGGGATTTCTTGCGATTGGAGAATAATTTCCTTAGTTTTCCAAGGGTTTTGGGATTTCCAAAGGTTGAATATGAATTCTGGGATTTTTTTATGATTTTTTGAGATTCTTTCTAATTTTTCAGGAATTTTCTAAGGGTGTTTCCTATTTTTGGATATTTTGGGGCTATTTTTCTAATTTCGATAATTTCTAAGGGATTTGTTGATCTCTTTTTTTATCCCTCTTTTGGCTTATAGAGTGGGGTATTTATAGGATTCAATTAATATTTTTTTTTTTTTAGATTTTTTCAGAATTTTTTGAATTTATCTTGAAGTTTTAGCCTTATCTAATTAATGACTTCATTGCATCGTAAAACTCCTTTACTGCCTCATCAGACTAGGTCTATGCCCACCGGGCTGCATCTCGGAACGGCCGCGACGATACTTGAGTCTCATAGGGATTAAATTATTATTTGTTTATCCGTAGGTTCGATTTCGGCGATTCTTGGACTGTTGGAAAGCTTCCAGAGTCTACTTCAAGCTGGGATAGGTTTGGGCAATTTTAGGATAATTATATTGGGTCTAAGTTGCCTATGGTTTACTAGAGTTTTTGTGTCCTTCAGGCTTAGAATCGAGGTTTTTAGGAGTTCCATTAGCCAGAATTTCGAGAGGGTGTTTACAATGGTATCAAAACCCGTGTGAAATGAGTAACGGTTAGTATGGGTGCTCCTTAGAAGCGATGCACCGCAATGACGCCGGTTGCAATAATAAGCAGGTAAGGGTTCTCGTGCGATTTTGGATGGGAGCAGGTAAATAAGCTAGTCCTAGAATATAAGATTCGTCTAACCACATGAAATATATAAATTTTAACTGGTAAGAGTATAGAGTTAGTGGATACAATGAGTCGAAAGAGAGTTAACATATCTTGCCATGAGACTAAGTGTAAAAGGCGCAAAGTTAAGAAAATCGATAGATATAAACTTTGGTATATGGGAAATGATAATAATAGAAATCATCATCATCATAACCTTTTTTCTTATTAATTGGGGTCGGCTACATGAATCCTGGCTCGTCATTTTGCTCTATTTGAGCCCATAACCTCAGTGAGGCATAAGTCCCCATATCTTTTCGGTCTACTTCCAATCATGTCCTTTTGGCCCTATCCTTTGCTTCTTTCAATCCTTCTACTTGAACTAATTCGCACCTCCTAATAAGTATTATACTGTTGGATTTGGTACTATCCACAATCACTCACATTAGAAAATCCTATATTATGTGGGATTGAGATATTTTCATATTATGTGGGATTGAAATTTATATTGATAAATTTCCTAAAGGAAATAGAAATCCAAAAATATTAGAACCCTTGGATATATCTTTGGTTTTGATATATATGTAAGATCTATATGAAGTTTCATATTTTGTATGGACTCTTAATTTTATATATATGGGATGAAAGTGGAGAGAATTTTTGTGCCCTATTTGGGTCAAAATATGAGAATGGTGATTACCTTTAGAGAGAGGGGGGCATGGCCTCGTGTGCATAAGATGCAAGGTTTCCTCTTAAAGAGAAGAGAGCTTCATAAAGAAAGAAACATTGTGATGATACCACTTGTAGACTTGAAGATTAAGATACTTGTTTCTAGTAGAGAAGTAGTTCCCATTGAGTTTTTGAGTGATTTCCCATTTTAGAGAGATAGAATCTTAGTTGCTCTCAAGGTTCTCTTGCTGGACAGTAGTTTAGCTGTAGAATGGAGATGATATCTTCCTGGACAATGGTTTTGTTGTGGAATAGATATGAGAGATCAACGGGTGATACCGATCAGTAGACTGGGTTTAAAATGTTTACTTGACTGTGTTTTGTCGAGGGTTATAGATGTAACTCTATGTCTCAAAATCTTTGATGTAACTTTCATTAGTATAGTGGATTTCTGTTTGCCATACTCGTGGATGTAACCATTTTGAGGTGAACCATGTAAATCTTTGTATGTTCTTGTTATATGTGCTTCATGCTTTATTTCTCAGACTTTATTTAGTAAATATTAATCCATCAGGTTTAGAGCTTCCATGCATAACAAGTGGTATCAAAGCCACACGATTCAATACAAAGCTAGTGTTTGTGAATTCGGTTGAAGAAAAGCACATGACAAAATAAGAGAGCGTTGTATTTGAGGTGGAGAAATATAATGACAAATACTAATTTTCAGCAAGAACAATAAAGGAATTTATTTGGCAAAAGATGAATAATCCATAAAGCTACCCAATGGATGTTGGCATGATGAACATGTGATTTTGATATCAAGGTGGAGATTGTTGGTTATGGTGATTATTCAAAATCACCCACATAAGAAAATCTCATATTATATGGGATTGAGAATGATATTGATAAGTTTCTTAAAGAAAATAGAAATCCAAAAAGATTAGGACTTTGAGATATATCTCTTAGTTCTTGAGATATATGTAACAAATCTTATATATATGAGATGAAAGTGCAGAGAATTTGAGTGTCCTATTTAGTGGTTTCCTCTAGAGAGAGAAGGGGGTAGGGCCTATTGTGCACAAGATGCAAGATTTTCTCTTAGAGAGAAGAGAGCTTCTTATGGATAGAAACATTATAATGATGCCTATTTGTAGACTATGAAGATTAAAAGATTTGTTTCTTGTAGAGAAGCGGTTCCCATTGAGATTTTGGGTGGTTTCCCCTTTTAGTAAGAGAAAATCTCGTTTGCTCTCAAGGTTCTCTTCCTAGATAGTGGTCTAGTTATGGAATAGAGATGAGAGATCAACAATGGTGCCATTTAGAGAGCAAGTTTGAAATGGTTTACCTGTCGAGGTTAGAGAGGTAACTTTATGTTTCAAAATGTTTGATATAATTTTCATTGGTATAATGGATTTCAGTTTGCTGGGCCCGTGGATGTAACCCTTTTGAGGTGAACCACGTAAATCTGTGATCTTATTGTATGTTACATGATTTATATCTCATAATTTATTTGTCAAATATTAACCCGTTGGATTTAGAGCTTCTGCAGACAACATGAACTGGGTGAACGCCATACATAGCTAGCCCACCTAAATCTACTGTCGTCTTATTACCTATTGGTGTCACACTTAATCTTTTCCAAATGGATTCATTACGGATTCTATTCTTTCTTGTCTTGTCATTCATTTATATCAACATCTTCATCTCCGTTACACTCATTTTATTGGAAAATTGTTTTTGTCCGTCCAACATTCTGCCCCATAAAGTAAAGCTAATCTCATAACTGTTCTATAGAACATACCTTCAACTTTATTGGTATGCGTTGATCACATACATTCTAATTGTACATATCCATTTCGCCCACCTAGCTCTAATTTATGTGCGACGTCTTCTTCAATCACTCAATTTTCCTGGATTATTGACCTAAGACATAATAGTAGACAAAGATTTAAAGATAAGTAGTCAATATCAAGAGAGTAGTAGATAGCTTTTTATTAATTAAATTGGAGTTAGGTGATGAGATAATTAATATAATTAGTGCTTATGTGTCACAAGTAGGTCTAGATGATAAAATTAACATAAAATTCTTGGATGACATGGATAGACTAGTCCAAGGAATATCAAATAGAGTGAGATGGGCTGGCCATGTGCAACGTAGATTTAATACAACACCAATTAAGAGTGGCAAATTGATTCAAGTGGAAGGCTCCAAAAAGGCAATAGGTAGGTCCACAAGGACATTGGATGGAAGTAGTTAGAAGAGATCTAGTGACTTTGAGGGCATGAACCTTGATAGAGCATTATGGCGCAATATGATTCATATAGCCGATCCTAAATAATTAGGATAAGACTCGAATAATAATAATAATGATGTTAGATATTATATATTGAAAACTAAAACCAAAATCCATTTAAAAAATGGTTTATAAGAGGGGGGACATTTCTACCTATGACTATGCGGACACATAGAAACCGTGTCTTTTTAATATTATACAATAGAAATTTTCTTTTTAATATTACAATGGAAATTACCATGAACTTTATTCAGTTCTAAAATAATAATCAAATTCATTCTTTATAATTTAGTAATCCCTTTTGGGTCTTATACTCTGATTCGGTTGAAAAACTAGTCAAAGGCATGGTTTTATTAACCTATGTCACATCTCCCTTGTGTAAAATAACTTATCCAGGTGATGAAGATGATGCAAGCATCCTTTAATATCTATCTTTTTTAGTTTATTTGATAGGTAAATTTTGGTCAATTAAAGAGAGATTAACGCGTTAATATCTTATAAGTCAACAAAACACCCTTCCTAGTTCTTCACTATATCACGACAAGTTATCTATTTTGTACTTTATGATTACCTTGGCAAATCCAAAGAAGATATGAGCAATAATCTATGTTTTCTTTAGTCATTCCTCTTTGGCAAAATAGTTTTCAAAGGAAAATGGTTTGATAGTGCTGCAGTGCTATCAAAACAAGTAAAGCCTCGCCGCATAATTTATTGAAAATTGTAATTTAAGTATTATAAAACCTTTGCATCAATCATCTTGTCTTGAACATTATGATTATAAAAAAAATAAGATTGCAAGCTTTAAAAATAGTTTATATGATAACAAATTATCTAGATCGTCCATTTCACCTTAAAAATAAATGTCGATAGATCCAGAAGATCTGTACTATTTTTTAAATTTCAAATTTCATTGTTGGTGTTGAAAATTGATTTTAGAACTGTCATGAAAAATTATATTACCAAAAAGAATTAAGGGGGTGAGGGTTTAATTTGTTTTCACGCCTCATAGAAACCTCATGCAATTTTTAATGGGTGCCTTTACGATAAGCCCTTATATGGAGGAGGACAGACTACTACAAAGCTAAAGCTGTACTCCAAAACACCTACGAAAACTGCATCACCACAACCGGAAACTACTATTATGACTTCAAAACTAGGGCCGGCAACAAGTCGGGCTTGGGCCAGGCCACTTCTGGCTCAAGCCTTGCTTTAGTCCCCATAGGACCACCCTAGGGCTGGCCCGGCCTTGGACCTATCAACCCGGGTTGAGCCAGGTCGTGCCAAATAGAATAAAAAAAATCAAAGGAAAAAAGGGCGGGTCGGGCCAAATCGGGCTGGCTCTGTCATGGACTTGACCCAAGCCCAGCCAAGCTTTCAAGCTTTGAATGTGCGGCCCTTGAGCCACATTTTGTTGCCCATGCATTACATTTTGTGACCCATGAACTATGTTTTTAGGTTGGATGGCCAAACAAGGCCACTTGGCGCATTGCCACCCCTATTAAAACTATCTTTCTATCACTAATTATGAAAGTTGAAGCTCCAACTATCTTTCTATCACTAATTATGAAACTTGAAGCTCCAATAATGCGTGTGTTTGACAAATTTGTAAAAGGGTGTAGTTTCTATAAGGTTGCAATCTTATACAATACAAGTAAGGTGTACATCTAAATTTTATCATAGCGTATAATTTTGGTGTAAAATTTTTTTAAGATTATCTCAAAATATATTTTTCTTTCTGATTATAAAATTTTAAACTCTAAAAATAATTAAAATCGAGTAGATAAATAAAGCACCTCAAGGGAGGATTGCAAACCTATCTCCACTAGCATCGCCTTCAAATGAATTGTACGATAAGTCCAAAGTTTGCAACTTCTTTAGCCTGGAAAGCTCTGCAAAGACCCCAACATAAAAGTAGCATCAGGGATTGAGGAAAACCCCCATGGAATCTCCATTATGGGGAATCTGGGAATTTATGATGTGCTACATAAAAAGTTTCAAAAGTATGCGATGTCGCCCGAAATGGGAAATGTGATTTTTTGGTGCTTTTTTTTTATTTTTTACACCAGTTTGCTCCATATTTTGATGATCCATCTCAGTTATCCCAATTTCATAGTATTTAGAGGGAGTGACATTACTTTCCATGCTTTTCTAGAATTACCAGATAGAGGGAGTTAGGACTTCACTGTGTACATATCGCTCATTGAGGATATGGCCCTCGATAGAACAAAATAGGGACCTGAATTTGTGTATTCAGCCTAGTGTTCATAAAATCGAACCAAAACGGTTAATCGGACATAGGGTCAGAAGTTGTTTAACCGGCTTAACCGGTAAATCGGTCGATCTCTAACTGGGCAAGTCTGGGGCGTTCAGCAAACTGTTGAAAAAAATAAAAATGATACAAAAAAATCTACTAAAATGTGAAAAGCATATAAAGAATGATTAAAACAAAACACACTCAACTGGAGTTTAAAATTAATGAAAAAAAGGGATTTTAAAGAATCAATTTGTACTTAGTGGTATTTTTAAAATTTTCTAAAAAAGATGGAAAAATATAATAATGATTATTAATGACAAAAACAATTTTTAATATTTACCATAATATTAAAAAAAATTATTACAAACAAATTCCTTAATTTTTAGAATTATATATATATATTTTTGAAATAGATCACCAGATTTTTCTAACATTGATTCGGCCTCAAATTGTTGGAAAAACACTCGGATGATGATGATAACGTCAAGGCAAAAGCACTTTATTTGTGTATTTGCTCTTCTCTCTCAATATGCATCCATGGCTGCCTCTCTCTCTCACAAACACACACATACTGGTTTTTCTATATAGGACTGCTACTCTATCGAGGAATTGCAAGGCGTGTAACCCCACACACTCCCACTCGGTTTTGTAAAATTTTGAAGGCATACCAAATGTAAATAATGAACCTCAAAACTGATGGCATGATCTTAACTGCCTCCTATGGAACCGTTAATTCAAAAGAAAAAGAGTGCCAAGAGTGAGAGATTCAGCACCTTTAATGGACAATGAACCACCCAAGTAGTTGTCTGAAAGATCGAGGAACTGAAGTCCTTCAAGCCTAAGAAGAGAAGTGAGATTGATATTAAGAACCCCCAACGAATACAATCCCAAACCAACAACCTGACCCTCTTTACCGCACCTCACTCTCCTCCAGCCACAGCAATCCGTTCCCTCCCATGAAAAAGATAATGGCTCATATGCATAGGTTTGATTAAGGAAGGAAGCTTTGAATGCCAAGAGAGCTGCTCTTTCTCTCTCCAGGCACGAACATCCAACCCAAAAGAAAATGTTGATTACGCTTAACATAAGAAACAGGCATGAGGCAAGTGATTTTTTGTGAGAGCAGAGAGCCCCCGTGACTGACCTCTTTCTTAACTGAATTCGAACACACACATAGACTCTTTATTGCAGATGCTAAGTGAAGTATAAAAATAAGCATAAATTTTTATGATTTTTGAATTCTCAGCTTTGCAGGTTTTGGTTCTATATAATAAATTAGCTAACTGTATCAGTCAAACTGAGTTTCCAAATTTAGTATACTTGGAAATGGATTTGCAGAGTAAGTGTTGCTTTTTGGTTTATGTAAGGAACCAAAAACTTTATCTAAACTATGAAATAAGCCGATTATAGGTAGAAATTAAAAAGAAGGTCGGACAACCAGCGTTTTTTTATTTTTTTCAAAATTGTCTCTCGGTCTGAGGATGCATCCTCATACCACTTTTTTTTCCGTTAGTAGGGCGGTCCCCATCCTCGAACAACTATTTCTTTCTTATTTTTTGAGAAAAATAGCGGTCTAAGGTCCCCATACTCAAACCGCGCTTTATTTCTTATTTTGTTGAGAAAAACAATGGTCCGAGGTTGGGGATCTCGGACCGCTCTTTAAACAGAGCAAAACTCAATTCTTGGGAGGTCCGAGGTCCCCATCCTGGGACCGCGCTTTATTTCTTATTTTTTGATAAAAACAACGGTCCAAGGTTGGGGATCTTGGACCACTCTTTAGACTTAGCAAAACTCAATTCTTGGGAGGTCCAAGGTCCCCTTCCTCGAATCGCGCTTTATTCTTTAGTTTTTGAGGAAAACAAAGGTTTGAAGATGGGTACCTCAGATTGGTCTATTGGGGTTTTGTTGTGTTCGTAGGGCAGTCCAAGAATTCTAACCTTGGACTGCCTAGGCACAACACCTAAAGTTTTGGGCATTGCCCTACTCACGAAGAAACTAGAGAAAAACAAAAAAAACAAAACAAAAATGAAATGACCGAGGGGCATTTTTTTTTTTTTAAAAAAAAAATACAGAATGACCGACCTTCTTTGTAATTTTTGCCAATAATAGGATCATTTTATATTTTAGGTAATTATTTCAGATCTATACATATATTACTCTAAATTTTGATAGAAATTTGTTCTATAGGTAGTTGAAATGTACACAAGAGCCGGATTCTACCATTTGTAAACATTTTGTTTTTGTACGTCTCACCAAGATAATTTTCTAGACTACATAACGATGGCGTGATTGTGGATATGATTCTCGATGATCGAGTAAAAATATGAAAAAAAATAATAAAAAAACAATAAATGATTGCTAAAAAATTAGCGTTTTAAACATGATATATTTATTAACAAAACCAACTAAGAATAAGTGTACACACTAGTGATGCGTCGGCACAATAAGCATTTTATAAAAAGTGAGCCTTGTTATTCCATCGTTTGATAAGGAAAAGCATGTGACTCCTCACCATATATTCTTCTTTTTCGCTTATTGTTAACAAAACGTGGATGACCCGCTTACAAATCGACTCTGATCAAAAGTCTTCCCATTGTTTATCACCCAAAGCCACTGTCGTCAATCTTAATCTCTCTCACTCACACATACAAATACCAAACAAACATTTATATAAGGTAGAAACTTTAAAATGTAATATTAAGATACATCTCTAAAATCCATTATAAAACATTATTTTGTTATTGGAAAACCCTCTAATTGATCATCTCGACATCGAGATGTATGAATATGAAAAGAAAAAAAAGATTTTGAGTCCTCGACGTAATGTATCTTTCAATAAATTATCTAGACTATCCATTTTCAATATTTTCAAGTGTTTATCAATGTACTTGATTTGAACTATTTTTGAAGTTTAAGAGTTTATAATTAAAAATGAAAATTATTTCTCAAGTCATATTACGAATTTTTTATACCAAAATTATATTTTATGATAAAATTTATAGGTACCCCTTAATTTGATTGTTTCAGGTTGCAACCTTATAAAAACCATTCCCCAAAAACAAAGCTTTATGTCTCTTTCACGCGCACACAAATGCACAGAGGAAGCTAGCTCTCTCTCGCTCTCTTATACACAAAGAAATCTCTCTCTCTCTCTCTCACTCTCTCAACAAACAAGCATAAATGACATTTTGAGAACCCAATTGCACGTGACTTCACTATGAGAATAGGGGTGGCAATGGACTCGTACCCGGGTATGGGTCCAAAAATAGGACCTAGAGAGTTGGGTCGGGGTCCAAATATAGGACTGGTCTGGGTCAATGTAGACCGGACCCAAATAGTGTTATTATTCAAATAATATTTAATATATATAATATTTTGTAATAACATTTTATTAATATTTAAATAATAAAACTATATATTTTAGTAATAATATTGAAATAATTCATGTATATATTTAACGTAATACTTTTTATATATATATAATTTTTGGGTCGGTCCAATTGGGTTTTGTCTGGTCCGGGCCTTGCAAGACCCAACCTGTTGCCATCCCTATCTGAGAAGATATCCCTCGAGTTGGTGTCTATTGGGGTAATACAATGCGCTTTTGGGGCTGTAAATTTTAATTGGGGGGAGGAAGTCCAAACATTGCACATCAAACAATGAACTTTGGGGCCTAGCTTGTGGAAGAAATGGCTCCTGCATTTGTTGCAAACAGAGAAAAATCCAAACTCAATAAATACATATTAATGGAATAGGAAGGCCTCAATGGACATATTCCCAAACATGAAATATTTCCTAATGGAAAAAGTTCATATAGAGCCGAGGCTCTAAACAATCAAATTAGAGCCCATATAAAAAATTTCACGAAAATAGGTTGTTTGATGTCCAAATATCCTCAAATTGATCTTTACAACATAAAGATACATGGACATGAGAAAAAAAATAGGTTTCAAGTTTTGAAAATAGTGCATCGTATAACCCATTTTTGGACTGTCAATTTTAAATATTTTCAAGTTTTCATAGATCTACACTATTTTTAAAGCTTTAAATTTTTTAAACTAAATATGAAAATATATTTTAAGGCTATCACAAATATTTTCAGTATTGAAACTATATTTCTCGACACTATTTGAATGTGCGCTTTATTTTGATTATTTATCTACACAAACTGCACCCCTGTAATAAGTTAGCTAATTGTACGAGTCAAATTGAGAGTCCAAACTTATTTCTCTTGCAAATGGATTTGTAGAGTAAATGCTGCTTTTTGGTTTCCAAAACAAGTATGAGGATTCGGATAGATGGATTCAAACAATCCAGTTGAAACGATCACTTAGGACCAATGGTTTAAAAAACGGATCGGTGACCCGGATCGGGCTTCCAAAAAACCGATCCGGATTGGCGAATCGGCGATTCGGATCGGGAATCGGGTGAATCGGTCAGAATAAAGCTTAAGAAAAATTCGAAAAAATTATTAAAATTCATTATAAATATTGTTTTTAAGGAATTCAATAAAAAATGAGGGTACTCCATTAAGAATTTTCATGTTTTTGAATGAATATGCGAATATTGATATGTTCTTTCCCTGCATGAACCGCCATTCAGCATTTAATTTACAGTATTTCGTGCTCATCCTTACACTGTTGCTGTTGGAACTCGATATGTGAATAATATGGCTGGGATAGGGGCGCCTCAGAATCATCATCTCTCTCATTTTCTCTTTGAATAATATGGATTAAAAAAAAAAAAACAAATTTTCAAAAAAATCGATCATGGATTAAAAAAAAAATCACAAATTTCTGATGTACAGAATCGTCCGGTTCTCTCTAGAACCGGACGATTTCTGATTTTTTAGGCGATCCGGTCCCCTTTCACGATTTCCGAGTCGAACCGGGCGAGTCCGGTTCGACTCGGCGTTTTTTAAAACGCTGCTTAGGACCCAGCTCCGACTCAATGGATGCCAAATTTTAATAGAAATTTGCTTTAGAGGGGTTGGAATGTACCCAAGGAAGAGCCGGATTTTACCATTTATTAACATTTTCGTTTACCAAGATAATTTTCTAGACTAAATAACGATGGCGTGATTGTGGATATGACTCTCGGTGATTCGGTCCAACTATGCATCGATAATGATCACGGTAAAATTAAAATTTTAAACAAGACATATCTGTACATCATTTAGTAAGTCAACAAATTATCAACAAAATGAACTTAAAACAAAGGGTCTAAAATTCTAATAGGTGTGTCTAATATACATGTCAGTCATGTTCACAATAAAACTGTAATAAACATTTTATAAAAAGAGGACCTCACCATATTTTCTTCTTTCTAAGATAAGGAAGCCAAATGAAATTCTTGTTCGTAACAAAACGTGTTACCAATTGATCCAAGTCAAAGTTTTCTCATTATTTATTGCATACGTTAACCAAAGTCACTGTCATCGATCTTAATCTCTCTCTCACAAACACGTACCAAAACAAGGAAAAAAGTTTATGTAAGGTTGCAACATCAAAATATAGAATTAAGGTACACATAAAAAATCCATCATAAAAGATTGTTTTGAAGTTGGAAAAATGTCTAACTGATCATCTCAACATCGAAATTTATGACAATGAAAAGAAAAAAAGATTTTTAGGCTTAAGAATAATATATCATGCAACACATTATGTGAACCATCCAATTTTTAGATTTTCAAGTGTTTGTAGATCTTCTTGATTTGAACTATTTTTGGAGGTTTAGAGTTTAGAATTAGAAATAAATATAAATTCTTAAGCCAAAAGAATTTTTTACACCAAAATTATATTTTGTGATAAACTGTGTAGGTGCACCTTAATTTGATTCTTTAAGGTGGCAACCTTATACTAACCACACCCCCAAAAACAAAACTCTCTCTCTCACACTCACACATGCACAAATGAAGCTCTATCTAAGAATCCAATTACACTTGACCACACTTAGAGAATAGCGGTGGCAATGGACTCGGACATAGGTGTGGGTTCAAATATTGGACTCTAACCCGAATAGTATTATTATTAAAATCATATTTAATATATAATATTTTATTAATATTTAAATTAAAAACACTATATATTTTAGTTGCAATATTGAAATAGCTCGTGCATATATTTAACATAATATTTAAATCTATTTAAATGTATATTTTTTATTTTTGGGTCTGTCCAATCAGGTATGGTCGTGTCCGGGTCCGGCTAGACCGGACACCGACCCTACCCGTTGCCACCATCTCTGAGAAGTTATCCCTCAAGTTGGTGTCTATCGGGGCAATATAATGCCCTTTCGGGGGTTGCAAATTTTAATAGGAAGGAGAAAGTCCACACTTTCTTTTTTTTTTTGGATAATTCAGTGGGGAAAACACTCCTCAATCCCTTTCTTTTTTTTTTTTTTAAGTAGATTAGAAAATTAATTTTTGAAAGTATTAGTGGGATAGTATTATTAATAGGAATGCGGTGACTAAATGTGGGATGCTCCACGACCCCAGCCCCTTTCCTAGAAAGTCTTCCCATTGCACATCAAACAATGAATTTAGGGACCTAGCTTGTAGAAGGCATGGCCCCTGCTTTTGAAATAAGAGAGAAAGATCCAAACCTATTTACATCCCTATTAATGTAGAGTACCCATTCATTTTCTCTCTCTCTCCCACAGATGGCTTTGAAAGGAACCAAATTTCTGCCTTCTTCATGGAAATGTTGTCACTGAATCAGGTTAATATGCAACTTAATGTGTAGAAATTAAATGGGAAATAGTCGCACAGGGCACATTGTACAGCTGATAACGAGTCTGTGAGCTGAGTAGATGTGGGATGCTCCGCCACGTTCCTAGAAGTCCTCCCATTGCACATCAAACAATGAATTTATGGGCCTGAAATGGCCCCTGCCTTTGAAACAAGAGAGAAAAATCCAACCCTATTAATGGAGAGTACCCACTCACTCGCTCTCTCTCAGAGCTCTTTCAATTCTTCTTGCTTTTATTTTTATGGGTGTGGGAGAGTGAGAGAGATATTTTCAGAGTGAATTTCGAAAGAAGCCATTGATGGACTTTACATATGCCCAAATACAACAGCTTTTTCGTTTTTAGGGCGGGTTCGAAAACGTTAGATTTTCGAACACGGGTAAAATTGGACTATTAAGAGAACAGAAAAAGTAAGTTTTCAACGTAATATGGCCTCAAATGGAGACCATCGGGTAGTACCATATATTTGTATGATCCATATGTAAAGTTCTCTAATTTCAAATTTTTTTACTATTAAAATTATTTCTGACTCTTCCTTAGATTTTATAGTTTGTAGATTCCTCCTAAGAAACTTGGCTTGGACCTCAGTCTCAGTCCATGCCGAAGCCGAGTTCCTGGCCTTGAGTAGTATACATTCCTAAAAAGGCTACAAATTAGAAGAAAAAAAATGTTTAGAAAGAAAAAGTAAAAACCAGGCTAGACAGTAAAGAGCACCAAAGGTTTAAAAATTATAAAAACTTATAAAAAAAGTCACCCATAACCAGAAATAATTTAGAAAATTCCAAGAGAGGGGAAAAGTATAAAAAATAGAGCAAATGATTAAAAAAAAAATTGCATAAGTCAATGGTCACAATAATCTAGGAAAATATTTATACATTGATGCACTAAAGAAATATAATTTTATACATTTTTTATTTTTAAAATTTTCCGAGTTTGTACACTACTTTTCAGCTCGGGAAGATGCTAAGTACGAGTTACTCATCCGAGCCTGAGTCGACTAGGGCACGTCCCTAAACACTCTTGTTTTCCCTATGTCTTTCTTGCTTATCTTAGGATTTTTAATGGGTTCCTTCACCTATGCACTCCTCTCTTTTAGTTCAGCTTGACTGGTACCTTGGATTTAATTTCGCCAGAGTTTCATTTTATGTTCCTTCATCTTTCAGCGATATTCGTCGTGCTTTTAATGATTCACGGTTGCACTTACCGGTTCAAAAACAAGAAAGACACTGATAATGTGCGTGACTGCAACATGGAGAAGCTCAAGCCGACGAGGTTCTCCTCAGAACAGCTCATCACCGCGAAAAAGAACTTCGGCCACATGCTCGGTGCAGGTAGTTGCGGTGCAGTCTATAGGGCATATCCCAAGCGCTGCTAAAGTAGCAGTAAAGGTTCTGAAGGGAAGTTCTAACCAACAAATCGAAGTGCAGTTCATGGCAGATTTGGGCACTATAGGAAGAATCCACCATGTTAATTTGGTGAGGCTTATCGGCTTTTGCTTCGAAAACAACATGAGGGCTCTCGGGTACGAGTTCATGGAGAAGGGGTCACTAGATGGGTTATTGTTTAGAAACACAGAAAAGATCTCGTTTGATATGCTTCACGAGATCGCACTGGGGACAGCGCAGGGTATAGGGTACCTCCTCGAAGAATCCCAGCAAAGGATGGTCCACTATGACATAAAACCAAGAAATATATTGCTCGATCGAAACTTGTCCCCCAAAGGTGCAGATTTCGGTTTGGCGAAGCTTTGCAATAGGGATGTAACCAATGTCACCATGACAACGGGGACCCCGGACTACGCGGTGCCCGAGCTATGGAAGCCATTCTCTGTTACTAATAAGTGTGATGTCTACAGTTATGGGATGTCTTAAAGAAGAAAAAAATGATCTAAAGATAATAAGCATAAATGAAAGCAGATCTAAAAAGGAAAACTCTTCCCAATGCTTATAGGCGAAAATGAACAGTGATTTTGCCTACCCTCATAACCATCCAAACTTCATTGCACGGTCACAGTTATCCGGTAGTGTTTCAATTTTCATTTTTTTTTCTACAAATAAAAATTATTTGAAATTTAGAGCGTGTGTACATCCTAGTAAGGCACATCTAATAAGAATATGAAAAAAATAATTCGTAAAATATAAATTGATCAAAATACCTGAAAATTTATGGGGGTAATTTGGTCAATTTATATTTACAAATTATTTTTT
>NW_006498608.1:4860264-4871530 GCF_000471905.2 Amborella trichopoda | reverse complement strand
AGAGCAGCACATTTGAAAGAGCATTTAAACATTTAGATCTAACTGTCCAAAAAAACGAATGTCCTCTGTGCAACCTAAAGACGTCATTTTTTTAGGTGAACATAGAGAGCATATTAATATTGTATGGAGGTTGGTTAATTGGTCGAGTAGTTCTATAAAAGGGGCAACGGTCGTGATGGTAGCATCCCCACACCCACTTAACACATCGTAGTATCCATTTTATTGTTGGCACCCTCAATTAACATTTTCAAAATATAACTCCTCAATCTATTGAAAAAAAGGGTAGGGGCATGTCTTTTCCCATTGGTGTTGATTACATGGTCCAGCCAAATTGGTCCAATCACTAGCCATATGAGTTAGACTGGATTATAGAAAAAATGAACAAAGAATAGATATCGTAATTCAAAAAACATAACATGTTGACCCCAAATAATTGGGAAAAAACTATTATAGAAAAAATGAACAAAGAATAGATATAGTAATTTAAAAAACATAACATGCTTACCCCAAATAATTGGGAAAAAACTATGATGATGATGATGATGGTTATAAATTTAAAAACATAAAATATATTAAAACTTTTTGCCCCTCTTCATTTAGATGGTCGAATCAGATAAAAACCCAGCTAGACATACTGTCAAACATTGATTTTGATTTATTTTTTACCCGAATCAAGTTTTTACTATAAACTAGACCATTCAAGACACGAATCGACATTCCAACCAATTGGACCACCGATTCAGCCGGTCTTGGTAACTATGGTCGAACTGGATATGCCCACCCTCTCTCTCTCTAGCATGGGCATTTTATCTCCTTACAATCATACGTTTATAGTCTTGTCCCACATTTTATATACAATTACATTCAATGAATCAAAAGGTTGGAGGATTATGAATATTCTGACGGGGTGAAGAATCCGAAGTACGAAAACAAGGTGAAGAATCCAAAATGTGAAAACAAGGTAAACGTTACACCTTATGTCTTTCAACCTAGTGCCTATTTTATCTCTCTCATGTCCCAACCTATTGCCAATCTTTTTCTCTCTCTCTATAACTCCCAATCTATTGTCCAAATATAGGACTGGTCTGGGTCAATGTACACCGGACCCAAATAGTGTTATTATTCAAATAATATTTAATATATATAATATTTTTTAATAACATTTTATTAATATTTAAATAATAAAACTATATATTTTAGTAATAATATTGAAATAATTCATGTATATATTTAACGTAATACTTTATATATATATATATATATATATTTTTGGGTCGGTCCAATTGGGTTTTGTCTGGTCCGGGCAAGACCCAACCTGTTGCCATCCCTATCTGAGAAGATATCCCTCGAGTTGGTGTCTATTGGGGTAATACAATGCGCTTTTGGGGCTGTAAATTTTAATTGGGGGGAGGAAGTCCAAACATTGCACATCAAACAATGAACTTTGGGGCCTAGCTTGTGGAAGAAATGGCTCCTGCATTTGTTGCAAACAGAGAAAAATCCAAACTCAATAAATACATATTAATGGAATAGGAAGGCCTCAATGGACATATTCCCAAACATGAAATATTTCCTAATGGAAAAAGTTCATATAGAGCCGAGGCTCTAAACAATCAAATTAGAGCCCATACAAAAAATTTCACTAAAATAGGTTGTTTGATGTCCAAATATCCTCAAATTGATCATTACAACGTAAAGATACATGGACATGAGAAAAAAAATACGTTTCAAGTTTTGAAAATAGTGCATCGTATAACCTATTTTGGATTGTCAATTTTAAATATTTTCAAGTTTTCTTAGATCTACATTATTTTTAAAGCTTTAAATTTTTTATACTAAATATGAAAATATATTTTAAGGCTATCACAAATATTTCCAGTATTGAAACTACATTTCTCAACACTATTTGAATGTGCGCTTTATTTTGATTATTTATCTACACAAACTGCACCCCTGTAATAAATTAGCTAATTGTACGAGTCAAATTGAGAGTCCAAATTTATTTCTCTTGCAAATGGATTTGTAGAGTAAATGCTGCTTTTTGGTTTCCAAAACAAGTATGACGATTTGGATAGATGGATTCAAACAATCCTGTTGGAACGATCACTTAGGACCCAGCTCCGACTCAAATGATGCCAAAATTTAATAGAAATTTGCTTTAGAGGGAGTTGGAATGTACCCAAGGAAGAGCCGGATTTTACCATTTATTAACATTTTCGTTTACCAAGATAATTTTCTAGACTACATACCGATGGGGTGATTGTGGATACGACTTTCGGTTATTCGGTCCAAATATGCATCAATAATGATCACTGTAAAATTAAAATTTTAAACATGACATATCTGTACATCATTTAGTAAGTCAACAAATTATCAACAAAATGAACTTAAAACAAAGTGTCTAAAATTCTAATAGGTGTGTCTAATATACATGTCAGTCATGTTCACAATAAAACTGTAATAAACATTTTATAAAAAGAGGACCTCACCATATTTTCTTCTTTCTAAGATAAGGAAGCCAAATGAAATTCTTGTTCGTAACAAAACGTGTTACCAATTGATCCAAGTCAAAGTTTTCTCATTATTTATTGCATATGTTAACCAAAGTCACTGTCATCGATCTTAATCTCTCTCACAAACACGTACAAAAACAAGGAAAAAAGTTTATGTAAGGTTGCAACATCAAAATATAGAATTAAGGTACACATAAAAAATCCATCATAAAAGATTGTTTTGAAGTTGGAAAAATGTCTAACTGATCATCTCAACATCGAAATTTATGACAATGAAAAGAAAAAAAGATTTTTAGTCTTAAGAATAATATATCTTGCTACACATTATCTGAACCATCCAGTTTTTAGATTTTTAAGTGTTTGTAGATCTTCTTGATTTGAACTATTTTTGGAGGTTTAGAGTTTAGAATTAGAGATAAATATAAATTCTCAAGCCAAAAGAATTTTTTACACCAAAATTATATTTTATGATAAAATGTGTAGGTGCACCTTAATTTGATTCTTTAAGGTGGCAACCTCATACTAACCACACCCCCAAAAACAAAACTCTCTCTCTCACACTCACACATGCACAAATGAAGCTCTATCTAAGAATCCAATTACACTTGACCACACTTAGAGAATAGCGGTGGCAATGGACTCGGACATAGGTATGGGTTCAAATAATGGACTCTAACCCGAATAGTATTATTATTAAAATAATATTTAATATATAAGATTTTATTAATATTTAATTTTAAAAAACTATATATTTTAGTTGCAATATTGAAATAGCCCGTGCATATATGTAACATAATATTTAAATCTAGTTAAATGTATATTTTTTATTTTTGGGTCTGTCCAATCAGGTATGGTCGTGTCCGGTTCCGGCTAGACCGGACACCGACGCTACCCGTTGCCACCATCTCTGAGAAGTTATCCCTCAAGTTGGTGTCTATCGGGGCAATATGATGCCCTTTCGGGGGTTGCAAATTTTAATAGGAAGGAGAAAGTCCACACTTAATTATTTTTTTTGGATAATTCAGTGGGGAAAACACTCCTCAATCCCTTTTTTTTTTAGTAGATTAAAAAATAGATTTTTGAAAATATTAGTGGGATAGTATTATTAATAGGAATGCGGTGACCAAATGTGGGATGCTCCACAACCCCAGCCCCTTTCCTAGAAAGTCTTCCCATTGCACATCAAACAATGAATTTAGGGACCTCGCTTGTAGAAGACATGGCCCCTGCTTTTGAAATAAGAGAGAAAGATCCAAACCTATTGACTTCCCTATTAATGGAGAGTACCCATTCATTATCTCTCTCTCTCTCTCACAGATGGCTTTGAAAGGAACCAAATTTCTGCTGGAAATGTTGTCACTGAATCAGGTTAATATGCATCTTAATGTGTAGAAATTAAATGGGAAATAGTCGCACAGGGCACATTGTACAGCTGATAACGAGTCTGTGAGCTGAGTAGATGTGGGATGCTCCGCCACTTTCCTAGAAGTCCTCCCATTGCACATCAAACAATGAATTTATGGGGCTGAAATGGCCCCTGCCTTTGAAACAAGAGAGAAAAATCCAACCCTATTAATGGAGAGTACCCACTCACTCTCTCTCTCAGAGCTCTTTCAATTCTTCTTGCTTTTATTTTTATGGGTGTGGGAGAGTGAGAGAGATATTTTCAGAGTGAATTTCGAAAGAAGCCATTGATGGACTTTACATATGCCCAAATACAACAGCTTTTTCGTTTTTAGGGCGGGTTCGAAAACGTTAGATTTTCGAACACTGGGTAAAATTGAACTATTAAGAGAACAGAAAAAGTAAGTTTTCAACGTAATATGGCCTCAAATGAAGACCATGGGGGTAGTACCATATATTTGTATGATCCATATGTAAATTTCTCTAATTTCAAATTTTTTTACTATTAAAATTATTTCTGACACTTCCTTAGATTATATATTATAATGATCTTTCCTCCTATGAAACTTGGCTTGGGCCTCAGACTCAGCCCATGCCGAAGCCGAGTTACTGGCCTTGAGTAGTATATATTCCTAAAAAGGCTACAAATTAGAAGAAAAAAAATGTTTAAAAAAAAATGTAAAAACCAGGTTAGACAGTAAAGAGCACCAAAGGTTTAAAAATTATAAGAAACCTACAAAAAAAGTCACCCATAACCAGAAATAATTTAGAAAATTCCAAGAGAGGGGAAAAGTATAAAACATAGAGCAAATGATTAAAAAAAAAAAAGGTGCACAAATCAATGGTCACAATAATCTAGGAAAAGATTTATACATTGATTCACTAAAGAAATATAATTTTATAAATTTTTTATTTTTAAAATTTACGATTTTGTACACTACTTTTCAGCTCGGGAAGATGCTAAGTACGGAGTTACTCAGCCAAGCCTGAGTCGACTCGGGCGAGTCCCTAAACACTCTTGTTTTCCCTTTGTCTTTTTTGCTTAATTTAGGATTTTTAATAGGTTCCTTCACCTATGCACTCCTCTCTTTTAGTTCAATTTGACTGGTACCTTGGATTTAATTTCGCGAGAGTTTCATTTTATGTTCCTTCATCTTTCAGCGATATTCGTCGTGCTTTTAATGATTCAGTGTTGCACTTACCGGCTCAAAAACAAGAAAGACACTGATAATGTGCGTGACTGCAACATGGAGAAGCTCAAGCCGATGAGGTTCTCCTCAGAACAGCTCATCACCGCGAAAAAGAACTTCGGCCACATGCTCGGTGCAGGTGGTTGCGGTGCAGTCTATAGGGCATATCCCAAGCGCTGCTAAAGTAGCAGTAAAGGTTCTGAAGGGAAGCTCCGACCAACAAATCGAAGTGCAGTTCATGGCAGATTTGGGCACTATAGGAAGAATCCACCATGTCAATTTAGTGAGGCTTATCGGCTTTTGCTTCGAAAATAGCATGAGGGCTCTCGGGTACGAGTTCATGGAGAAGGGGTCACTACATGGGTTATTGTTCAGAAACACAGAAATGATCTCGTTTGATATGCTTCACGAGATAGCACTGGAGACAGCGAAGGGTATAGGGTACCTCCTCGAAGAATCCCAGCAAAGGATGGTCCACTATGACATAAAACCAAGAAATATATTGCTCGATCGAAACTTGTCCCCCAAAGTCGCAGATTTCGGTTTGGCGAAGCTTTGCAATAGGGATGTAACCGATGTCACCATGACAACAGGGACGGGAGGGGAGGGAAAGGGGGACCCCGAACTACGCGGTGCCCGAGCTATGGATGCCATTCCCTGTTACTCATACGTGTGATGTCTACAGTTATGGGATGTTACTGTTTGAGATTGTGGGGAGGAGAAGAAATCTGGAATTGAATCTTGAGAGCCAAAAGAAGTTCCCCAAATGGGTCCAGGAAAAGTTTGAGGAAAAGGAGATAGATGAGATTGTGAAGATTTGTGAATGGGGTCCAGGAAAAGTTTGAGAAAAAGGATATAGTCAGATACAATTTGAAGGATTTCGTACGTTCGTTGATTAGGGCTTGGCAGAAGAACTTCATAAGTTTCCAAAAATTGAATATACAGATCAAGATATTGAATTTCAATTACTTGTGGAAACATATAAGTTGGCGGAACCCTTGATAAAAGAAAGAGATGATGTGTATGAATCACTCACACATTCCTCTTAATTATATGTACCCGCAGGGTTAATTTGGAAAGTTGATAGAGATATGCAAGAAAAAACCGTGTTTATTGGAAACATTCCTCTAATGAATTCTATGGGAACCTTTATAGTAAATGGAATATACAGAATTGTGATCAATCAAATATTGCAAAGCCTCGGTATTTATTACACATCAGAATTGGACCATAACGGGATTTATGTTTATACCGGCACCATGATATCAGATTGGGGAGGAAGATCAGAATTAGAGATTTATAGAAAAGCAAGGATATGGGCCCGTGTGAGCAGGAAATAAAAAATTTCTATTCTAGTTCTACCATCAGCTATGGGTTCGAATCTAAGAGAAATTCTACACAATGTTTGCTCCCCCAAAATTTTATTGTATTTCCCGAATGAGAAAGAGAAAAAGAAAATTGGGTCGAAGGAAAATGCTATTTTGGAGTTTTATCAACAATTTTCTTGTGTAGGCGGGGATCCGGTATTTTTTGAGTCCCTCTGTAAGGAATTACGAAAGAGATTTTTTTAACAAAGATGTGAATTAGGAAGGATTGGTCGACAAAATATGAAACATAGATTGAATATTCATATACCTCATAACAATACATTTTTATTACCACGAGACGTATTGGCTGCTACAGAAGCAAGGCATGGATGTCTCACTCGGCTTACTTGAAAGGGAGGAGTAAACGATCACCCCACTCTTTTTCAATAATCTTTTTCAATTGCAACTCCATGTTGTTCTTGGAGAGTATGTTGCCTCGAGGCATATTGGGAGTCGTGAGATTAGGCGTAGGCCTCACCGCTTGCCCTTGTTTTATTTTCTTCATCAAGTGAAGGTACCTTATCAAGTGGTTTGATGGGGCTTCCCCTATAGGGTCTTCTTCTTGAGATCATTTCCCTTGAGGGAATGACGTGATTTGATCTTCAATGTCTGGTTCTTCACCCCATATAGGCGGGTTATTCAGAAAATCTTGTGAATGACCAAGTAGTCCCCTTAGAACTTCTAGGGGTTCGATTTCTTTTAGCTCTTACAGAGGTGTTAGATCTTCAAGAATGATCAAATTTGGATCCCTTGTTTCATCGATATTGATTGCTAGATCAATATTAGAGACTGGTGTAATTGAATGCTCTAGGCTTCACACTTCATCCTAAATAGGTGGGTTTACCAATAAGTCAAGTAAAAGTGGCCCAGGTGGGTCTCTTAAAATCTCCAGATGTTCAAGTTCTTTCATCCATTCTTAAGGGAGTTGATCTTCTTTTCGATTCACCTTAGTGGATAGTTAAGCTAAATCCTCTAGGCTTGACCCCTTTGTTTTTTCTTGAACTTTACTTTTACTTTCTGGATTGAGGCACTCTTCACTAATAAATACTTGGGAATCCCTAACTTTAGGATATCGATTGACCTCATTGATGACTTGAGCCTCTTGTGAATCACCCACTGCAGTTATTTGAAAGATGAGATTGATTAAGTAATTTTATTTTGTGGTGACATGTATCACATGGATGTCTTGAACTTTCTATATGTACGTATCTTCATTGGGAATCAAGATTTTTTTAGATTTTTTCTCATTTTCTTGAATTTCAGAATTTTGGCTACAATTACTCTCATCAATTGTAATTTGAGAATCCATAGCTTTAGGATTTGGGTCATCTGCCTCTGCTGTGCTATTTAGGATAGGGGTGTCTTGAATCTTCTGCAAGTTTGTTTCTTCCACCTCAATTAGAACTTCTTGTGGGGTAGTTTGCTCTTCCATTCTCTCTTGGATCACGAACCTTGGGCTAAGGCAATTTTTGATATTTTGTTTTTGAGTTTCCTTAGTAAAATATGTCACTCTTCCATTTCGCTCTTCATTTTTAGGGTGGTTTCTTCTTGTGCCCTAAGGTCATATTGGATGATTTTCAGGCTTGAGCAAGGATTTCGACTCGTCGATCCTTATCAAATTGATATAAGCTAAGACTTCTCCATCTTCACTCGTATCGTCTGACATCTCCTTGTCTTGCCATAAGTTATCCCTACCGATAATCCTTAATGGTTTTGAAGATGGTCCTGGCTTGGGATCGACTTCAAATTCTTCAATTGTCATCTCTTCAGAGTTACATTTAGATGAATCGTCATTGTAGTAGGGCTTTTGTTCCATCATGACTTCATAGGGCTTTACCTTAACATAGTTTCATCAGGCTCTTACCCCAGCATCATTGGTGACCGAACTTGGACTATTTCCTTTGCTCTCTCATAACATGAAACCATTTCTAGCATTGAGTACAAAGAGATCGGTTGAATTCTTTTACTGAGATAGAGTTTATACTCAGAGGAAGCATTCTCTATGACCATACTGAACATAGAGGCTTCAAAAAGCGTGCAATCAAAGACTTTTGATGTATTCTCTCTAAATCTTTGGACAAAGTCTGCGAACAACCCCTCATGATTTTTTCGGGTGGAGACTAATTCGCCAAGGGTCATTGGTTGTTGCTTGGTCCCTTGACATTATTCAAATAAACATTGAAACAACTCATCTGGAGTTTGATTCGAGTATTTTGAGACCACTGCTCAGAACCATGTCATGGGTTGTCTGAAAGGGTGTATTGAAACATAACCTTCAAATGACGTGGTTTCTCTTCAAGTGCAAGAATGGTCAATAGGTAAGTGGTGATGTGATTTTAAGGATCACCTTTCCTATTGAACTTGTTTTCAAACCAAGGGAATTTGAAACCCAGAGGAAGAGGTTCTGCATCCCCAATAACATCCTTGAGGTAAGATTTTGGAGGAAGTATATTTGGAACTCTGATCTTAGCCAAGGTCTCTTTAAATGTAGTGAGTTCACCTTTTAGTTGGGTGAGCTCAATTGACACAAAAGTCGGTTGGTTGCTTAGAGCTGATGGCCTAATTTGTGGCGCATGGAATGCACCTGATATGGGCTGCACCAGACTAGACGTAGGCTAGGGCTGAGAGATGGTTGGAGCCGCATTAGGTGTTGAGACAGGAACGAGGTCTGAGCTAGGGCGGTCGGAGCATGGTATGGAATAGGCATAGGCAGAGGTGCCTAAGCTGGAGGATAGTATGGATAAGTCTGAGGAGAGGCCTGAACTAGAGGAACCGGAGTCTGATAAGCCGGTGTAAATGGACAGTTGGGGCTTGGTGCATAAGATATCCTAGGTATGGGTGACTAAAGGCCGGAGGTAAGGTCGAAGGGTAAGAAGCTGGCATGTACGGCTGACCTGTTGATTATTGAGTTGGAACATGAGCTGAATAGGCCACCTACGCCTGATGATAAGCCACCTGTGATTGATGGTGTGGGACCGGGGCTATCTAAAGAGACTGCGTTGGTGGGTAACTATACATGACCTTAGGAGAGTCAGGTCTGAATTGACTATGGGATGGACAGTCCCGTGGTCGAGCTGGTTCTAAAAAAGGTGGAGGATGAGAAGATTAGCAGTGTAGGCTCGCCGATGGGGTGGGACTCATGTGACTCTGCTTGTCAGGGGCTAAAGCAGTTCTTTGACTCTGACCTAACTGACCACTCGATGCCCTAGGTGGAGCTTGTAACTCAACAAGAGCAGCATGTCTCAAGAAAGCCTTAACCTCGGATAAGTTCTTAAGACACTCGACTGGAAGGGACTCGTCGTCCATAGAATTGGATAAGGGTGAACTTTGAGGAATAGATGCATGGCTTGAAGAACTCTTGGGTTTAAGTAAATATGTCTTACTCTCTAGTTTTCCTTGGTGGGTAGCCTTGTTTGGGCTCTGACTTAATCTTCATCAGTGCTCTAAGTCTAACAGGTTAGCCTGCCTGCAGTGTTCATCATCGAGGTTGCTATGAACCTTACTAAGTTGGTAGCCCCTAGAATGGGTCTTTTGAGGAGGTGGGTAGTTCGCACCTAATTGGGTAGCATCAACTCTAGCTTTTGACATAACATAGATGGGTGGTGTGCCCCTTGTTGGGTAGCATCACCCTTTGACTCAGATATTTGTGGGAGGTGTGTCCCTGATTGGACAACATCTCCCATAAACTTAGACTTAGAAGATGAAGGTGGGTTCAACCCTAGTTCTTTAGCCTTGAGTCGAGTGCCCTGACTGTTTTGAGTTGTTTGAGCCATGCAGACTTGTTGGACTACATGACTTGGCTGGACTACATATGGGTTAGCTAGGCTTAGCACTCTGTGTGGGATTATGGACCCACTAAAACTTGATATCAACTAATCTGAGATAGAGTAGACCCGGGGATCTAAGCCATAAGGTCATGTGGGTCTAGTCATCCAAAGGGGTCTAGACTATGCAATAAATTTAATAACTGAGTTACCATGAAATATATACATAACTACAACACTATGCACAAATTATTATTTTTTTTCCCTTTTTTGTTCCCTTTTTTTTCCCCTTTTTTTATTTAATTTTATCTAAGAAAGTTATATTTTTTTAAAAAAATGATATAAAGATGCTTTTAAAAGAAAAAGATTATTTTTTCTAAACGAGAAGATAAAGTCAAGAAAATTCTAAGCTTTGCAGATAAAGCAGAGAAAGCTTAGATCTATCATTTTGTTTCTCTTTATTTTTTTAAAAAATATTTATAAAAAAAGATAATTTTTTTTTTTTCTTGAAAGATAAAGATTCTTTCTAAAGGTGTATTATAAAGAGATAAAGATGCACTTAAAGAAGATAAGTATGATCTAAAAAAGTTAAAAGTTACTATTAAAGAAGATAAAGATACTTCTAAAGAACCTCAATATGATTTAAAACAAGATGAAAAATGCTCTAAAGAACATAAAAATGATAAAAAATGCTCTAAGGAAGATAAAGATGGTCTTAAAGAAGAAAAAAATGATCTAAAGATAATAAGCATAAATGAAAGAAGATCTAAAAAGGAAAACTCTTCCCGATGCTTATTGGAGAAAATGAACACTGATTTCGCCTACCCTCATAACCATCCAAACTTCATCGCATGGTCACAGTTATCCAATAGTGTTTTAATTTTCATTTTTTTTTCTATAAATAGATATTATTTGAAATTTAGAGCGTGTGTACATCCTAGTAAGGCGCATCTAATAAGAATATGAAAAAAATAATTCGTAAAATATAAATTGATCAAAATACCTGAAAATTTATGGGGGTAATTTGG
>NW_006498608.1:4820043-4845219 GCF_000471905.2 Amborella trichopoda | reverse complement strand
AGAGAGAGAGAGAAAAAAGAGAAAAAAAAAAGACAAATCCTCCTCTCTAAAGTTATAACCCCTAATAACACCCTAGTTCAATAAAGATCACATGGTTCCACCCAAGTTAAAACTGAAAAAAAGCTTAACCCCTCCATACCTTCCATGATATAATTGCCGAATTTACCCTTCTTCTTTCTTTTTTTAATGACCCTGTTATCTTAATCCTGAGAAAATTGTCATTCTCTTTCTATGTATCTCAACTGTGGACCTCTTCCTCCTCTCTCTTGCAACCACCTTCTCTAAGCACTTATAGGCTCAGTAGAAAACATGTAAAATGAGGATCCAAATTTGCATAAAAATTTAATGGCTATTAAATACAACCACGAAAAAATATTTTTAAGTATTATTTGTTGATATATATCTATAAAGGAATAAAATAAATAAATTTATCAATATTTAATTGAATTGAATATTTTATTACCAAAGTCATGTTGCCATATAGTAATTTGAACAAGTTCTTGTAAAGGCTAAAAGCAAGTAAAATTTATTCGTGGAGGGCTTCATTGCAAAAACATATTCTTTGTTCCCCAAAATCTCGATGTGCCTTTCACATTTTGGTTCTTTTTTTCTTGAAATAGGTTTAAGAATATATTAATATTAAACACCAATGTGAGATAATTTAATAGGCCTATAGCAATGGGGCAAGTCCTTGGCCAAGCCAAGCCAGGGGCTAGACCTGAGGATGGCCGGGTGGGCTAGGCCAGGCCCATTATTGTGGATTTCTTTATGCTATATTACAAAGCACATAAAACTTTAAAAATAAGTTAGATGAGATTTGGACTTAAACTTATAATTGAAGCTCTTGTTCATTAGTAGCATGGCATATAATATATATGATTGATATAATGCCTTTACATATATATTTTGTAATAAGGATCACCTACAAAGATATTATTTATCTTTTGTACATCGAAGTCACAATCATTCTTATTTTTTAAATTTCAAAATGAGTGGCTGTAAGAGTATCATTGAATAGATACAAAAGGTTATAAAAAAAAATTTTGAACTTCATTACTCACCCCTAACCATCCAATTTGACATCTGATGAGAGGGAACAATTGTGACCTCAATATACAAAAGATAAATTGTCTATTCCATGCAATCTCTTTACAAGATCGTTCTCACCCACAAAAAACCTAACCTCTCTTTCCTAACCCGCAAACTTCTCTCTTTCTCTTTCCCAATCCACAAAGTTGTGGCTAGTCCGGCCATGGGGCCTGGGTTTTGGGCCCTAACTTGCTTGTCAAAATTAGGAGTCTAAGTCTCTTTATCTTGGGTGTCAGACCATCAGGGCCGACCTTTTTTCTTTTTTCTTTTTTCTTTTAGGTAAATCAGTGAGGGAGAAGGCCCTCTACCCATTTTTCATTAATAAAAGATAGAAAAAAATTACATCCCACTATTGTGCAACCCTACAATAGGGTAGTTGCGTAAAGGGAGGTTAAGCAAATCTGGAGGCTACACAATCATCTTTCACCAACACCGCATGATCTTTAGTTTTTAGGTTGAGAAATCTAAACCGTCAAATTTGAAACCCTACAATAGGGCCAACCTACTAGCCAAAGTTAATAGTTTTACTTTAAATATATATGGAAAAAATTGCCTCAGAGCATTTTGCAATATTCGTATTTTTTTTAATAGCACATTATAGCGATGCATATGCAAATATTGTATTTTATAATCTGATTTTTACTTAACAAGAAACAAAGGTGGTTGTTTAATGCATTTTTCATAAAAATGATTGTTGTCTTCTTCAATGTTTAATCTCTTGTCGCGTGATTTGAATGCTTCATACAAAATTTGAGAAGATGTATTTGTTAGTGTATATATATTATCGTGTATATCAATACACATCATTATGAAAACCTATGTTATTGGTATCTATTAAGAAGTGTTATTAACTGTATATTTATAACATTTTTAATTATTATTGAATAGGTATCAGAGCCGTTCTTTGCGATCGTGTTTGGCCCTCTGTGATCAATCTTGTTCAGGCCTTTCTGCAATCTTGTTCGGGCCTTTTCGTTTCTCTGATATGTGATACGGTATCTTTCTCTCTCGGGGGATTTGTATTGATGTCCTATTCACAATAAAGAGTGGATTAGGATCTGAGATCTGACATCCATGTTTTTTCTCTCTTTCTCTCTCTCTCTCTCTCTCTGACCTCTTCTCCCTCTACCGATCTCTCGATTTGTGCATCAGGTTTGTGCCTCTACGATTTGTGCATCAGGTTTTCCCACCATTCTTCTGTGGCTTTCTCTATATTTGTTTCCTCCGCAAATTTGTTTTATCTCTGCATACTAGTTTTCTTTGATGGTCCACTTTGGTTATTTTGAAGTTGCAACTTTGGTGATTAATATTGTTTCTTGTTCGACCCAATAAAACAAATAAAAAAAAAAAGTTTAAATCTTTTAGGGTTGTGTCGAGGACCATACTTTCTTCTCGCTTTCTCTAAGATCTATCTTATTTTAGTTCCCTTCCACTGGAAAAATTCGAGTCTTTCTAATTTGTACCCATTAAACTCAATGGCACCAACTACACTTTTTGGGCCTCATTTATGCAAAATGTCATTCATGAAAAATGTCATTCATGGAAAAGACCTCATCGGATTCATAGATGAGACCCAACGGAAACCTGATAAGCCAGGAAAAATAAAAGAATGGGGTATAAATAATGCTCGAATTATAGCATGGTTAATGGGATCCTCTAAAAGTAATATCGGGATCAATCTCATCACTTTCAAAACTGCTCGAAAAGCATGAAAATTTCTTGAGGAGATCTATAATCAGACTAACTGGGCATGAAAGTACCAGTTAGTGTAGGAACTTTGCTCCCTCAGATAAGGAGAGCAGTCAATTCAAGATTTGCAGTCAATTCAAGATTTTTACTCTTCCATGATGAAGACACATTGAGATCCTCTAGCATTATGGAACCTGCGATTGAAGATGGTCCTAGTGCAGAAATAATTGCCAAATGTCGAGAGGAATATCAAGTTATTAAATTTTTAATGGCACTCCGTCCAGAGTTTGAGAGTGTTAGAAATGGCCTGATCCATAGAAGTACTCTCCCCACTCTGAATCAAACTCTTTCTGAGCTTATTGCAGAAGAAACAAAAAATAAGTCTCTTAATTTAATATTTAAAGGAGACAGTGTTTGCGGCAACCCAACCTCAAAGATCAAATGTGCCTAAACAAAATCAACACAATTCATATTATGTCCCTCTCAAGACTATGACATCTCTCAGATGTAAATTGTAAAGAATTGGGACACTTCAAGTACAACTGTCCAAAGAAGAAGAAACTCATATTCGCTATTGTTGCTAATCCACGTCCACCATTGATCAAGTACCCACCAATTCAAACTGGATCCCCCAGTCCTACTCTTGCTTCACCAACTGTGACATTTACACTGGAACAAGTGCAGTCTATGCTTTCTCAGTCACACCTCGCCTGTGAGCCCACTACCTCTTCTTCAAGTAAGTCTGTTTCTACTTCTTGGCTGCTCAACTCAGGAGCTTCTAATTATATGACCTTCAATGAGTCAATTCTAGTTGATTGTAAGTATTTTTCTGATACTATCTATACTGCTGATGGAGCCACTATGAAAGTGTCAAAAGTGGATTCTATATCTCTCACCTCTGACCCATCTAATAAATTAGGTGTTTCTAATGTTTATTATGTTCCTTCCCTTGCCATGAATTTATTGTATGTTGGCTAGATTACCCATTCTAATTGTAATGTTGTTTTTCTCCATCTTCTTGCTATGTACAGGATCGACAGTCAGGGAAATTGATTGGGACTGGGCGTAAAGTTGGTAATTTATACTGCCTGGACTATCTGCATTTGCCAACCTCTTCTGTCTGTGTTGTTGCTTCTGTTAATGACACATTGCTATGGCATCAACGTCTTGGTCATATATCTAGTTCTCGTTTACAGTTTTTATTTTCCTGCAATGTGATTGGTATTGTTAGAAATAAAATTTTTACTGATGTCCAACATTGTGCAACTTGCAAATTCGCTAAATCTCATGCTTTACATTTTTCTCGTAGTACTTCTGTTTCACCTTTCATGTTCGATCTTGTTCATACTGATGTGTGGGGTCCTGCACCTATTCCTTCTAAAGGAGGGTCACGTTATTTCGTAAACTTTATTGATGATCATACTCGTTATACACGGGTTTTCTTTATGCATAATCACACTGAATTTTTTAAAATCTTCACTCAGTTTTATTCGTATGTAGAAACTCAATTTTCCACTAAAATCAAAGCTCTATGCTCAGATTCTAGCGGAGAATATATCAATGGGTTGCTTCACCAGAAAACATGTCCTTATACACCAGAACAAAATGGTGTTGTTGAGCGTAAAAATTGTCATATATTGGAAACCACCAGATCTCTTCTTTTTTCTACATCTGTCTCAAAAGACTTTTGGACAGAAGCTGTGCGTATAACAATTTTTCTCATCAACATCATGTCATCCTTCTTTATATCTGGTGCCACACTTTTCCAAAAATTGTTTAAATAATCACTCGATTATTCCCTCCTACATGTATTTGGTTGCACTTGCTTTGTATTGTTACATCCATCTCCAAGAGATAAGTTATCTCCCAAGACGGTCAAATGTTGTTTTATCAGTTACCTTGATCATCAAAAAGGATATAGATGTTATGATCCTGTGACTAAAACACTTTGGGTATCTCGACATGTGGTGTTTTTTTAACACATTCCATTCTTTGAAAATACCATAAATACTCTGTCACCCTCTCACCTTTCCTTTTTAGATCCCTTCTTTGATTCTGTCTCTCATTCCTTTGGTCATTCCACCAATGATCCTCTTTCTAAAATCCAGGAAAGAACTTCACCAACTCATGCTGACAGTCCTAATTAGAACCCTGCACCTGCTGATTAGACAAAGCACCCGTGTCTCTGTTCCACCTGCCTGACTTGCAAACTATGACACCTTCTTACCTCAGCACCAAGCATTCATTGCCTTGTTTATTCTTTTTCTGACCCTCAAACTTACTAATAAGCTACAAGTCAACATGTGTGACAACAAGAAATGGCTAATGAGTTAAATACTCTCGAGCGTATGCATGCTTGGGACCTTGAAACTTTCCTAAAAGGAAAATCTGCTATCGGTTGTCGATGGGTATATAAAATTAAAACTAACGCCGATGACAGTTTAGAATGATACAAAGCCCACCTCGGGGCAAAAGGCTACAATCAGCGATATGGTGTTGCCTTTGCAGAAACCTTTGCTCCTGTAGCTCATATGACTACAGTTCGTATACTAATCTCAGTAGCCTCTATTCAACAATGACCTCTCTATCAATTAGATGTCAAAAATGCTTTTCTCAATGGTGATTTGATACGAAAATATATATGAAGTTACCTCCTGGTGTTGTGGATTATAAACTCCGCATTCGTAAACTTCAATGGGCCTGTTATGGACTCAAACAAGCACCTCGTGTTTGGTTTGAGAAGTTTCGTAATGCAGTTATTTCAGTTGGATTTCGACAAAGTCATCATGACCCAGCACTCTTTGTTTCTGAAACTTTTGCAGGACAAGTTCTCTTGTTACTATACATGGATGATATGATTATCTCTGGTAATGATATGGGCACAATTCATAAAATCAAACAGAAGCGCAGTAGAACATTTGAAATGAAAGATTTGGGTTTCTTGTAGTATTTCCTTGGACTCGGAGTTGCCTATTCTTCTCGTGGCTAACTGTTGTCACAACTAAAATATGCTTCAGAGATCGTTTCTCAAGCTTGACTCCAGAATGATTCAAAGAAAGTTGATACCCCTCTTGAGGTCAATGACAAAATTTGGGCTACTGATGGGGAAACTTGTCCTGACCCGACCTTTTATAGGCAACTGGTTGGGAAACTGATATATCTAACAATTTCACCTCTCGATATTGCTTATGTAGTACATGTGGTTAGTCAGTTTTTGAGTGCCTCGCGTTCTGCCCATCTCGCTGCCGTTTTGCGCATCATTCATTATATTAGGGATTCTTGTCACCAAACCTTATTCTTCTCATCTTATATGTCACTTGAGCTCTGGGCCTATACAGACTATGATTTTGCAAGAAATCCAAGTGATCGAAAGTCTATCACAGAATTCTGTATTTTTCTCGATGATTCTTTTATCTCTTGGAAAAGCAAGAAACAAAAACGAATTACTCAACCAACTACGGAAACTGAATACTGAGCTAGGGCCCAAACTACCACCGAGATTGTTTGACTACGTTGGCTGCTTGAAGACATGGGTGTCACTATCTCAACTCTTACTCCATTTTATTATGACAACAAGAGTGCCATCTACATCTCTAAATATCTAGAGTTCCATGAACGCACGAAACATATTGAAGTCGATTGCCACTATGTTCGACAATAATATCTCGCAGGCACAATTTCCTTACCATATGTACCCACCACAACTCAACTCGCCAACTTCTTTACTAAGTCTCATCCCCCACACCCTTTCTCAAAATTTGTTTCTAAACTATCAATGATTCCTTTCAAATCATCTTGAGTTTACGGGGGAGTGTTAGTGTATACATATTATCGTGTATATCTATACACACCATTATGAAAACGTACGTGTATAGGTGTCTAGTTAGTAATTATCAGTAATGGTTGGTATCTATCCATAACTGTTATTGGTATGTATCCAGAAATGTTATTAGTCGTATATTATCGGTATGTATCCAAAAATGTTATTAGTCGTATATTTATATGGGTCTTGTACATTCTTAATTATTATTGAATACAGAGAAAGATCTTCTCTCACAATATTCACACTTGTGATCATCCCTTGAAATCGATGATATTGGATCTTAGTAAGAGAAAACTTTGTAATTAAGAAATCATTAAAAGAAATATTATTCAAGTAGCTGCTCAGTATCTCCTTATCAAGAATATTTATCATAGAGAATGTGTTTAGATCTAAAACTCTTTCTAAGAAGCTCATTTGCATGAGTTTCTAAACACTTAGATCGGACTTATCAAAAAATGGATGCGCTCTATGCAACCTAAAGACATCAAATTTTTCAGGTGCACATAGAATGCATATTAATATTTTATGGAGGTTGGTCAATAGGTCAAGTAGTTCCTAAAAATACCCCTAAATAGGCTTTTTATTGAAGGGAGTGTATAACTGCAGGTTTATATAATCCTTGAGGCAAAATACAAACGCATAATATGGTTAAAGCTGTATAGCTTTGGGAATGGTATAAAGGATAGGAGGTCGGAATAGGTGCCACAACATAACTTTTTGAGTTCTAGTGCTACCTATAAGTACAAAACTCTTTCTCCCAAGCAAAACAAAAATGCACATGGTTTTTTTATCAAAAGGCAATACACCTTATTGTAAGTATATTGCTTAACATCAAAGTAGATTTAAATAAACTTTTCTTGCCAACAAACGTTGGAAATGAGCAGTTCCTATCACATAGTCAGCTTGATAGGGTAAGAGAGATTCATCTCCACCGTCCAATGTTGGTGCATGTTGTATGTGATACAATAACACTTTACTACATGTAGCGTACTAATGGAACCAGGTCCCAACCCTGTCTCCCCTCTCTCTTTTATGTAGTATGCTCGTCAAGCTCAGACTCGTTAGCGAATCAATGAGGGATTTGGTCCAATCAAATTTGTTCAACCACTAGCCAAACAGGTTAGACCGGATTATAGAAAAAAAAATAAAGACATAAGAATAGATATAATAATTTAAAAATATAAAATGTCAACCCCAAATAGTTAAAAAAAAACTATGATGATGATGATGAATGAATTTAAAAATGCAAAATATATTAAAAATGTGCCCCTCTTCATTTAGATGGTGGAACCAGTTAAAAAAAACCAGCTCGACAGAAATATATTAAAAATGTGGCCCTCTTCATTTAGATGGTGGAGCCAGTTAAAAAACCAGCTCGACAGACCAGCCCAAATCAATCAAAATTTGGATTTGACATGTTTTCGACTTCAATTTGACTTTTATTTTGAACCACACTGTCCAAGACACTAGCCGACATTCCAACCAGTCAACTCAGTTCAGTCCGATCTTGATAAGTATGGTAGAAGTGGATGTCCCCTCTCTCTCTAGTATGGCATTTTATCTTCCAACAATGGATACGTATATAGCCTTCTCCCACATTTTATTTACAATTAGATACAATAAGTAAAAGGTTGGAGGATTAAGAATATGCTGGCCGGCTGACGAATCCAAAACAAGAAAACGAGTTCACCTAATGAGCTTTATACCTTATATCTTTCAACTAGTGCCTATTTTCTTCTCTGTATCTCTCTCAATCTATTCTACATCTATCTGTATCTCGCTCTACATCACTCCCAGTCTATTCTCTGTCTCTATGGCAACACCCGCCATCATCTCTTCGACCAATACCAGTGATAATTCTGGATCGGGTCCGGGATTGCTTATAGCCTTGTCGAGTAAGCTCTTTTCTATCCCTCAAATTTCAATTCCTTTTGCTTTTTATTTATGATAGTGGGAGAGCGAGAGATTTATGCAAATACGCTGAGTTGTTTTCGGAGTTAATTATCGAAAGAAGCCATTAATGGACTTTACAAAAGCCCAAATACATTTGTTTAGGGGTTCGAAAAATTAGACTTTTGATAAGATTGCACTAGAGAATAAAAACAGTAGATTTTCAGTAAATTTCTTTTTTAGTTTGCCGAGTTTGTACACTGCTTGTCAGCTCGGACAAGGTACTCAGCTGAGCCTGAGTCAACTCGGGCGAGTCCCTAAATACTCTTGTGTTCCCTATGTGTTTCTCGCTTATCTTAGGATTTTTATTAGGTTCTTCTTTCACCTAATGTACTCATCTCTTTTAGTTTAACTTCACTGGTACCTCGGATTTAATTTCTGACAGATTTATATTTTATGTTCCTTCATCTTTCAGCGTTCTTCGGCGTCCTTGTAGTGTTTTCCTGCATTCGCTGCTTCATAAACAAGAAAAACATTGATAATCTGGCTGACCAGCTCAACAAAATTGATGACTTTCTTTCCAACTTGGAGAAGCTCAAGCCGATGAGGTTCTCCTCAGAACAGCTCATCATCGCCACAGAAGACTTCGCCCACATGCTCGGTGCAGGTGGTTGCGGTACAGTCTATAAGGGCTCATTCCCGAACAGTGCTACAGTAGCAGTAAAGGTTCTGAGGGGAAGCTCCGACCAACAAATCGAAGCGCAATTCATGGCAGAGGTGAGCACTATAGGAAGAATCCACCATTTCAATTTGGTGAGGCTCATCGGCTTTTGCTTCGAAAATAGCATGCAGGCTCTCGTTTACGAGTTCATGGAGAACGGCTCACTCGATGGGTTCCTGTTCAGAAACAAGGAAAGGATCCCATTTGATAAGCTTCACGAGATCGCACTGGGGACAGCGAAGGGCATAGCGTACCTCCACGAAGAGTGCCAGCAAAGGATAATCCACTATGACATAAAACCTGGCAATATATTGCTTGATCAAAACTTGTCCCCCAAAGTCGCAGATTTCGGTTTGGCGAAGCTTTGCAATAGGGACGCAACCCATGTCACCATGACAGGGGGGAGGGGAAGGGGGACCCCGGGTTACGCGGCGCCGGAGCTATGGATGCCATTCCCTGTTACTTATAAGTGTGATGTCTACAGTTATGGGATGTTACTATTTGAGATTGTGGGGAGGAGAAGAAATCTGGAATTCAATCTTCCCGAGAGTCAAGAGTGGTTCCCCAAATGGGTCCAGGAAAAGTTTAAGAAAAAAGAGATAGATGAGATTGCAAAGATTTGTGAGATTGAGGAAGATAATGGAGAAAGAGCAGAGAGAATGGTTAAGGTTGCTCTTTGGTGTGTTCAGCAGAAGCCTGAAATGAGGCCTTGTATGAGCAGTGTAGTGAAAATGCTAGGAGGAGGGGTTGAAATCATTTCACCACCAAATCCATTTGCACATATGATAGATGGAATGCATACAGTAGATTTTCTACCATTTAGAAACACAAATGAAGAATCATGTAAAGCCTCATGCAGTGGTAATGTTAAAGAAAGTGTATATTCTATATATCCTTAATTATTATATGAGAAAGGTAGATGCAGTAACGTGTATTTTTATGGTAAGTCTGGGCATGTTCTAGGTGTCCACGATTTATTTTATTTTTTTATGTGTATTTGTTTATATAAAACAAACTTGTATAATCATATTTATCAATGGATATTGAATCTCTTAAGAGAAACTTAAACCTCTTTACATAGCATTAGAGTCAGATTCATCTTTGTTGTCTTCAGTATTGTGTGATCGAGACTTATACTCTGTTATTACTCAATCTTGTCCCTATTCAACTCCTAAACTTGCTGTGAAACCGTATGAATGTGAAATCTCTGAAACGTGACTGTATGTCCGCTACTGTTCTATGTTCTCTTATTTTGTCTATCGTTTCTGAGGCTACTGAATCAGTCTTGGTTCTATATGCTTCGAGCTTCGATTTTCTGTTGAGGAAGGCCGGTCTCAAAACTTATCCGTTGTTGAGTGTTGATCATTTTGTGTTGTCTACCTTTTTCTTCCATCCGGCTCTAATGCCCCTCCTTTCATCTTGCAACAAGTAAAAAATTAAAACACCAAGGAGGTTGAAGATTCTAGGGACCTTTTCATCTTGAACAAGTAAAAACTTAAAATACCAAGGAGGTTGAGGATTCTAGGGACCTTGCTTGCTACTTCCTTCTATCTTTTGAGTTATGTAGCCACTACTGAGAGAATCCATTTGCCCCTGCAACCCAGATTTCCCTCGGCCCTCGTCTAGATTTTCAGCTTCTCAGATCCCAAAGCCCCCTCAACCACTTGTCCAGCCACAGTTCTCCCCTAGCCACTATGATCTAAAGCCTTTGAAATTGACCCTCTGAAACCCAATATGAAAAATCAGCCAAAGAATAAATAAATAAATCTTGTTCTGTCCTTCTAAACATCCTTTTTTCCTTTGAAAATTCAGCCATTTGCCTTATCTCAACCAGATTTGTTAGTAAATCCTTCTGGAAAATTGTCTCGAAAAAAAAACTAAAAAAATACCACAAAAACCATTAGATCTTAAATAATGACCTTTCTGCCCTCTAAAAAACGCCTCTCTAAAAATGGCCCCTGAAAAATCGAAATATCTGACATCCAACCTTCCCTCTGAAATCAACTAGCCTTTGAGTAACAACATTTGAAAAAGCCCGCCAAAATCTGATATAAAACCGCCATATGATGAATCTTCCACTTTTGTTTTTGCTTTTCTGCCCCATTTTTCGATGGTTTTTCTATAGCGTGATAAGTTGTTGCTTAGGTCTTTGACCAGATTAAGAAAGGTGTTTTGGATAAGAGAGAGAGAGAGGAGAGACTTGTCTCTTAATAAGGTTGGCACCGGGACAGTCCTGGGCAAGGCCGCACTTGGCCCTGGCCAAGCCCCACAGGGCTCACCCAGGCCTGGCCTTGGCGTTGATAGGGACGTGCCAGCCAAAAACAAATGAAGAAATATAAAAGAAAAAAGGAGGGTTGCGTTGGGCTGAACCAGGCCGGCATTAGCCCTAACATAACCCTCAAGGCACAATTTGTGGCCCAAACCCCACTTTATTAAGGCTAGGCAGCCCAATCCATCGCAAGCCCTAAACCTTTTGTAAACTCAACTCAGTCGTTTGTCAAAGACTTGACCAAGTTAAAATCGTTAACAATAAAACTTTCAGTACCGACGACACTCAACCACTTCCCAAAGTTTCTGCTCCAGAGTCAAGAATCTGCGAGTCCCAATAACCTGGGCGAGTCCAAATCTGATTACTGAGTTTTGATCGTTGTTTGCTATGAAAGGCACTTTTATACTGCTCACTACTTTCTTCTTTCTTTCTAATTTATACATGATGCCTTGATCCATTGTTAAAAGGTCCAAACGCAGTATCCATTATTTTAAAACCCAACGTTCTGGATCAGAATTCACCAATTCAAATCACTAAGTTTTTTAGTGTTGCATTTGTAGTGACTGGGTGATCCAAAACCCAATTCCGCATTTCAAAATATTGGTATTATCTTTGCTATTCGATAGAACCAAATAACATAATAAAGAAAACATCATGTATTTTTTTTGGGTGAATAAGCATCAAGTATTCCTACACATTGTTGTTGTATCATGCTTCTTTTATTTTTCTTTTGAGAAATTATCTTATAGCACAATCTCTTACCCATATTTGTAGGACCTCCAAAAGATCACCATTAAAGTTGGTATGGATCTCTATAAAAGTCAAGTCCCACACCTATATGATAATTTTTGTAAAGATCTGTACTAACTTTAAAGGTGATCTTTTGGAATCCTACACACATGATTGGAAAAAAGTCCTATAAAATCATTACTCTTTTCTTTTTTATGTTTTTTTCATTTGGGTCCTAACCCATTGAACAATTATAAAAAAAAAACAGCAGCCCCAAATATCAAGATAGACAAAATAGGTGACCAAAATGATGCAAAGACGCGTTAATCTTTTTGTCAATGACCAAATCTCCCTTTCAGTCGTTGATTGTGATATTCTAAGCCATAAATATGTCACATCGCTATTGTATAGACTTATCGGGGTCGTTTAAATATGTGCAATATTAATGAGGTTGAACTTTAGGCTTTAAAAATATGGGTTTTTTTAAGATTGGGTCTCTAGCACACCAAACCAGTCTCGTGAAAGCTGATACGTTAATGCGCATCCATTTTTTTATTATTATGAAAGGAGAATCGGCCAATATCACAAAATAGTGTAAAATCTTTAAATTCCAATACCCTGGATCTAAAGCGCCAATAATGGATGAAAGTTTGTTGAGATGTTTTTTATTGTATTTACTTTGTGTTTCTTTCATTGTGTGCATACTTGCAATTTTTATCATCTCAATGAAATCTAATTAACATTCAAAATATGAGAAACGGCCACGTCACTTAAACGAAACAAACAATGGCAATCGATAAAAATTATGCAATCACGAGTTAATATCTTAATACTTTGTTAATTATCGGATTGGTCTTCTGGTCTATTATCCTAATAAAAAAGCAAGAGGATTATATAGTCCCGAGGGAGCATATTGTGTGTTCACTACCTCAAGTAAAGCCCTTTTTTGAAATATTATTAAAACTCAAATTTTAGAATGTAACCTCTTCAACCTAGTGGCCAATCTAGAAATTCATGTTTTACAATCCCCGAAAAAGTTAAAATTTTATAATTAAAGCTATTTAATATCTAGATCATCATCATTATCATAGTTTTTTCCAATTAATGGGTTAGCATGACGATAAATATAAGTGTTTAGAATCTCAAAATCCAATTATTATTTTTTATTATTAGTTTTTTTTTTCGATGGAAAGATATAGTATGCTCTAGAGGGTAATGGTACCAATCAGTGTTTTAAAAAACCGCGAGTCGAACCAGACTCGCCCGGTTCAACTCGAAAACACGCGTGCCCGTGCCGGTTCCAACGAAAAATGGGGAACCGCCCGGGTTCTAAAGTGGGACCGCCGGTTCTATCCGGTTCAGCCCGATTCACACACGTAACGTATGACACGCACGTACGAGCGTGCCCCACGCACACTTACACGTGCACACGTGTGTCCAAGTGCACGTGCGAGCGTGCCCCACGCACACTCACACATGCACACGTGTGTCAAAGGGCACGTGCGAGCGTGCCCCACACACACTCACACGTGCACTCGTGTGTCCAAAAGCACGTGCGAACGTGCCCCCCGTACACTCACGTGTGCACACGCGTGGCAAGCGCACGTGCAAGCGTGCCCCACGCACACTCATGCGTACACACGTGTATCCAAACACACGTGTGAGCTTGCCCTAATATTTTTACACACATTTTATAGTTCATATTGCATATGTATTTATATACCAAAGTTGAATACCCATCTTTCAATGTGGGATAATTCCTAAACATCATTAAATGAAAACGAAATGTAAATATAGTCTATTAATCAGCAATTTATAATTAGATGTAATTAGATGGCTTGATGGTTATGACTTTGATTTTTTTACTTGAAGTCCCAAGGTCGAATACCCGAATCCCCTTAGGCATCCCCTTGGGCATGTGTTGGATTCGAATCCCCTTGGGCAGTTGCATTTTTTGTTATGTATATAGTGGTTGGTATAAATATAAATATTTTTGTTGTATTCGAATCCCCTTGGGCATGTGTTGCATTTTTGTTGTATATATGGTGGTTGGTATAAATATAAATATTTTTATTGTGTATATAGTGGTTGGTATAAATATAAATAGTTTTGTAAATAATATAAAAGATATAAAAAAAATGAAAAATAAAAAAATTAATTTTTTATATAACAGTTAATTTTTGTTATATATAGTGGTATAATTATTTTTGTAAATAATATGCAAAGTATAAAAAAAATAAAAATAAAAATAAAAAGTTTATTCTATTTGAAATCTCCATCTTTCTACTAACAATCTCTTTTACTAAATTTATTATAGAAAACTAAAAAAATAAATTTTTGAAAAATTGAAGTGTTATTTCCAAAATTTGTACGCATTTTATTAATTTTTACATTGATAACCAAGTCTTTTATTTTATTTATGAATTTTTACATTATAAATCATGTAATGTGCTATTTTTCTTACAGTTGTCAATAATACATTTTAAATTAGATAATATTATAAAATATTTGTAATTTGTTATGATTTTTCTAATAAAATAATTATTAAATGTAAACTAATAATTATAATTTCAGTATATAATATTATAATTAGTGAGGTTGTAATAATTTTGGATTATAGTTAGTTAGGCTGTAATAGTTTGGATTTTTTTAGCGGGTTAGGGTTCTTCGCCAAAACGAGATTTTAATGGCCATTCTTTCATTGATTAGTCTACTCTTTATAATAGTCCATATATAATTATATATTTTATCCATGATAATTCTATGATTTTTCTTTTATGTGATGCAAATTTAATAGTTAAAATAAGTTCATACAGGGAAAGAACATCTCAATATTCACAAATTGATAAAAAAAATAGAAGTTAATAATGTAGTACCCTCATTTTTTATTGGATTCCTAAAAAACAACGTTTATAATAAATTTTAATAATTTTTTCGAATTTTTTTTAAGCTTTAATCCGACCGATTCAGCCGATTCGATCCGGATTGCCGATTCACCGATCCAAATATGTTTTTGAGGTACCTAATCCGAGTCACCGATCCGCTTATATGGATCCCCTAGAGGGTTTTCGTATGGGGCACCCTACTTTAGGGTACCTATTTTTTGTGAGCTCCAAATAGGCAGGTAGTCTTTTACTTGATACTATACAGTGAGCAGTTTCCAAAAAACAAACAATTTAATACATGTAGCATACTAATGGAGCCAGGTCCGAACCTCATATCCCATCTCTGTCGTATGTAGCATGCTAGCCGAAATCAATATTATTAGGATAGACTTGCTAATAAATTAGTGAAAGATTTGGTCTAATCAAATTGGTTCAACCACTTAGATTGGATTATAAAAAAAAGTATCGAAAAATAAATAATTATCTCAACCTATTGTCTCTCTCTTGGTATCAATCCCAATCTATTGTTCCTCTCTCTCTCTCTATGGCAACAACAGGTATCATTTCTGCGTGATAACTCCTCTGGATCGAGTTCATGACTGATAGGTTTGTGGAGTGGGCTCTTTCATATCCCTCAAAATTCAAATTCATCTTGCTTTTATTTTTGGGAGTGGGAGAGTGAGAGATTTATGCAAAAACTCTGTTGAGATATTATTGGAGTTAATTATCGAAAGAAACCATTAATGGGCTTTACAAATGCTCAAGTACATTAGCTTTGTTGTGGTTGGGGGCAGGTTTCGAACACGGGTAAATTTAGACTATAAGAGATACCAAAAGGGACAGGTTTTTATACTTCTCCTACTGCGTAGATGATTTATGCTTCTTCCTCCATCCAAGCGATCAATTTAGATCAAATGAACCACTGGCAGTTCGATATACATCCGATGCTTCAAAGTATTTTATTTTTATTTTTTTCTACAAATTATATGAATATGTAATTTAGTAAGTGTCATCATCTCAAAAGGAACGACCCAAAAAATATATTAAAAACAATGTTTGATAAAAATATAATGACCAAATACCCCTTAAAGCTTTCAAGGGTATTTTGGTTATTTTATTTTATTGAGAATATTTATTTTATATTTTTTACCGGTGCAACTTTATTTTGGTTATTTATTACGACCAAAATTTTGTGTCAAAATAGTTGGTAGAAAAAATAAAAAATAAAATAGTGTAGAGACATAACATTGTGATTGGAGTCATCTCAGCCGTCCATTCAAAATGGACGGTTGGAGAGAGGGAAGCATATAAGTTTTATGCAATAGAAGAAGCATAGAAAGCTTGCCCATAATAAAAAAAATGAGTTTTCAACGTAATATAGCCCCAAATGTAGACTATGTGGTAATACCAAGTATTTTTATGATCCTCTAATTTCAAATTTATTTCCTATAAAAATTATCTCCGACACTTCCTTACCTTTTAATAGTTAGTTGATTATAATGACCTTGGAAGTTCATCCAATGTTATGAAAGTTGGCTCAGGCCTCGGACTTAGTCCTGGCCGAGTAGTGTACATTACTAAAAAAGCTACAATTTTTTTTAAAAAATAACTAAAAACTAAACTAAATAGTAAAGAGCACTAAAGTCTAAAAATTATGAAAAACATATAAAAGATGGAATTTGGGGGGAAAAAACTTACCTATAACTAGAAACAATTCAGAAAATTCCAAGACAGGATAAAAATAGTGAGAATAATTAAAAAAAATTCATAAATCAATCATCAAAATGATCTAGGAACATATTTATACATGATTTACTAATAAAATACAATTTTATGAATTTATTTTTACTTTTAAAATTTATCGAGTTCTTACACTACTATTGAAACTTTAGACTTTCAACCGGGATAAAATTGGACTAAAAATAAATAAAAAATAGGTAGGTTTTCAATGTAATATGGCCTCAAATATAGACCATGCCGTAATACTATACTTTTCTACTGTTCATATGAAAATTTCCTAATTTCAAAAAACTTTACTATTAAAAATTACGTTTAATTTCTGCCATTTGTTACCTTTCCTTAGCTTTTAATACTAAGTTGATTACAATGACCTTTCTTCCAATGTTATGAAACTCTGCTCCAGCCTTGGACTCGGTATTGGCTTAAGCCGAGTTAGTGGTCTTGAGTAGTGTACATTCCTAAAAAAGCTACAAATTTGCAAAAGAAAAATGTTTAAAAAGAAAAAGTAAAAACTAGACTAGGCAGTAAAGGGCACTAAAGCTTTAACATGAAAAATTATAAAAATTGGAATTTGGTAAAGAAAAGTTACCTGGAAATAATTTAGAAAAGGGTGCGGTTTGTATAGATCCGAGGCTCCAAACAATCAAATTAGAGCCCACCTTCAAATAGTGTCGAGAAATGTAGTTTCAATACTGAAAATCTTTGTGATAACCTTAAAATATATTTTCATCTTTAATTATAAAATTTAAAGCTTAAAAAATAATGTAGATCATGCAGATCTATGAAAACTTGAAAATCTTGAAAATTGTCGATCCAAAAATGCTTTACAAGATTCACTATTTCCAAAACTTGAAATCCATTTCTTTTATATCCGTGCACCTTGATGTGGAGATGATCAATTTGAGGATATTTGGGCATCAAAACAACCTCTTCTTGAGAAATTTTTGTTGTGGGCTCTAATTTGATTGTTTAGAGCCTCGGCTCTATATAAACTATTTCCTTTGGAAATTGGAAGAAAAGGCAAAATTTCAAAATAGAGCAAATGATTAAAGAAAAAAGTTCATAAAAATCAATGGTCACAATGATTTAGTCACATGTTTAAACATTGCTTACTACAGAAATTTAATTCTTATAAAGTTGTTTATATTTTTAATTTACCGAGTTTGTACACTACTTTTCAGCACGGCAAGATGCTAAGTACAGTTACTCAGCCAAGCCTGAATCGACTCAGGCAAGTTCCTAAACACGCTGGTTTTCCCTGTGTTTCTTGCTTATCTTTGAATTTTTAATAGGTTCCTTCACCTATGTACTCCTCTCTTTCAGATTAACTTGACTGGTACTTTTGATTTAATTTCTCCAAATTCACATTTTGTGTTCCTTCATCGTTCAGTGGGAATCGACATGCTTTTAATGCTTTGCTGTTGCACTTGCTGGTCCAAAAACCAGGAAGACACTGATAATCTGGGTGACCAACTCAACAGAATTGATGAATTTCTTTGCAACATGGAGAAGCTCAAGCCAATGAGGTTCTCTGCACAACAGCTCAACACTGCCACAGAGAACTTAGCCCACATGCTCGGTGCAGGTGGTTACGGGGCAGTCTATAAGGACACATTCCCAAATGGTGCTAAAGTAGCAGTAAAGGTTCTGAAGGGAAGCTCTGACCAACGAATCGAAGCGCTTTCATGGCAGAGGTAAGCACCATAGGAAGAACCCACCATGTCAATTTGGTGAGGCTCATTGGCTTTTGCTTCGAAAATAGCATGAGGGCTCTCGTGTACGAGTTCATGGAGAATGGCTCACTAGATGGGTTCTTGTTCAGAAACACGGAAAAGATCTCGTTTGATAAGCTTCACGAGACAAATGAGATCGCACTGGGGACAGCGAAGGGCATAGCGTACCTCCACGAAGACTGCCAGCAAAGGGTAATTCACCATGACATTAAACCTGGAAACATATTGCTCGATCAAACCTTCTCCTGGATTTTGGTTTGGTGAAGCTTTGCAATAAGAGGGACGCAACCCATGTGACCATGACAAAGGGGAGGGGGACCCGGGCTACGCGGTGCCCAGTTATTGATGCCATTCCCTGTTACTCATAAGTGTGATGTCTATTGTTAGGGGATGTTGTTGTTTGAGATTGTGCGGAGGAGGAAGAATTTGGAAGTGAGTCTTCCACAGAGCCAAGAGTGGTTTCCTACGTGGGTTTGGAACATGTTAGAGAGAGGTAAAATGGAAGACATGATGCAGAGGTGTGAGATTGAGGAGAATAGGGTGAGGATGGTCATGGTTGCTCTTTGGTGTGTTCAATACAGGCCGGAACAACGTGCATGTATGAGCAATGCGGTAAAGATATTATAAACAATGAAGAAAATGTGTGGGCTTCGGCCTTTGCTTTGTGGTTTGGGGATTGATGGTTTCAGTAGTGTTTGGGGTTCAAGTCCCACTGCTGACCCCATCCCTGGCCCCCCCCAAAAAAACAAAAAAAAAAATCCTCAAAAATATTGAAGCACACTTCACTATATATTTTGGTGTGCAAATAAGCCCCATTAAATGTTCTGCAAATATCAAGCAAGCTTCTTTTAAAAATGTGAGTTGTTTTAAGTTTTTAACTTCCTAATGCAGGAGATAATTCATATCCTCTGGATTTCATAGGCTTTTAAGAAGACACCACACACACACCATGATCTGTTATTGTTCTGATCTTATTAGATTTGGGAATTAAGACTCATGAAGGCATTACTACTATTCACTTTCAAACGGTTCGTAGGACCTGTGTCGTTGTGGGTGGCAAAGCTAGGGACTCGACATTTCTTAAAATTTTACACATTTATTTCGAATGGGAGCGTGCACCATAGACCTTGGAGTATGCATGATTCATATGACAAAAGAAGCTTCAAAAGTGTGATCACACAAGTTTGGCATGAAGCATGGTCCAGCCACATGTGGTGCCATGAGAAGTACCTTTAGACATTATCCTCGGTCACCATTTTTATGAGAATATACAATATGATTATTTACTTTTGGTACAAGAAGGCCAAATCACCATTCACTAGTAGACGTAAAATAGGGCAACAAGAGGTGTACCATTCACAGGACTCAAAATCCCAAAAAATTCTCTTCAACTATATAACATACTACAACCACCAGATTTTATATGTGATAGCTAAAGGTGATTATGCTCTTCTTGTACAAAGATAAACAGTCTTATAGCATAGAATCCTTATTTTATAAGTCCCATAGCACCTTATCTATTTAATGTATTTGTTCAATCCCATGATCTATGTAAACAAGTACTCCCGGGCATTTTGTGTATTCTTGGGTGATCTTTGATATGTAACTTGCGTGGCAGGCAATTACTTGAATCATAGAGGAAGCAAAAACTCCCAACAATTTCGTCCCTTTTGCTATGGCCTTCATTTATTCGCAACCCAAAAGCTCAAACTATTGAATCCATATCCACATCTATGGGTTCGATAGCTTTCCAATGGTGATGGAGGATTTCAGTATAGAAAGCATGAGCTTCCACTCAGTAATCTAGCTATCCTCCCTAGTATACCCACAATCCAATGTTTATTGAACAGTTTGAGATTAAACAATGCAAAACCTGTCCACTGGTACACAAGAATGAATGTCATAATCAAATGGTAACATTTTGTTAACCTACATGTATTTTAATAATTTAGAATCATATCACATTTCCCAGTTTTTATCATATAAAGTGTATATGAACTTTCTGATAAAAATAAACCTAACAATGTTGATTCTTCTGAATATATAACCTAGGGAAACTTAGCCCATCATTCTTTGGCTACATCAAGTAGAAGAAAATGTATGAAAACATTTAAGCATCATCAATTAAGTTCCTGTATAAAACACCAAGCTCGGCCAGACAAGAATTTCACCCATACCAAGGGTCAATAATGGCTCACAGAATTTAGAAACTCGCCTCCTCTGTTGTAGGCCGCCGCAAGAAATACCTCAAACTATTAACCAAAACCTGTACAAGGGCAACCGTGTTTGAGAGAGAGAGAGAAATAACACCACATAAATTGCATTTCAGGTGTATTAATCAGATTGATTTTATAAGTGGGCAAGAGATGCCAATTAAGACTTGGACTCGTTTACCTGTTGCAGAGGTTTGGAAATGGCTTTCCCCCGATAACTAACATGAAATTTGGCTTTAGCAAGAAGCCCCTACAGTTAGTAAATGAGCCTCGCTTTAAGTCGTAAATACCAGGGATACATACATATGCGTATATGTACAAAGACACATGCTCAGATGTATACGCTTACCCGCAAGAACACACCCATACATATATGTACAAACAAACATGCAACACATACACATGCATATATAAATAAATAAAACATACATATATATATATATAAATGAAAAATTAAAACAAATCCAATTAAGAGATTGAAACCTACCTCGGTATCAAATTCCCCTGATTCAACTGCAATATTAATCTCTGCGATAACTTTGACAATTTCTACCAGTAACCCAGGCCGGTCTGCAGTTTCTACATGAAGCAAGCTGGGAAAGAAGCAGCATAATTCACTTCATTGCCAATGAGTGACGCAAAGTAGAATGAAGGTCTTTAGAATACCAAAAATAAATTCCGACACAATAGAAAAAAATTCAAAAATTTATAATAAAAATAAAATTTAGCGTAAACAGGGCAGATGGGAAAATAACAGTGAGAACCAGTTTCAAGGAAACATTTTAGAATGCAAATTTGTTGTTGGAATACATCTCTGAGCTGAAAGAAGTGTGGATATATTTAAATAATTCTTCAAATTGTGTCACTAAATCTGGCATTGCAGCACAAGGTTAAAAGTTTCAAGCATGGTACAGAAACAAAAAGAAAAAGAAAGTATAATTCTCCACAAACCTTCGGTTGGGACCATCATCAAATATGTTTATCTGGGTCACAATATCCACATCAACCTGTGGAAACAAGAGGGTAAATAATCAAGTTCGTGTGTAATATTTAAGAACAGAGAACCAGATAATTATTTTCCCATTAGAACCAGATAAATACTTGGGCCGAACCTGTATATATTAGTTTCCTATTTGCAGTAGGTAGGTAGAGCTTGTAGTCTATAAATTTGTGAATGGAGATGGCTCAAAACTATTACTAATTCCTAAGGAACTCGATAGTGTTCCAGCCACTACTGTTGCTTCCCTATGAGAGCCAGAATGTGTGCGAGATAACTAAAATAAGAAATAAGAGAGAAAGAGGCCACTTTGGTAACATCTGTACAATGGTAGACTTGTTAAATTGGAAGAAAGTAGCATTTTATGCCATGCAGAAAATTTACCAAGCTGTCACTAACGTCCTTAACAGAATTAAAGAAGCAGGTTTCCTTCATTCAGTTCCCTCCCTCTAGGTCAGCCTCCTCAACACAGAGGGAGAGAGTGTGGGGCTCTCACCCTTATAAAGAGGGAGGAGAGAGGGAACAGATTAGCTCTATCTTTGGGAAGCATAGGGAAAGTCACATATGTAAAACAAAATAATAATAATAATAATAACAACAACAATAATTAAAATAATAAGAATAATAATAGTAGAGGTAACAGTAGAAGTAGTAGTGGTGGTGATGGTGGTAGTCGTGATGGTAGTAGTAGTAATAATAATAAAAGTAACAACAACAACAACAATAGGAATAACATGCTACAAAAGAAGATAAACCAACACAGTTAGCGGACGTTTGGCAAACACAGGTGTGTGAGTAACTACTGTAACTGCTAGCATTTGCAGTTTTTTTTTTTTTTCACTTTGGGAAATATTTTGAAGTTTATATATTTTAGCAATTAAAAGCAACACCACTAGTACTAAAATGAAGAGAAACATAAAAGGGGTTTGAGTTGGGAGAAACAATGCATAGTTACAAAATGACCCATGCAGGAACGATGCCTTGTAATGAAATAAGCCACGCAATAATGATGTATCGTTACGGAATGAGCAGGGAAATTTCCTCATTGAAGGTATATATAATAAATGATAATATAAATCAAAATATGCTGTTTAAAGTAACCAGAACCTATCCTGCCCCAACTTTGCACCCAGTTTGACCAATTGATATCCTACGTTATTCCGCATCCAGTTTGACTTCAATAAAATTGATAAAAAAGTATGCATGTGAACAGAAATAAGTTGAAGAAAGTGGTTGATAAAATATCTTATTAGGCATGACAAGTTGACAAGCAGAGGTGGGACAAGGCATGAAACAAACCAAGAACTCCTTGTGGTGCCTTAGATTTGTCAAGCACTCCATCAAAAAAAAGAAGGAAAAATAAAATTGAGCAAGGGACAAAAGCAAGCTTCTGCCACTCCCCACTTTTTACTTTCAGGAAGAAGGTGATATGTAGTGAAATGGAAGTGCTGATCTTGGACTGATTTCTGACAGTAAACATATTTCCAAAGGTGCTTCCATTAGCTAAACATTCTCATCCAAAACCTTGCAAATATTCAAATTTGACATTCTAATCTACATTGTCGATAAGTAAGGCACCCAATGCTGTACATCATACACATTGAAGCTGAAAAAATCTTTCTTTTGTTACACACTGACATTGAAACCCAAAAGCCTGAAATCCAAATCACGAAAATCCTAATTAAAAAAATGCAGTACCCATAATGACAAACTACTAGAAATATTTGTGATTCAAATTACATGCAGCTTTACCTTCTGCTTTGGTGGCGAGATTCCAAATGTCTCTCCCAGTGCCAATTGTGCACTAGATTCCTAGATCATAAATCATGGTTATTTAGTAAATTTCTACCCATGACAACAAAAACATAAACTTCAAGGCAAATAAACATATGCTTGGCTAATAATTCTCTATTATTAAAGACATATATCAACCAAAACCTCTGAATCATATTTTACCGGGTGATACTCAAGTAAATTGTTAATAATAGTCAGGCGTATTGCTTCTAGCAACTCAGGATTGTCAATTTTCCGTCCAGTATCACTGCAAAAACATTTGCACAATCATACTCTTCAATAAAACTTAGACTTCTAACTAAGAGTTTTGTTAGCATGCACATAATACAGAGTATTCAATGAGCACAAAAAAAAAAAAGGCAGAAAGTAAAGGTTTAGCTCCATGCTAAATATGTCTTGGACTCTGATTTGAACAAACAGTGTCCAAGCTGGCGTAAGTAGAAACATATAAAGCACAAACATAACAGGTATGCAAAATTCTATAGTTGTGTTTGAGTTGTTAAATAAAATTTTATATGACCATGTACTATTTCTCTTTTTTCTCATCTTGCCAAAATTGCAAACAAGATAATATTTGATCAAAATGATGCATAAAATCCAAATTTAAACAGAGAGTATATAAATTTAAAACAAAAAGAGGAGAAAACATTTGTGAAACTTTATTTTGGGTAACCAGAAGCCTGCTGCTACATAATTTTAGCATATTAGCAAAACATACATGAATTCATAGATTGCACAAAGGTAACGAATCTTACGCTCGAGTGATTGCAAAAGTGTTGTGCTTGCCCGAAGAATCCAAGAAAACATTAGCCTTCACAACATTGAGTCCCAAGTTTTTCAGGGCCTGCATCTGCACCAAATACCACCAATATTACCGTGGTCGATTTCGATTGAGAGAGAGAGAGATTCCAAATTGAATTTTTCATGTGGAAGAAGGTGTCATCATACTGTGTCAAGAAGGGTGCCAAGTCGATCCCCAAAAGTTATCTCCACAACTGTGGCATCAGGATCTGAATCTTGATCTATTATAACTTTCGGAGTAGGAGTTGTATCTGTCTCACTAGAACTTCCATCCTGATAATACCTCATTAAAGTTAACTGAACATGCATCATACCCAACATATTCATTTCACACAAATTTGATAATAATTTCGTACCTCCACAGCTGCAGAGGTTGCAGCTTGGATTCTAACAACTTTATAAGAGAATCTGAAAAGAACCCAAATGCATAAACTATAAATCCATTCTCTCAGTAAGTTATAAGTTAACCAACTAGAGAGAGAGAGGAACTGGGTATTTAGCAAACATGAAATAGAGGTGTTCTATAACACAAATCGCATGTAAAAGCTTATAATGGGCTGAAATTTCAAACCTTGAGAAATTTTCTACCTGTTATGTGATGATATTGGGCGTGTTAAATAACAGAGAAAATTGTTGGGTCGACCTTTTGCAAATGAAACATGGCGACTTGGGGGGAAGCCAAAAAGAGTGCTATGAATCACAACGGCCTCCATTTTCAAGAATAGTAGAGACAAAGAACAATAGAGTTAGAGAGAGAGAGAGGGCTCCTTTCTTAGAGAGAGAGAGAGAGAGAGAGAGCTCCC